>CM019066.1:71444197-71884166 GCA_009667805.1 Leptobrachium leishanense
TATATATATATATATATATTACAGTGTGTGTGTATATATATATATAACAAACCAAGAAGAGAGCACTCCAAACATGTACAAACAGTACAAAAGAAACCACAACAGCAGCTAAATTCATTTAAAAACAGGAGATTTAACCAGGTTTAACCCTTTAAATGCCTACAAACAATTCTTATTCCCTTCAAATGCACTATAGATCTTAACCCTTTGATGTTGAGCTGTGTTGAAAATGGTGGAAGTTTAGTTTGCAATAGATGGCCATGGATTGCGTAAGCCTGCCAACAGCGACAATGTATTCCACCCTTGGCAGGTCCTATCATACTAACCTAATGACTGCTCTTATGGGATAAACTTACTTATTGAGGACCCAGTCCTTTCTGAAGCTCCCTGCAGATCAAGGTTAAATAGAACCTGTGGGTGGAGCACCTGTGACAGGGAGGGGTGCTTGCCCAAGGGTTGTCAGCCCTTTTCATACAAAACTTCCACCATTTTCAACACAGCTCAACATCAAAGGGTTAAGATCTATAGTGCATTTGAAGGGAATAAGAATTGTTTGTAGGCATTTAAAGGGTTAAACCTGGTTAAATCTCCTGTTTTTAAATGAATTTAGCTGCTGTTGTGGTTTCTTTTGTACTGTTTGTACATGTTGTTTGGAGTGCTCTCTTCTTGGTTTGTTGTATTATACTGTCTTGAGATGCACCCGCACTGAAAGCGTAGTTAAGGTTGAGTGCTGCCCTTCTTGTGTATTTTATTTATATATATATATATATATATATATATATATATATATATTACAGTATATATGATTTTGTAATGTAGTGGGGCCATGGGAAACTCTGTTAAACTACCTAGCAGCAAGATCTTTCATTATAGCGGTTATTCAACCCCTCTTTCGTTCCCCGCACTTCAGGAATCAAATTCCCCGACCCTGCAATGAATTCGGCATTCATCGCAGGGTCCCCAATGAAAGTCCGTCGGAAAACCACTGAATGTAGAATAAAAAATCACTGCAAAAGTGCCGAAATTATCGGATCCAATCTAATAAACCGCCAGGAACCCACCGACAAACATCGGATCTGATCCGATAAGCTACTGAAAAAGCTGATTATCCGCTGAACGCAATGCCGACCAGCCACCGGGAAAAGCCGACATACGTGGTAAAAAAAATACCAAACGAATGAAACTTTTAAACGCTGTTTGCAAAAATAAGTACAGGATGAAAATGTCTGAAATTAACATAAGGTTTTATGAATAATAATAAAAAGGTCGATTACAGAAAAAGAATAAAAACGCTATTTAAAAAAATCTGATTCCCCCCCCCAAAAAATGCAGAAAAAATCCTAAATAAATAAATAAAATAAAAAAATTCTGCAAATTAAAAGAATAAACGGTTTAATAGATATTGAATAAAAACGGGAGTATTGTTTTACATTGAAAACCATGGGGATTCGCCTGATTAAACCTGCTGAATGAAACGGCCGAACATCAGGAAATTTCTCTGACATTTCTCTGCTGTTCAGTGTTCTCTTAGATTATCCATTGCTTCTCTATGGGGGACTTCACTGCTGCTGAAGATCACCGTATTTTGCTGGCAATTCGCCAATATTTGGCGAATTGCCAGGTTTTGAATAGATGAATGGTCCTGAAATCGCACCATACGGGGAAATCCACTGTTCGGTGCAATTTCGTGGCCAGTTCGCCTCTCTCTGAATAACCCCTATGTAAAATCTCCCATTATTTGAAAGGCTCGTGTTGCACTGTTATGCATGTGTGTATTTGGTAAGTTTGACAAACAGCGAGAATTTTCCCCGCAGACATTTATACAAGCTGCAACCTGTATTTTCAATGCATTCTATGTTTGCACTGCTTTACTCTTCTATTGAATATCTCAGATATGAAAAATGAAGTATACAGTGTTTAATTTGGGATATGTGAAATACAATTCCCATGTTCTTGGCTAGCAAAGAATAGTATAACCATACACAAAATTGAAAATCCCACCCCATCCAAATGACATGTTATGACAATTACGTGACTGTAATATTTGTGTTTCCTTTTCTATTCATTAGACAGATTTCTCTCTTTCTACACAACAAGAAAAAGTCTGAATAATATCCCCACAACCTACCTGCGCAGTATGTCCCAGACATATGCGCACACAATTAGCTTCCCTCCTAACTACCTCTTAGGCTGGGGTCAGACGAGCATTTTTAAGAGCGGAAGGAACATCCGTGAGAGTGGATGTTCCTTCCACTCGATGCCTGTCTGGCCGCCTCGCTGAGAGCAGTTAGCGCTCAGCGCTGCAAGACTCCTTTCTCCTATGGAGGATCGACGGGGCGGCTTTCGGCACGTCCGCTTGTAATTCGTGCGTGCGCTACAGTGTGTGACCGGCCCTGTCGAAGCGTCACAGCGTTACCTAGTGCGCTCATCTGACCCTGGCCTTACAGCTCTACAGAAGAGGGTCTGGAGTTATTGAGGCCCAAATAGAAAGTCTCCTAGCTAGGCATTGAAATTCAGAAAGTAGCGCAGGGAGGCTGACCAGCTCTCTTGGTATAAAAAGTAAACGTCAGGACTACTAGGCTGGGATATGAGTATAATAAGTTTAATAAGGGGGAGAGTAAGCTAACACTGTATAAGGTGACATGATGGCCTTAATCATACATAATTTGCCAACATACCACCTCCAGCTCTTGGTAGACTGGAGTATGTGATTGGAGGAGTGTATTTGTTTGCAATCTCAGATTCAATGGTTTGTATTCACTGGCCTTCCGAACAAATGGCCCCATCCGAGGCCCCTGTTTCAGAGCAGCCTTCAGCGACCGCCAATTTTTTCTAATTGTAGAGATGGCTCTGTACCTTCAAAAGTATTTATTTTTATTTAAATATGGAGACCCTGCTTAAGTCACTAACAATGCATTTTACTTTTGTGTACCCCATTTATCCAAAATTTCAAGTCCATTTTTAATAATATAATAGCCGTAACAAGAGCGATAATATAGAGCCTTTTTACGTGTAGGGAAAATGGGTCGGTTTGACTCGCTTGCAGTTTTTGATGCTTGCTCTAAGGGTTAATGTACTAATCGGTGTGTTTAAGCCGTTATCTGGATGTGGATGGCTCGGCGTGAATCTTCACACAGACATTTTTAGTCTTTCATGAAGTTATATAATCAGCAAGTGGCACAGAATGCCTCTATGTGTGGGCGGCAGAACATGCTGCTCGAAAAACTCCAAACCCAGGAACCGGTGGAGGTGATTCATTTTGAGGACCATCATCACATGGCGTTGATATAGAGGTGGCATCTCTGCAGTAGAGATTAGCGCATTGAGACACTAAAACAATGTGTGTCTGCTGGTGTGAATAACGTGCAGGCTATAGTGGCCTCACTACTCTTTGCCTGTCAGGAAAAGGGAAATATTGCACACTCAGTGCTGACAGCTGTATGATAAGGTTAGGAGAGAATGTACTGTCTTGCATTTAAGTCAATACTGTTACGATTTACATGTTTGCTCTTTATATTTTGTTATGATGCATTGTCTGCCGATACACTGTTGCAGTATTGTGCTTTGTCGCCCTGGTGGTACTTCTTGTCCGGTCAGTCTCCTCCTGTCCAGGCCTTTGGATAATGCCGGCTCTGCCTCTGTGGGATCTGGGCTTGGGCCCAAATATACTCCCTCCTGTCTCCTAGTCCTGGACAATGGCTGCTCTGTTCAGCTTACATGCTCTCGTTTGTTGTTGTACACAATTAAGGGAAGTGATATTGTTAGTATTGCTTCATAACTGCGTGACACATTAACCCCTGCTGTGCTGGACTTGTGTAACTTCTTTATTTCATGCTTTTTCATACATAGTGTTCACATGGCTGGATAACAGAAGTTGTTGACTTGCTCCTAGTGCTACCTTTGTGCCCAGCTAAATGTTCCTAGTAAATATATAACTTATTGTAATAACAATTGCTGTGATAGTAAAAACCCAGGATGATAAAATGGAACTCTGCTTCCTCGAGTCTGTTTTTCTAGGGGATGAATTAAGCTTGATAGAGTCCGTTTACATGCCGCACATTGAGTGAGGTAACCTTGACCTTGTCGTCATTTAATTAGTCCCTATGCTATCACACGAGAAGGTTGACTGAGCAGATGGGCAGCAGAGTCCACGTCAGCACATTTTTAATCCATTCAAACTGCTATTAAACGTGTTCTTTGGTATGACCTCTCACTCAGCCTTTCTGGTTTTTACAGGACTGAAAGATAATGAAATTCCCAAACACTTTCTGATGCTGTTTTAATGTGTGCTTTACCAGCTCAGCACACTCAGTTTACACTTTAGCTTGTGCTTTACAAACTCAGTGCACTCAGTGCACTCAGTTTACACTTTAGCTTGTGCTTTACAAACTCAGTGCACTCAGTTTACACTTTAGCTTGTGCTTTACAAACTCAGTGCACTCAGTTTACACTTTAGCTTGTGCTTTACAAACTCCGTGCACTCAGTTTACACTTTAGCTTGTGCTTTACAAACTCAGTGCACTCAGTTTACACTTTAGCTTGTGTAAAGTGAGTGCACTGAGTTGGTAAAGCACAAGCTTTACTAAAGTGTAAAGTGAGTGCACAGAGTTGGTAAAGCACATTAGCTTGTGCTTTACTAGCTCAGTCCACTCAGTTTACACATTAGCTTGTGCTTTACTAGCTCAGTGCACTCAGTTTACACTTTAACTTTTCCTTTACTAAAACCGTTCTATCCTGTACACAACCGCATTAGTGCTGGGTCTTAGCCGGGTCTTAGTGTTTCCCTAGCATGTGCTAAACCACCATGTACACGGACTACTGCGGACAAGGTGATCTGTTGGTGGGTCGAAAGGTGCTACCTTTTAGCAACTTGCTTTAGATTTTTCATGTAGCGTTGGTGTTTTAGCTCACACCAGCTGATGGGGCCCATTGTCTCCATATTATGATTGTTTGTGTCTTGTTCACTTTGGTTATTGTAAAGCACTGTGGAAACTGTTGGCGTTATATAATCGATGATAATATCAATAATCATGTAGGTGATCCTTAATCCACTGGTGTATTTTGGCCTAGGCCATCAAGGCCTAGGCCTAGGGCGGCACTCTCCAGGGGGCGGCGGCCCGCCGGGTGGCCCCACCCCCAAAATTTTTTTTTTTTTTTTTTTACTTTTGCAAACTATTTTACCAGGAAGGAAACCTTGAGGTCACAAATTTTCAAGTATGTCCTGGGTAGGCAACGCCTAGGCTTTCACTTTCCAGGGGGCAACAAAAAACCTCACCACTAATTGGGTTAATCACAGAGCACCGAAATGACGCCAACATTTTGGTGTTCTGTAGTTCCCTGCACTTCGGGGGAATAAAATTTCCCCACCCTGCAGTGAATTCACCATTCACCGCAGGGTCCCCAAAGTGCATGGAGTCGGCCGCTGTATGCTGCCACCGCAAACCCATGGCCTGCTGTTTTCAAAAGAACTGAACGAAAATGTCTGGAATTTACATTTAAGATCCTATGATTGATAATAAAAAGTTCTGTTACAGAAAAAGAAGAACCGATATTAAAAAAACAGGGGTTGGGATTTTGCCAAAAAAATTCTGAAAAATTACTAAATGGTACTAAAAAAAAAATCCATAACTAAAGACTTTTTACTGCAGATTAAAATAATAAGTGGTTTATTAGATATTGCATAAAAACGGGAATATTTTTAACATTGAAACCTATGGGGTTCGCCTGAATACCTGAACCTGCTGATTGAAACCACCAAACATCAGGGTATTTCACTGACATTTCTCTGCTGTTTGGTGTTCTCTGAATAGATTAACCATTACTTCTCTATGGGGATTTGCAATGCCTTCAAACAGCACCGTACTTGCTGGCGGTTCGCCAAACTTGTGTGTGAGCATATCACCAGAGCAGTGGTGTATTTAGAGGAGTGGCGGAGGGCGGGCCGCCCCAGGTACCAGTGATTATTGGGGTGTCATTAGGGGGTACTAGGAGGTGCCACTGTCACTGTGTGTCAGCTTTGAGCTGTGTTCTCAAACAACGAGCAGCGGAGCATGGCATTTGCATATGGAATAAAATCGAATAGAATAAAAATCCCCCTTTCCTCCCTCCATAGCTCCTCCCCTGCCTCGCAGCAGCTCTAGGAGGGGGATGTGATTTGTGTCCAGAGAGAGATGACAGTAAACGGCAGGTAAAGAGGGGGGGGGGGTTTATCAGCAGACTATGAAGCCCTGTCTGCTTACTGCTGTTAAAGTTGACCTTTCCTTAACCAGCACTGCAGTGATAGAAATTTGTCATTGAGCTGCCTGGCTCCTGGTGAGGCTGCATGCGTGCAGGTCACACTCGGTCCGGCCAGTCAGGTGGTACTGAGTCTCAGTACCACCTGACTGGCTGAACCACGTGACACGCATGCAGCTGCCCACCCTTTCGTTAACATGGACTGTCACTCTATTCTGGACTGAACACCCACCAGGAACGGAATCAAAGCCACGGTGCACCCTCTGGCAGTGGCACCCCACTGCTGACAAGATGGCTCCACGCACAGGCACAGCTGCGATCCTAACGTGGCCTGGAGGGACCTTCTGCTGAGTCTGTACACAGTCCCTGCTGACTCTGCACACAGCCCTACCGCGGATGGAGGCCGGTAAATGTAGAATAAATAATTGCTGTGTGCTCATATACACTCGGTTTGCTGGGAGTTTTATTGCTGTGGATTCTGATACGCTGACCCGCACATTGCATTACTGGGAGTTTTATTGCTGTGGATTCTAATACACTCACACACACTGCACATTGCATTGCTGGAATTTTTATTGTTGTGGATTCTGATACGCTGACACACACCAAACATTGCATTGCTGGGAGTTTTATTGCTGTGGATTCTGTGATACACACTGCATAGTACTGTGAGTTTTATTGCCTTGGAGCTCTGGGATACACTCATACACACTGCACATTATTGTGAGTTTTATTGCTGTGCAGTTCTGTGATATGCTCATACACAGTGCACATTTCTGTGGGTTTTATTGCTGTGCAGCTCTGTGATACGTTCATATGCAGTGCACGTTTCTGTGGATTTTATTGTTCAACCAATTAGAGCGGCTGTGATCCAGTATACTTAACATGCGTGGCTGTTCTTTGTAAAAATGCTTGAATTTAAACATTTCATAATTTTATTTATCTCAATAGATACATTTGAAATGGTATACAAAATATACAAGTAGGCACTTGGTATCCACTTTTAATATAAAGAGAGGAAAAGGCGGAGCTCTAAGAGGAAAAGGTGGAGCTTAAAGAGGAAGGGTGGGGATTAACCAGGAAGAGGTGTGGCCTTGACAGGAAGGGGTGCCTCAAATCTAAATTAGGGGGTGCACGAGTTTAGTCAGGCCTAGGGCAGCACAAAACCCAAATACACCACTGCCTTAATCCGTTTAGTAAATGGAGTCATTTTCCTCTACGTTCCATCTTATAGTTTATATTTTAGTAAGTAATTGAAATCAAGGGGCACAAGAGTTCCTTTCAAAATTATTTATTTTATTAATAGTAGCATTATGTATTTACTAATTCTGATTTAGTTTGTTGTCATACTTTCCAAAATAAAAACGATTATATTCAGAGCCGGGTTAAGATCTCTATGGGCCTGGAGCTGAATATTTTGGTGTCTTTTTTTGGAATTTAGTGAAATGAAAATAATATTTTAGGTTATTTTATAGTGCAGATATGGGTATATCTAACCAGATACTGTGTGAGGAAATTTCCATTCAGATTTCAATCCTTTACAGAGTGAAAAATTATTTTTGTACATCTTATCATCCAAACCTTTGTGGTTATATATTCTATAGGGAATTCTTCTTTAAAAAAAATGAAATGGGAACAGTGCTCGAGTCCTGCGGGAACGCCGTTCCCGCACTTCTCCCATAGCGGGAACGCAGGTTCCCGCTGTGGCACGAGCCCGAAACGATTGAGCAGGCCACCGCCGCACATTGCCGGCGGCCACGTGCTTCCTGCTACGAACGGCCGCTGACAGGAAGTGCACCCGCTCGCCTGGGATCTAACAGCCAGTCGCGATCTCGCGAGATCGCGGCAGGCTGTTTCATCGATCCCAGGCGAGCGACTGCACTTCCTGCCAGCGGCCGTTCGTAGCAGGAAGCACGTGGCAGCCTGCATCGTTTCGGGCCCACAGAGAGGTGAGCTGAGCTGCTGGGGGCAATAATATCCATGAGACCTGGGGCATTATCCATGAGACCTGGGGCATTATCCATGAGACCTGGGGCATTATCCATGAGACCTGGGGCATTATCCATGAGACCTGGGGCATTATCCATGAGACCTGGGGCATTATCCATGAGACCTGGGGCATTATCCATGAGACCTGGGGCATTATCCATGAGACCTGGGGGCATATCCATGAGAGCTGGGGGGCATATCCATGACAGCAGGGGACATATCCATGAGAGCTGGGGGGCATATCCATGACAGCAGGGGACATATCCATGAGAGCTGGGGGGCATATCCATGAGCTTGGGCATATCCATGTGAACTGGGGCAATATATACCCATGTGAGCTGGGGTCAATTATATCCATGTGAACTGGGGTCAATTATATCCATGTGAACTGGGGAAAATATATCCATGTGAGCTGGGGCAATATATACCCATGTGAGCTGGGGGCAAATATATCCATATAACCAGTGCTGGGTATATTATTCTGGGGGCTCATTGCTGTGTATTTTATTCTGGGGGCTCATTGCTGTGTATGTTATTCTGGGGGTCCAGTGCCTGTGTATGTAATTCTGGGGGGGTCTGTGCCTGGATATATATATATATATATATTCGCGTTAGTCCAGTTGCCAAAATCGCGAGTATACCTGTAAGTAGTGATATCTTTCACTGATCAGTATAGTTTCCAGTTTACACGCTTGAAAGCTTGTCTTGTAAATGTAATGTTAACCCAATAAAAATGGTATCACCACGTACTGCTATACTCGTGATATATATATTTTTTCTTCAGGTAATAGGGGTTGTGGAATTCGTGGGTGAGTTCCCTTACTTTTGACTTGACCCCTGAATGGGAACCTGTTACAGCATTTATTTTGAGAAAATATACAGTTTTAACCAAAAAATGAAATATATCCCTTGTCTTTTGGAGGATGGTGTTTTATGAATAATATGACTATGTATAAAACACTGACCTTGCTCCCAGTGTGGGAAATGAGAAAGTGAGTAATGGCAGTGGTCATTTTATACATGACAAATGGACAATGCCATCGCTTTGGAACTAAAAATAGGTAAATAGAAAAAGTGTTTTTTTTAGATTTTACATGGTCACGTTTTGGTATGAATGCAAAGGCCAGACTCTGACCTGTCCAATGATGCCTCACTTGACCTTGTGAGGTGTAAAGATTATTGACGCAGGGTTTCAAAGTCCCCCCCCCGTGCACTTTACTGCAGTGCGGTGGTTCAGGTTTATTATTATTATTTTATTTTTATTATTACATAAACTCTGGTCATCTTTGGTATCATTGTAAAGGCCATGCCCTGGTCTTTCCAGTAGGGATGCACCGATACCACTTTAAGACCGAGTAGGAGTACCGATACTTTTTTTTAAGTACTCACCGATACCGAGTACCGATACTTTTATGTCATGTGACCGCTTTCCAATAAGAACAGACCTCATATAAAAATGCCCCCAGCTCACCTGTATATCCCCCGAGAATATATATATATAATATATATATATATATATTATATATATATATATATATATAATTAATGCCCCCAGCTCACGTGGATATTGCCCCCAGCTCACGTGGATATTGCCCCCAGCTCACGTGGATATTGCCCCCAGCTCACGTGGATATTGCCCCCAGCTCACGTGGATATTGCCCCAGCTCACGTGGATATTGCCCCAGCTCTCGTGGATATTGCCCCCAGCTCACGTGGATATTGCCCCCAGCTCTCGTGGATATTCCCCCCAGCTCTCGTGGATATTCCCCCCAGCTCTCGTGGATATTCCCCCCAGCTCTCGTGGATATTGCCCCAGCTCACATGGATATTGCCCCCAGCTCTCGTGGATATTATGTCATGTGACCGCTTTCCAATAAGAACAGACCTCATCTAAAAATGCCCCCAGCTCACCTGTATATCCCCCGAGAATATATATATATATATATATATATATATATTAATGCCCCCAGCTCACGTGGATATTGCCCCCAGCTCACGTGGATATTGCCCCAGCTCACGTGGATATTGCCCCCAGCTCTCGTGGATATTGCCCCAGCTCTCGTGGATATTGCCCCCAGCTCTCGTGGATATTGCCCCCAGCTCTCGTGGATATTGCCCCCAGCTCTCGTGGATATTTCCCCCAGCTCTCGTGGATATTTCCCCCAGCTCTGATGGATAATGCCCCCAGCTCTGATGGATATTTCCCCCAGCTCTGATGGATATGCCCCCAGCTCTCACAGACCTGGGGAAGCTGGCCGCGTGCCTGAAAAGCACGCGGCCAGCGTTGCCCTCCGGCGAGCCACAATACTCACACGATAGGCAGCGTCACAAAAGTGAACGCGTGAACGCATCACAGCCGTGCGACCGGACCTTCGGACCGGACCTTCTGCTGTGAGAGGTCCATTAGGATAGCCTGGGTGGATGACTGACTTGTATGTTCGACTACAGACAACTTTTTTTGAAAGATCTTGAACGATCTGGGTTGTCCACTGTAAGCGAATGTGGGTGACCCAGATCAACCGATGGGGAAACCGCCGAACTGAAAAAAGAAAAAAATGTGTAGCCGAACTCTGCCGAAGACCTTCTGGGGGGATCTACAGTGCTGTCCCTGATGCTGAAAGGGCTTATTAAATCTCTTTGGGCACCAGGGACAACACTGGAGTTCCCTGCATGTCTTCAACAGCGTTCGCAGGTAGGTTGGTTTTCTTTCAGTTTGGGAAAAAACTGCTTTTTTAAAAAATAAAGAAGAATAATAATTCGGGAATCAAAAACTTTGCCCAAAAAATACTCAAATTCAATAAAATCAATACATAAAAAAAGCTTTTATATGCAAATGAAAGGAATAAACGGTTGAATAAAAAAAAATTTAAATTTTTTTTTTACATTGGATTTGCCTGTTGAACGGAATCACTTCTCTATGGGCCAATTTCACTGCCGTCGCACGGCGATTTAACAATACAATTCATCTTTTTTTTCCCCATGTAACGTATATGATCTGCTCTTGATCCAAGGAGAAATCTGACTGCCATTCTGGGGTCAAGAAGGAATTTTTTCCCAGTATGTTGCATATTGGCAAGCATTCAGACTGGGTTTTTTGCCTTCTTTTGGATCAACAGCAGTAGGTTATGTGGGAGAGGCTGAACCCGATGGACGCATGTCTTTTTTCAGCCTATATAACTATGTATACCAGATCGTGTCAACTTCGTCTGACAAATCCCATTCAAATGGGAAAGATCACTAGTTGTAGTCACGCGAAATCGTCTGAAATCATCCGATGGTAGTAGGACGCGCGGGCTGAATCTCCTGCATGTTGTTGGATTGGTTGGATGATGATGGATGACTGATGATGATCGCACAAATACAGACCCAGTGTAATAGATAAATGGCTTAGGCTGGCCATCTCTGACTATATGTTCTAATGAAGGGCTCAAAATTTCAAGTCCCAAGCTACTAACCAGGCCATAAGCGTTATTCGCCACCAGTTGCTCCACCTAATCCCTACCCAGCCCTTAACTCTGCCCCTAAACACATAGTTTAAATTATTTTATGAAATTACACTGTTAAATGTTTTATTTAGAATAAAGTTACAAAAATAACATTAATACCCAGACAATCAGACCCCAGATACATGTATACCCAGTCATCAGATTCCAGATATATGTATACCCAGTCTTCAGAGCCCAGTGTGGGCAGAGCGAGGAGGCAGGCAGGGCCGGATTAAGGGTATTATGGGCCTGGTGCTGAGGATTTTGGTGGGCCTATTTTTAGATACTGAGGAAACAATCGGCAACTAAACTGTCAAATTGGCAAATACTGCCGAATTGACTGAGAAATACGGTGCAGTTCCCCATAATTAGGCGATCTTCAGCGGCAGCGAAATTGTCCTATAAAGAAGTACAGTAATTGTTAATCTATTCACAGTTGAGCATATCACATCTCCAGCAATAAAACTCACAGTAATGTGTGGTGTGTATCACAGAGCTCCACAGCAGTACAACCCACAGTAAAGTGCGGTGTGTATGAGTGTATCACAGAGCTCCAGCAATAAAACTCACACTCATACACACCGCACATTACTGTATCACAGAGCTCCAGCAATAAAACTCACAGTAATGTGCGGTGTGTAAGCGCATATCACAGAGCTCCTCCACAGCAATAAAACTCACAGTAATGTGTGATGTGTATGAACATATCACAGAGCTCCACAGCAATAAAACTCATAGCAATGTGCGGTGTGAATTAGTAGTCTCTCATTTGTCTGTGACCCCCTTTCTTTTTAATTTCTGTCTCCTTTTTCATTTTTCTGTCTCCCCTTCTTCATTTCTGTCTCCTCTTCTTTTTCATTTCTGTCTCCCCTTCTTCATTTCTGTCTCCTCTTCTTTTTCATTTCTCTGTCTCCTCTTCTTCATTTCTGTCTCCCCTTCTTTTTCATTTCTCTGTCTCCCCTTCTTCATTTGTCTCCCCTTCTTCATTTCTGTCTCCCCTTCATTTCTGTCTCCCCTTCTTCATTTCTGTCTCCCCTTCATTTTCATTTCTGTCTCCCTTTCTTTTTCATTTCTGTCTCCCCTTCTTTTTCATTTCTGTCTCCCCTTCTTTTTCATTTCTGTCTCCCCTCCTTCATTTCTGTATCCCCTTCTTTTTCATTTCTCTGTCTCCCCTTCTTCATTTGTCTCCCCTTCTTCATTTCTGTCTCTTCTTTTTCATTTCTCTGTCTCCCCTTCTTCATTTCTGTCTCCCCTTCTTCATTTGTGTCTCTTCTTTTTCATTTCTCTGTCTACCCTTCTTTTTCATTTCTCTGTCTACCCTTCTTTTTCATTTCTCTGTCTACCCTTTTTCATTTCTCTGTCTACCCTTCTTTTTCATTTCTCTGTCTCCTCTTCTTTTTCATTTCTCTGTCTCCTCTTCTTTTTCATTTCTGTCTCCTCTTCTTTTTCATTTCTCTGTCTCCTCTTCTTTTTCATTTCTCTGTCTCCTCTTCTTTTTCATTTCTGTCTCCTCTTCTTTTTCATTTCTCTGTCTCCCCTTCTTTTTCATTTCTCTGTCTCCTCTTCTTTTTCATTTCTCTGTCTCCTCTTCTTTTTCATTTCTCTGTCTCCTCTTCTTTTTCATTTCTCTGTCTCCTCTTCTTTTTCATTTCTCTGTCTCCTCTTCTTTTTCATTTCTCTGTCTCCCCTTCTTCATTCCTGTCTCCTTCTTTTTCATTTCTCTGTCTCCTTCTTCATTTCTCTGTCTCCCCTTCTTCATTTCTCTGTCTCTCCTTCATTTCTCTGTCTCTCCTTCTTCATTTCTCTGTCTCTCCTTCATTTCTCTGTCTCCTTTTCTTTTTCATTTCTCAGTCTACACTGTGCGCTGCCTCCCCCGCATGCTGCCCCTCCTCCTCCCTGCCGAGTGAGATCAGAGGAGAGCTGTGGGGCTCAGTAAATTAAAAAAATAAAACTTCCCAGGAGACTCTGCTGGAGGAATCTTACCTTTCCCCGCGTGCTGGTTTCCTCGCCTCCCTTCCACATGGCTGGAAACAGTCAGGAAGGCTTGCAGGAGGATGGGGAGGAGCAGCCGGATGTGTCTCTCTCAGTAGCAGATGAGCCACACCTACTGGCTGCTCCTTCCAATAATCCTCCTGCACAATCCACAGTTACATCGGCTGAGTGAGTGCCTGCTTATCTATTCTTGAGGCTGCTGTGGGCCTATTTAATGGAAGGGGCCTGGAGCGGTCGCTCCATCCGCCCCTACATTAATCCGGCCCTGGAGGCAGGGAAGCTCCTCTCCATCCCCTGCCAGTGACACAGATGAGCTGGGTCAAGTTAGGCAGCTATTCCCTGCCACCATGCAGTCTGGGGAAGGCAGGGCTACACGGTGGCACCCCCCGGAATACGCAGCACAAAATAATTTACTGTGCTGCCTGTGTTTGCATTTCCACTTGCTCCAAATTTTGAGGCTTGTTATAATGTATTACAGTCAAAAATTCGGCACATTACAGAAGGTTGTCCTTACCTGCTAGTTACTGACATCGGTTATCGGTTGCCTGGAAATTTATTATCTAAGAAGGACTGCTAGAAATGCCTCTAAATTAGAGTACAGGAAAAATGCATGAGGCGTAAGATCACCTTTGATGGAGAATAGGTTGGATCTCATTCAATGCTGTTCTCTAGGTGCTCTGTAAATAATTTTTTGTATTTATTTGAAATGTAAGACATATTTTCCATGCCGTGCATTATCTCCTACATTCATCAGGGATCTGTTAGGACTTGATTGGGTAATGCTTAACGTGCTTTTCAGCTGTGTTTCCAGGCCATAGTACATGGAAACGTGATAGCAGAGATAGGCGGCACACATGGAGCTTACAAATACACTGTTGAAATTGCTATATCTTGCACAAATCTAGACGGGAACTACATTTGAGGGTCCATACACTTACAGGGTTATTCAGAACGATGAAAACCAGGAGAATGGATGAAGTGAAAATTTTAGGTTAAAATAGCCAAACCAGAAAAATTCTCCCACTTATCTCACTTTCCAAATCGGCTATTTTGACCTACAGGGTTATTCAAAGAGAATCGAAAAGTCACTGCACTTTCGGTGACTTTTTGTTCTCTTTAATTCGGTTCGATTTGGCAATCCCATTTCGGCAACCCTGCGGTGTATTCAGCAAGCACCACAGGGTCCCCGAATTGCAGGGAAAGGTTGCCGCAAACCCGCCGAAATCTCACCGCAAAACGAGGGTGAACCAGTGACGTGCGGTGAGGACAGTGGCTTGTGAGGCATTGGCTAGTATCAGAGCCAGATATACAGAGGGTTACGGAGTCGCAATTTACGCATTTCATTATCGTTATGTAGGAGAATAGAGTTTCACTATTTATAAAGTAAAGTTTGCATTTTTTTTTTTTTTTTACAGTTCTAAGAGCATGCACTTACAATACTGACTAATAGAGGGCGCTATTACACACATACTGACTGCTGAGCTCTGCCCGCCCCCCCACGACTGACTGACTGAGGACAGTCGAATGACTGTCCTGCGTCAATCAATCCATGGGGAGCTCTGCCTCCCATGGGGGGCGTTTTTTTAAAAAGAAGTGCTTGAGACCAATGGAGCTTTCCCATTGGCTCAAGCTTTCAATTCCTCTCCGTGCCTCTGGAGGAACTGGAAAGCGTAGGACCAGGAAGTCAGCTTGAGCTACGCAATTAGCTTAGCGTTCAGGTGCGCAAATTGCATATGCTATGCTGGCGCAGTGCTGCCCCTGCTGTCTGTGTAGTGAATCACACACACACTCACACACAGCAGCCAGCAAACTGAAAGTTCAGGGGGATAAAAAGCAGAGGACAGAGCAGCACAGCGAGGGAGCGTGGAGAGGTGAGTATGAGAACTTTTTTCAATGAATAACATTTTATTTACAGATTAAATATACATACATGGCATTGCAGCACAATGAGCACAATAATTTACTGGAATGGCAGGGGAGCCCCTGACTGCACGTCCCTGGGGTGAACGCACACCGAAACCCACAAAAACATCTGTATTAGCCGGCTGAAAATGCCGGAAAAAACCCAAGCAGGAGCCAATCACACGCAGTGCAGCCGCTGGAAAAAGCCGATACCGCAGAGGAATGCAGTGAATAAATTATAAAAACCGTTTGCTTGAATGTTTGAAAAGTGAAACGCTGTTTGCAAACAAACTACGGAGCGAAAATGTCTGAAATTTACATATTTATTTATTTATTTATTTGCAAAGTATTTTTCCAGGAAGGACACATTGAGACATATGAGGTCCAATGAATGATAATAAAAAAGGCTGTTACAGAAAAAATAAGTAAAGTTGAAAAAAATTAATCGGAATTTCTTTTAAAAAAATCCCGAAAAATGCTTAAAATATCCTAACAAATCTATAAATAGACTCTTTACTGCAGAATATTATAATCAATGGTTTATTAGATATTGAATTAAAACGGGAATATTTTTAACATTGAAGCCTATGGGATTCGCCTGAATAAACCTGCCGAATTAAACCACCGAATGGCAGGGCATTTCGGGAACCTTTCCCTGCTGTTTTGTGTTCTCTGAATAGCCGAAGCATTGCTTCTCTATGGGGATTTCACTGACCTCGAACAGGCACCGTATGTGCATGCAATTCGCCAGGATTTGGCGAATTGCCTGCTCTCTGGATAGCCGAATGGCCAAGAAAGGTTCCCGTTCGGCAGCCATTCGGATCTCTTTGAATTACCCTGCTAGAATTTTCACTTCTCCTGCCATTCTCCTGCTTTTCACCTCTCTCTGAATAACCCTGACAGTTGCCATTATGTTATGGTTAACCGGAATGATCAATCAGGATATTTATCAGTAGCAGCAGGCCCTAAAGCCAACCAGTAACTTTTCTTGATCCTGTACAATATTCAGCTCTCTGGTTGTACCACAAGCTTATTAAACTGAATAGTATTACTGCTTATTACAATGAGTATTTATTATGGTAGTTGGTTGAGCTAATATGGTTTTTTTCTTCTTTTTTAGGGCAATGTTCCTCAGGTAGTACCCAGCCCTTTACGATGCCTCCTGCAGTGCTGGACCCCATGGACATCTGGGCAGTGGACGCACAGCTCCATTCAGAGATCTCCGTGGATGTCCTCCTTCCCACTGGCATCTATGTTCAGATGGAAGTGCGACGGGATGCATCAATATCGCACATCAAGCAGGTGAATCCGAAAACAATGGCCGCTCTTTCTGTGGGTTCCCCCCCCCCAAACCTTTTTTTTTTTTTTCTGTTTCTCACCACGCTTTCGACCTACCATTGGATTCGCTGTTTGGGCCCTGGTCTCTACTGCCCAACTGATTTGGTGTCACACCGTTGGGAGTGTTAGCCTCACTGACCCGGTTGCCCTATTTCCTATGTGACAGGTCACTACTACTGTTGTTGTGTCCCCCCCCCTTTATTTTCCCTCTTCTCTCCTTCCTTTTCATTCAGTTTTTCCTAATTTTATTTGTGTGGCTCACACTTATGTGTCTTATTATTATTATTATTACTTATGCGTGTATTATTGGCTGTTCTGTTACCCTGATCCAGATTACGTCTGTATTCTTTCTGCTTTCCTTGACGAAGCCATGTCATATATGTACTGTTACTTACGCTTTTACTGAATAAAAAAAATGAAAACAATGGCTCCTATTCCAAGCATTACCGTTGAGATTAATGTTATTTCTGTAAATGGCCCCATAATCCTTGAATATTTGTCTTAATTTCATATTCACAAATTTTATGTTGGTGAGGGGGTATGGGGAAAGAATTTGGAGCGCCTAGGCCATTATCAAGCATAAATACATCTCCATGTTTTTTTTTTTTTTTTTAAATCAAGGTCTTCGCATGTTTTGGTGTACTAGGTGGCATACAGTGTTTCCAGTATCAACTGACCTGAACAGCACACCATGCTCCTTTTTATGTACAGAGAACCTGTTGCATGTTCTGTATGCTGACAGCCTGTCCACTTTACCTTGCCCACAGCTCCTATGGAAGCATGCGCCAAGTTACCCTCTCTACCACCTCCTCCTGGAGATGGACTCCTACATGTTTGAATGCGTCAACCAAACAGCAGTCCACGAGGAACTGGAAGATGAAACGCGACGGCTCTGTGATGTACGGCCCTTTCTACCCGTCCTGAAACTTGTGTCCCGAAACTGCAACCCAGCGGAGAAGCTTGACTCTAAAATAGGAGTCCTAATAGGGAAAGGTAATGGAATATGAGTGATGGCTTGGCGTGTGTATGATACTGTGTGGCATATCCTCTTGTCATTGCTAGAGTGGTTAAAGGGCTTGTTCTATTCTAGTGTGATATGGTATGTGTGTATTATCTCATGCACTATGTACTTACTACACATAATGATAAATACAATATAATCTATTATTTCTCCTTTATTTAATATATTATGGTGTTTTCAACGTTTAGTATTGAAGCCAATCTAGCATTGAGATCTGGGCAGGATGTATAGATGTAAGATGTTTAGGGCTGAAACAACTAATCAAATTAATTGACAACTAATCGATAATGAAAATAGTTGACAACTATTTTCATTATCGATTAATCGGCTGTCGATTAATCGATTTGTGTACAGCACTCACTGTTTAGAGTCAGACGGAGTTAAACGTGATAACCGCAGATTCTCCTTCGTCCTGTGCCACCACCTCAACCTGCCTGCCACACCCTCTTTGGTCTGGAGCTGCCATTCTCACCTTTTTGGTCCCCTCCCACAAACTCCCTCCCACACTCAGGTCCAGTCCCTTATCCAAACTCGCTCACTTCCACCTCCGGACCCTCCTCCCGCTCAGTTTGTTCATAAAATTATTGTAAAGGGACACTCTTATAAGCTAAAATGGTCAGGCTGCATGGAGTGCCCCTCGTTCTCCTCTTGATTTCGTGCTGTCATCATCGTGTATATCTGTGCGCTTGTAGCCACGTTCGTTTGGGGAGAAAGCGGACATGGGCTTAAGCTGCGCACAGAGCATCAATCCATCACTGTGACCAGGCGCTCATGTACTTTGTGTGCGAAAAATATACAATTTGCATATGTTTTTCTTTTATCCGATGAATCGATATAATCGGGTAACTAATCGATTCTGAAAATAATGGTTAGTTGCAGCCGTAAAGATGTTATTTCGTTGTTTCATTTTTATTTTCTTACTTTATAATTCATATCCGTTCCGGTAAAAGATTCTGGCTGGATGACCCCAGATTGCTTTGTTTACTTCATACAAAATCACAAACATGATTAGAGAAATGAGATCTGACAGCGTCGTGTCTGGCATTTTTAGCAAATGACTGTGTGCCAGGCCTGTGGCTGCTGCTGTGCACATTCGTACATGAAGTCTTCATCATCATGCGGTGATTATAAATCAACAGGAGCTGCTTCGTGTACCGTTAAATTCAATATCTATGCTACATGGGCATGGCCTACGTGGTTTTCCTCTTCAAAAGCAATATGTTTACTTTTTCTGTCCTGCTGTGTGTGCGTGCAATATGGGTATTATCCTAGCTGGAACCCAACTCCATATGTTAGACGTCCTGAAACCATACACATGCCAATCCATGTCACTGTAAATCTAATTTTAATTACCTGCAGTGTCTTTCCAAGCAGACTTATTGAGATGGCGCCAATGCATTTTATGAGAGATCGATTAATCAACCTAACACTTGTGTCCCAAAACTTCAACCTAGAGGAGAAGCTTTACTCCAAAAATAGGAGTTCTAACAGGAACGTGGATTTTTTTGCAGTGTAACGAAGGACTGTGCTCCTGTCATTTTCTAATGCAAGTACTCTGCAAAAATGTCACTATTGTTAGTTTTAGGTATTATGCAGGACACACTGCAAATGTAAAGGAAATGTTACAATTACTTACTTGTTCTATAATATGTGTCGCAGTCCTCGCCGGCGGCGCAAAGGCAAATCTGGCGCTGCCATGCCCTGTGAGGCCATGCCTGGGCAGTGCCTGTATAGTGCTGCCATTCTGTGACTTTCCTGCTGCACCTGATCACATGACCCCATGCTCCCTATTTAATCTGGTCACACCCATTCTCTAATGCTTCTGCATTATTCCCTGAAGCCCTCAGTACCCTGCTCCTTCTTACTGTGTTCCTGAAGCTCCTGCTTACCCTCTCCCATACCC
Source organism: Leptobrachium leishanense (assembly GCA_009667805.1). Lineage (NCBI taxonomy): Eukaryota > Metazoa > Chordata > Amphibia > Anura > Megophryidae > Leptobrachium > Leptobrachium leishanense. Next base: position 71,464,062 of record CM019066.1, read on the forward strand.
TCTGTGCCCATCTTGACCATTTGCTGGAACCTGACTACGTTGTTGCCTGTACCACCTCGACCTCTGCATGGACTAAACCTAACTACGCTATCTGGATTGCCCTTTTGCTACTTTTGCTGGATCCCCCTCATATATCGCCTGGACTGTGGCCGTCATATTCCCTGATCATACGCCTCCACCTTTGTTCTGTGTTTAGTAAGTGTCCTTTTGTTTCCCTCTATAGTTGCGTGTTGGTTTATGTTTGTATTTAGCCCTCTTCATGTCCTGCTCCTCTGTATCCGCTTAATATATTCAGTGTTCAGTTCTGCCCACCTCTCTTGTCCTGTCTGCTTGGCCTGTCCTGTTGTGTATATTTGTAGCGCTGTGTTAAAATCTTGCTGTGGCATTACCTATTTTTGGCCACAAGATGGAGACAGTCGCAATTAGAGACACTGGACATTGGGACTACATTTCCCGGCATGCTTTGCAAGGAGACAGGAAGTGGGTGGGGACTGGACACTTACATCCTCCACCTCGTGGAGAACGCGCCAGAGCGCGCCAGGGAGCGAGAGAAAGCAGACGCACTGAAGACATCACGAGAGGGCCTAGGCCAGAGCCCGAGTGAGACCTGTCAGTCCTTATTGGGTCACTCAACCTGAGGAGAAGGAGACTTGCCAGAATCCAGGAATTGCTGCAGACCGGAGGGACCGAAGACCTCGAGTGAGGAGTCACCGCGAGTTGATCGGGTACGGAGAGCAGGTCGTGAGCTGGACAAGCTGCATAAAGTCAGACAACGGATCCGGCCGCTAGTATCCCCAGTCAAAATCGAGCGGAGAGACGTCCTGGGTCAGCGGAGCCTAAAGCAATCGTCGGATGGGTGAGAGGCCTCCAAGGCTGTTTTGTGATTAAAGGACACGCTGCTGTTTTCTCTTTAAAGTCCACAGGGCCCCAACTTGACTAGTCGAAGACATTCCTTAAGTAAATTCACTGGCCAGTTGAACAGTACCCGGGTACCATACACACACATACACACCTTTTACATTCCGGGACTTAACCTGTGCAGGACTCACTTTTGTTACGAATCGGAACAGGGGTTGAAGATACGTTCCGAATATATTTTTCTCTTTTAAGTATGGAGAAAGGGTGTTCCACCATGTTTTCAGGGCGCGAGCGTGAAGCTGACCGATGAGGTGGAAGTCCAACTAATTCAGCCAAGTGCGCCACGTGGCGAATCCGCAAGTGTTCCCGCGCCTAGTCCGTTGGCCATGATCGGGCCTGAATTTATCGTGACTATTGGAGATCTACTGGCTAAATGTCAGAAAACAAGCCCTCCTCACACTAACTTCGGCTATCGACGGTTAAGAAATTTTACAGGAAACGTACCAACTCCGGCGGGAGAAGAAACCTTTTGAAGAATGGGTGGAACAGGCGATGCAGGCTCTGGACGAGTGGGATGTCCCTGAGGCCCAGAAAAAGCAAAGGATCACCGAGAGTTTAAAGGGACCTGCGTCAGAAGCGGTGAGAAACCTGAAACTGAGCAGAAAAGATTGTACTGCTTTAGATTACTTAAACGTTCTTGAAGAAGTTTTTGGGCGAACCGAAAAGGCGGCCGAACTGGTATATCAGTACGAACACACCTATCAGAGAAGAGTGAAAGGATGACCGAGTACATGAGGCGCCTAGATAAGATTCTACACCAGATACTCCTCAAGAAAGGGGCCGAACCGGCCGAAGTAGATAAGATCCGAATAAAACAGATCCTGAGGGGCTCTCAACCTCTAGATCCAGTAATGATGCAGCTGAGAAGCAGAGCAGGTAACCAAGAATTGAAGTACCTGGAACTGATCCGAGTTGTACGAGAAGAAGAGGCTTTACTGGAAGAAAAATCCTTCAGGCGGGGGGAAAGGGCTTATGCACAACCTGTGAGACATAGCGACGGTCTGCAGCCTGAAAGCGACTCTCTAGATACTTATGGATCGGACGAGGACGAACAAGAGCACCTAGTCGTTTTTAAATCTACGGAAGGGCTGCCAAAGAAGCGAACCTCTCTGAACGTGGTGAATTGTTCAAAACCGTCAAGAAAGTACAGGAAGCTCAAACTGAATTGCAACAAGCACACGCGGAACTGTGCCGAGTGTTGATGAAGGTGACCGAAATGCAGGCAGAAATGCAGAAATTCCTCACAGGTATGCAGGCGACGGGAGTTGCTATAGCGTCCGATCCAAGTCCTTTAACCAAATCCCAACAAGCAACTACGTCTCCGCTCTCTAAGAAGAGATGTTTCGGTTGTGGAGAAATGGGCCATTTCCGCGCACAGTGCAAAGGCCGAAAGCCTGAGAAGGATAGAGTCGAGGGACTGTTGAAAGCTTTAGAAGGACTGTTATCTACCCCACCGGCGGGAAACGCCAGAGGGCACCAGTGAAGGAGCAACCTAAGTGCCCGAAGGTTGAACCCCGCTCCAAAAACCAAGCCAAGACTAAGAGGGCGAGAGGGCCAAAGCCGAGCCAACTGCTGAGCCTGCCAGGACTGAAAGAGTCACTCCCTTAGCATCCGGGTCTACGTCATGGGGAGGCAATGCACACCCAAAACCTACACGGGCCAAGAAAAGGGCCAGGGTACAGCAAACTGGGTCTAAGCGTCCGGATACCGCCACCAAGTTTCCTGACCAACTGATAGGTCCTTCTCCTATTGTGCCAATCCAAGTGGAAGGAGTCTACACTAAAGCCCTGTTAGATTCAGGGGCTCAAGTGACATTGATCTACAGAGACTTCTATGAGAAACACTTAAAGCACATTCCTCTGCAAGAATTGAAGGATTTGGAAATATGGGGTATCGGCACTGAGAAACTCCCTTATGACGGGTACCTGCAAGTGAAGTTGGAGATCGGATCTGAAGTCATCGGACAGTCTGGAGGTTGTGATGCATTGGCCATTGTGTGTCCTCGACCCTCGGGTGCGAACAGAAGCTCCCTCATAGTGGGGACGAATACTGACCTAGTGCGGCGTCTCCTGACACCTATTGTATTGGAAGAAGGTTCGACTCAAGGAGTACACCCAATGTTACGTCCGGTCTATCAGAGGATGGTCGAAGAACGAAAGGCACCTGCCGAGGTGGGAAGACTGTGGAGACTGGGTGGGACAGAGAAGGTTCTGCAAGCAGGAGAAGTAGCGAGCTTCCGGGTTTCAGTCAAGTTGAACGGATCGCAACCAGGTCCCTATGTGGTGCTGGGAACCGATGTCAATCATGGGAGTGAAACCGGAGTCGAAGTAATTCCTGAAATAATCTCCACCAAAGCCCTGAAGAGAACACGAGGAAGAGTCTCGGTCAGTGTGTGCAATGTGACAGATTCTCCAGTAGTCCTTAAAGCACGAATGCCTATCGGGCAAGTAGAGTCTGCTACACCCCTCTCTACCGATTTAGGAGGGGGAGTGGATAAAGAGATTCCAGATGAAAGATTCTACCCCAAAGACGCTCCCATTTCACCTGAGTGGAAGAAACGTCTTCAGTCTCAAGTCCTAAAGTGGAAGGAATTGTTCTCGAAAGATGAGTTCGATGTGGGCCTAGCTAAGAGTACTGAGCACCGCATTCGGTTACAAGAAGACAAGCCGTTTCGTGAAAGATCAAGGCGAGTTCCGCTGGGAGACTTGGATGATCTGCGAGAGCAACTGAATGAATTGCAAAGAACCAAGGTGATTCAAGAGTCCAGGAGTCCATATGCATCTCCCATAGTGTTGGTCCGGAAGAAAAATGGTTCTGTCCGCCTATGTATAGACTACCGCACATTGAACCGGAGAACCATCCCCGATCAATATGCCACTCCTCGGATAGAAGATGCCCTACAGTGTTTGTCTGGAGCAAAGTGGTTTAGTGTACTAGACCTGCGAAGCGGATATCACCAGATACCCATGCATCCTGAAGACAAGGAGAAAACTGCGTTCATCTGTCCACTAGGGTTCTTTGAATTCAACAGAATGCCTCAAGGCCTTACGGGGGCTCCAGCCACGTTCCAACGGTTGATGGAGAAGACAGTCGGGGATATGAATTTAATCGAAGTATTAGTGTACCTGGATGACATAATTGTGTTTGGGAAGACTCTGGAAGAACATGGAACAACGTCTGGAGAAAGGCTCCATGAAGAGGGGCTGAAACTGTCTCTGGAGAAATGCCAATTCTGTCTACCGTCTGTTACGTATCTAGGACATGTGGTCTCAGCAGAAGGTGTTTCGACAGATCCTCGGAAGTTGGAGGCCGTAGCTTCTTGGCCTAGACCCCGAACGTCACTGAACTTAGATCTTTTCTGGGATTCTGTTCATACTATCGAAGATTTGTGGGAGGATTCGCGAAAATAGCTCAACCACTGAACAAACTCCTGCAGAAGGAAACCACAGAAGAAGGCTGCAAGGTCTCTGACAAAAACCCGTCAGCTCCGGGGCCAAGGAAAGCTCGAGAGTCTATACAAGGTGAATGGACCAGTCAATGTGAAGGAGCTTTCGTAAAGCTGAAAGAGAGTCTAACCCGAGCTCCTGTTTTGGCCTATGCGGACCCTCACAAGCCGTATGAACTACATGTGGATGCCAGCCGAGAAGGTCTGGGAGGAGTCCTATATCAGGAGTATGGTGGATTGCTGAGGCCTGTAGCGTACGTGAGCCGGAGCCTTACGCCTTCAGAGAAGAACTATCCTACTCACAAGCTGGAGTTCCTAGCCTTGAAGTGGGCAGTGGTAGACAAGTTAAAAGACTATCTGTATGGAGCCGAGTTTGTGATCAAGACGGATAACAATCCTCTTACCTACATCCTTACTACCGCAAAACTGGACGCAACGGGACATCGGTGGTTGGCCGCTCTGTCAGGGTTTCGGTTCAGCCTGAAGTATCGCCCTGGGGTGAATAATCGAGATGCTGATGCGTTGTCGAGAAGACCCTACACTACAGAATGGACTCAGTTGACTCCAGACGGGGTGCAAGCTTTGTGTCAAGGAACAGAGCGCCGGGTCAAAGGAGGGATTGAAGCGGAGGCCATAGGAGTTATGGCTGCGGCTGTTCCTGAGTTCTACTGTAACCCTACGCAGTTAAGGGATGAAAGTTTACCTACCTTTTCGAGACAGGACCTGAAAGCGGATCAGGCCAGAGACCCTTTAATTGCCTTGACCATAAAGGCCCTGTCTGCAAACCAGCGAGAGATTTTGTTAACCAACTCCCCGAGTGGAGCCAGATTGGTCTACAAAGAGTGGGAGCGGTTAAAGATGTTGGATGGGGTGGTCTACCGAAGGGGCCCCTCAACTAGCGCTGAAGAGATTCAACAGTTATTCCTCCCTACTAAACATAGGGAGAGTGTGTTGCGATCACTACATGATGAGCATGGACATTTGGGTGCTGAAAGAACTTTTAAGCTGGTGCGAGATAGGTTCTATTGGCCTTGCATGAGAGCTGAAGTGGAAAGCTATTGTCACTCCTGTCTAAGGTGTATTCAGAGGAAGACTCTACCGACCCGAACTGCTCCAATGAGCCATCTGCAGAGCCAGGGACCCATGGATTTGGTGTGCATTGACTTCTTGTGCTTAGAGCCGGATGCTAGTGGGCAAGGGAACATTCTAATAGTGACTGATCATTTCACCGTTACGCCCAAGCTTTTTCCACGAAAGATCAACGCGCTCCGACTGTAGCCAAGGTGTTGATGGAAAAGTTCTTTGTTCACTACGGACTGCCAAGGAGGATACACTCTGATCAGGGTAGAGACTTTGAAAGCAGACTGGTGGGGCAGTTGTTAGAGCTGTTGGGAATCCAAAAGACCCGAACCACACCATATCACCCTCAAGGTGATGCTCAGCCTGAAAGGTTTAATCGCACACTGCTAAACATGCTGGGGACCTTGTCGAATGTGGAGAAGCAGAGTTGGAGTCGTCACATAGCTACTCTGGTGCATGCATATAACAGTACGGAGAGCGATGCAACTGGATACTCACCGTACCGTCTTATGTTCGGAAGGGAGGCTCGACTGCCGGTTGATTTGGCATTTGGGTTATCCCTAGACCAGACATCAGTAGCTTCCCATAGAAACTACGTGGATAGACTTCGAAAGAATCTGGCTTCTGCGTTTGAACAGGCCCGTTTGACCTCGGGAAACAGGGAGCAAAGAAACAAAAGGAACTATGACCTGAAAGTTCGAATACAAGATCTACAACCCGGTGATAGGGTTCTATTGAAGAACTTGGGTGCTGCTGCGAGACACAAGTTGGCGGATAGGTGGAGTTCCCAGGTTTACATTGTCTGCAAACAACTGCCGGGTTTACCAGTGTATCAGATTCGCCCGGATGGAAAGGCTGGGCCTCTTAAGAACTGGCACCGAAATCATTTGTTACCTTTGAGAGAGGCTGTAAGGATGCCAGTTGGGGACGAACCGCCTCTGCCAAATCCGCCTGCTCCACGTTTGCCCCCTGTTACTCGGTCTCAACAGACCCGGGTTGTCGAAGAGAGCGGAAGAGACAGTGAAGAAGAGAGTTATTGTCTAGACTGGATGCGCTCACCGGAGCCTGAGGAGGTTGTCGTTGCTCCTGAGCGGTGGGAGAGTAATTTGAGGCCTGAAGCTCCTGAATTTCTGTTGGAAGTCCCTGAGACTGTTGAAATCCCTGAGCCTCTTGAATTTCAGTTGGAAGTCCCTGAGGCTGTGGGAATCCCGGTAGCTCCGGAAGCTTATTCAGGTGATTATAGTTCTATGCCTTCGCTGGAGGGATCATACTCTGAAGAAACGTCTGCTCCAGTGATAGAGAGAAGGATTGAGCCAACACCTATAGTACTTCCACCTGAAGAGGAACTGATTGAGCCAGAACCAAAACGCTCTGTTCGACCGCCCCAACGACTCACCTACGACTCACCAGGACATAGCACTGAAGAGGCCATCACCACAGTGCAGAGGTTGCCCGAAGTGTCTGCTATGCTAGCTGAGGTAGCCCAAAATATGAGTCAACTTGAGGAAGTGTTCCTAACTCACTATATGAATGCTGCTGAACCTGTGCATGTTATGTAAACTATATTCAATATTGTGGAAATGTAATGTAACTGTTGTACCTCCTTGGAGAGACCCAAGAGTTCTAGGAGGGGGAGAGTGTAGCGCTGTGTTAAAATCTTGCTGTGGCATTACCTATTTTTGGCCACAAGATGGAGACAGTCGCGATTAGAGACACTGGACATTGGGACTACATTTCCCGGCATGCTTTGCAAGGAGACAGGAAGTGGGTGGGGACTGGACACTTACATCCTCCACCTCGTGGAGAACGCGCCAGAGCACGCCAGGGAGCGAGAGAAAGCAGACGCACTGAAGACATCGCGAGAGGGCCTAGGCCAGAGCCAGAGCCCGAGTGAGACCTGTCAGTCCTTATTGGGTCACTCAACCTGAGGAGAAGGAGACTTGCCAGAATCCAGGAATTGCTGCAGACCGGAGGGACCGAAGACCTCGAGTGAGGAGTCACCGCGAGTTGATCGGGTACGGAGAGCAGGTCGTGAGCTGGACAAGCTGCATAAAGTCAGACAACGGATCCGGCCGCTAGTATACCCAGTCAAAATCGAGCGGAGAGACGTCCTGGATCAGCGGAGCCTAAAGCAATCGTCGGATGGGTGAGAGGCCTCCAAGGCTGTTTTGTGATTAAAGGACACGCTGCTGTTTTCTCTTTAAAGTCCACAGGGCCCCAACTTGACTAGTCGAAGACATTCCTTAAGTAAATTCACTGGCCAGTTGAACAGTACCCGGGTACCATACACACACATACACACCTTTTACATTCCGGGACTTAACCTGTGCAGGACTCACTTTTGTTACGAATCGGAACAGGGGTTAAAGATACGTTCCGAATATATTTTTCTCTTTTCCGCTGCGCGTTTATCGTAATACGAAGAGAGATTGTATTCTTGGGTTCCGCTACGTGTCCCTTTTCGAATATTCGTGCAACTGCATTTCTTTTCTGTTCGGTTACGAATATTTTATTTTCCGAAATACGACGCCTCGTGTTTCGGTTCTTTTCCGCAACGCGTTTTTACCGCGATACGAAAGTACTGTAAAATACCTGTGAATACCGTGTCTCAACATCTGCTTATTATTTAGTAAACTATTTAAATTATAAAAAACTCACAACGGTGTTGGAGTATATTTTTCCCTAGTGCGGGGAGACTGACCCGTGGTTCAATTTTCAGCGGCTCCTGCGGGAGTGAGCGCTACATATTCATTTGGCTTATTCCTGTGTTATCTTTTATACTTTATCCAGTGTCCTCCCTTTTGGTTATACCTTATCCAGTGTCCTCCCTTTGGTATATTCCTGCTGCTGTGATTCCCTTGTGTTCTCCAATAAACCTGATCTGTTTACCCCACATTGCTGCCTCCACTCCACTCTGTCACCACATTCCCGGGCTCGGAAATGCCACCTGTGACAATATGCATTTACATAGGGGCTATTGGAGCTGCAGCTCTAGGCCCATGCAAGCTCTAAAAAGGCCCTGTACAAAGTTAACAATGTCGGCATCAAATGCCACCAACACATTGAGATTAAGATGGAAAGGGCAGCATCACAACAAGGGGTGGGAAGAATGGAGCAGAGGTGCAAAGGAAGGTGAGAAATAAAGGAGAGGAGACTTAATGGGAGGTACAGTCAGGTCCAGAAATATTGGGACATCGACACAATTCTAACATCTTTGTATACGCCACCACAATGGAGTTGGAATGAAACAAACACAATGTGCTTTAACTGCAGACTGTCAGCTTTAATTTGAGGGTATGTACAACCAACTCAGGTGAACGGTGTAGGACTTACAGCAGTTTGCAGATGTGCCTCCCACTTGTTAAGGGACCAAAGATAATGGGACAATTGACTTCTCAGCTGTTCCATGACCAGGTGTGTGATATTCCCTCATTACCCCAATTACAATGTGCAGATAAAAGGCCCAGAGTTCATTTTAAGTGTGCTATTTGAATTTGGAATCTGTTGCTGTCAACTCTCAGGGACAGCTCTTTGGATCTCATCTTATCAGTGAAGCAAGCCATCATTAGGCTGAAGAAACAAAACAAACCCATCAGAGAGATAGCAAGAACATTAGGCGTGGCCAAAACAACTGTTTGGAACATTCTCAAAAAGAAGGAACTGTTATGTTCCCCCAGCCAGGTCCCCTGGTGCTGTGTGATCTTCTCAGCCCTTTTGGATTATAGGGTTAATCTGCCTGGTTCTCCGCCCCTGGAGTCTCAGAGTCTGACCAGACCTGTGGTCACATGACCTGAACTGCCCTGTAAAATGGCAGTCGGTACAATGGTTCCCTGATCCAGTATAGTTCTGCTTTGCTGAGTTCCTGAATTTGTATTGCATATCTTGATATCTTGGTTTATTGATTCCTGGCTTCGTGTCCTGACTACTCTTGTGTTTATCCCCTGGTACTGTACTTTGACGTCATGGTTTATGACTCCTGGCTTTTGTATCTAGACAATTCTCTTGCTGGTGTCCATTTTGTGTTTTGTCTGTGTGGTATTCTGGTTTTTTGTTTGTACCACACAACAGTCTCTGTCATTTGGTTATTCTGCTGTGAGACCTATTGCTAGGCAATCCTGTTGGTTTTGCTGGTTGCAGCATATCCTCGAGTTCTAGTTAAGTCCTGCCCTGCTTCCTGCTGTATTCATTTCTGTCCAGTCGGTTTTTCTGGTTTATTTGTGTTTATCCAGTGCAGCAGTTCATAGTTCTGTTTAGAATCCACCTCAAGGATCTTTCATGTTCCATTTGCTGCTAGATATTCCTTCCTTGTCAAGTCTGGTTAACCCTGTTATTTCTTTGTGTATGTTTTCTCGTGTTCACCCCCACCCTGTACTCTGTATAATTAGAAGGCCATCCAAAGGACCTTTTCCCCAGTGCAGGGCTTTCCACGTGTGTCTTGTCTGGTTCTGTTTAATCCCGTGTACAGGGTCCTGCAATATGCAGAACACATACCAGCCTAAAGGGCTAAAAATACTCAGCAGCAAGGACCCCCCTTTGGCACCTGAGGGGGGCCACCGTAACAGGAACGCACTGGTGAGCTCAGCAACACCAAAAGACCGGGGAGACCACGGAAAACAACTGTGGTGGATGACCGAAGAATTCTTTCCCTGGTGAAGAAAACACCCTTCACAACAGTTGGCCAGATCAAGACCACTCTCCAGGAGGTAGGTGTATGTGTGTCAAAGTCAACAATCAAGAGAAGACTTCACCAGAGTGAATACAGAGGGTTCACCACAAGATGTAAACCATTGGTGAGCCTCAAAAACAGGAAGGCCAGATTAGAGTTTGCCAAACAACACCTAACAAAGCCTTTACAGTTCTGGAACAAGATCCTATGGACAGATGAGACCAAGATCAACTTGTACCAGAGTGATGGGAAGAGAAGAGTATGGAGAAGGAAAGGAGCTGCTCATGCTCCTAAGCATACCACCTCATCAGTGAAGCATGGTGGTGGTAGTGTCATGGCATGGGCATGTAGGGCTGCCAATGGAACTGGTTCTCTTGTATTTATTGATGTGACTGCTGACAAAAGCAGCAGGATGAATTCTGAAGTGTTTCGGGCAATATTATCTGCTCACATTCAGCCAAATGCTGCAGAACTCATTGGACGGCGCTTCACAGTGCAGATGGACAATGACCCAAAGCATACTGCAAAAGCAACCAAAGAGTTTTTGAAGGGACAGAAGTGGAATGTTATGCAATGACCAAGTCAATCACCTGACCTGAATCCCACTGAGCATGCTTTTCACTTGCTGAAGATAAAACTGAAGGGAAAATGCCCTAAGAACATGCAGGAATTGAAGACCGTTGCAGTAGAGGCCTGGCAGAGCATCACCAGGGATGAAACCCAGCGTCTGGTGATGTCTATGCGTTCCAGACTTCAGGCTGTGATTGACTGCAAAGGATTTGCAACCAAGTATTAAGCAGGGAAAGTTTGATTTATGATTATTATTCTGTCCCATTACCTTTGGTCCCTTAACAAGTGGGAGGCACATCTGCAAACTGCTGTAAGTCCTACACCGTTCACCTGAGTTGGATGTACATACCCTCAAATTAAAGCTGACAGTCTGCAGTTAGAGCACCTTGTGTTTGTTTCATTCCAACTCCATTGTGGTGGTGTATAGAGCCAAAGAGGTTAGAATTGTGTCGATGTCCCAATCTTTCTGGACCTGACTGTATATAGCATGTGGAAGAGGAGCAATGGAAGGTGAGAAGAATGGGGCAAAACGCAATAGAGCTGAAGGGGATACAGGAGAGACACACCTACACATATAGAATAGTACAGGGCTCAAAATTTCAAGTTCCGAGCTACTAGCCAGGCCTTAAGCGTTACTCGCCACCAGTTGCCCCACCTACCCTGCACTTAACCCCACCCCTAAACACACCCTCTTAAATTGTCTTATGAAATTCAACTGTCTAATGTTTTATTAGGAATAAATTAATTAAACATTAATACCCAGACTTCAGACCCCAGATACATGTGTACCCAGACATCATACCCCAGATACATGTGTACCAAGACAATTATGGGAAATAGATTACATATTATATTCTGATTTCAGCACAGGTAGGGCTGTGTTTTCTGGCTGTACACCTACTCTGCCCTTACAAGCAATGTGGTTATCATATAGAAAACCAGATCATTACATCAGAAAAAAAACGTGCGTAATAGTAGGACTGTTTCCTGTGTGACAGAGCGCTTGGGGTGGGTACTCCGAGGAACTTTGACGCACGTCATGTAACGTTCAGGTGCTGTCAGTGCAGCAGGAGACGCTGTGTGTGCTGAAGTGACGCAGGTTGCCAGTGTTTTTAGGGTGGCAAGGGATGCTGTCTGACAGTCCTTGCACGTTGTAGTGACGCAGGCTGGCAGCTTTGACCCCTCCCTGGTGCTGCTTAGTATTAATGAGGGCTGCATGTGGGGTGCAGGAAGGACTGTGTGTGAGTGAAGCAACTAAGGAGGGAATATGAGATAACCCCCCCCCCAACCTCTTCATGATGGCGCAGGGCAGATAACCAGGGCTGCGTAGCAATGCACCGTGGAATGTTTGGGATCGGCAGTGGAATGAACTTTCTCCACGTAGAACGATCGGGGCTGGCAGATGGAGCAGGGAGCAGCTGGGACCCCCCAACAGGAGAGGACAGTAGGCTTCTGTGCACTGATTTTAGCCTGGCTTCTCCAATGCCAGCCTGCCTGTCGGAGAAACGTGTGTGTGGTGGAAGACTTTCCAACTGGCCAGCAAGGCCTGGAAACACTGCCTTTCACGAGCCGAGCGCAATGCTTGGTAGCCAATCAGAATGGGCCGCCGACCATCTTGGATGTGCTGTCCAGTGGCCAGCCAGGCCTAAAAAAGATAAGAAACACGGCTGCAAAACGCAGCGTAGGCACTACGATATCATTTATCGTGTTGCCTGCGTGTGCATTTTCACTCACCCTGACTTAATTTCCACTCACCTAATGCGAGTAGGCGAGTGGAAATTTTGAACTCTGCAATAATACCTTGGATTGCGAGCATAATTCGTTCCGGAAATGTGCTTGTAATCCAAAGCACTTGTATATCAAAGCGAATTTCTCCATAAGAAATAATGGAAACTCTGATTCATTCCACAATCATTTATTCATATGAAAATGATTACAGTAATACAAAATACTGTACAGTATAAGGCCGCGTTCACACAAGAGCATGGAGGGAACGTCCATGAGAACGGACGTTCTCTCTGCTCGGATGCCCATGTGGGCCACCTCTCGTGTTCGGCTTTACAAGGAGTGAGCCTCCTATAGAGGATCACGCTTTGTAGACCCGTCGAACGCCTGTCGTAGCTTTTTGACGGGGAGGGTTTCAACATGTCCAATATAATGTGCGATATTATTAAACTGATAATGAAATAGGAAAAACAAAAAAACCTCCACAGGAGAACAATCACCCCACCCCGAAGTACTAGTTAGCACCGGGCATGGGCACTCCCATGTAGGACTGAACCTGATTTATACTGAAAGGAAAAAAGAATGAGGGATTAACCCTCAGAGAGCAAGTAAGGAGTGTTGATTAAAACATAACTTTTATTAATTATAGTAAACCACACACATTAATAAACCGACAAGTAAAAAACATAAACACAGACACGATGTGAATCAGCGAGATGAGTAGATAAATATCATATGGAAGGCAAATTGCCTAATAGCAATCCTAGGGCACAGGTGTGAACCAGCATCCAAAAACAAGGATTAACAATTAAATTGGAAGATCAAGATGATCAATTGCTGGATATTGCATAGAATTGTAAATTAAACCTAATGACCAGCAAGTTGTGATTTATTTTTATTTCTTTTACATTTTAAAGTTGAGGGGGTGCCAAATATAAGACCCGCCCCGGGTGCCAAATGTTCTAGGTACGTCCCTGACGCACTCAGTGCGCTTGTGTGACCGTGGCCTCAATTGTGATGTGACACTCAACAGAAAAAAGTGTACTCACTGCACGTATTGCAAGATCTCGCTCATTTATCAAGTTAAAATTTATTAGAAATTGTTGCTAGTCTTGCAAAACACTTGCAGACCAAATTACTCTCAATCCAAGGTTTTGCTGTATACATAATAAAGATCAAAGCTTAATTTTAGGATTCAGTCTTCACTCATTTGTCCCATCCAAAGGCTAATGCCCTCTTTAAACAGTCATCGAGAGCTCCTGGACAGCTTCTGCAGAGCCCCAGTGGTCCTATTGGTATTTTGCTAGGATGGGTTTGGTGGCTTTTTATTGGTTTATTATCCCAGTGAAAGTTTGACATATATTGTAGAGCTTTGTTTCTTGTCCAGAACTGTATCCAGGACTTTTTTGAGAGCGCGATGGTGCCTGTGATTCTTTTTATAAATGCTGTCTGACAAATGCTAGGGCCTTCCGAAACTATCAGGGTTATTCAGAGAAAGGTGAAAACCAGGAGAATGGCAGGAGAAGAGAACAGTCTAGACCAAACAGCCAATTTGGAAAATGAGATAAATGGGAGAATTTTTCTGGTTTGGCTATTTTGCCCTACAGGGTTATTCAAAGAGAATCGAAAAGTCACCGCACGTTTGGTGACTTTTCGCTACCTGCAATACAGCGCAATTCGGCGATCCTAGTTCGCCGACCCTGCGGTGTACTCAGCAAGTACCACAAGGCCGCCGTACTGTTACCGGAATCCACTTGGTTCACTCGGGACGAGGCCGGACCGGACACGAGCAAGGATTGTCTGAACACGAGTCTCTTCAGGAAAGGCAAACTTTATTGTGACGTCACAGAATGCTCAGACAGGATTGAATCGCAAAGACTGAGCATCGATTACACAGTGTCATGAGGTTTTATACCCCAAATACATAATTAGGTACATCCCAATTAGCCCACCTCCCGGTGACACTATCCCACCCCACGTGGGTTAATACCTCCCTTAACCTAATACAAAGACATTCCATTAATTGGCCGTAAATTGGCAAACTTCATGTTAGTTTCAGTGAATCATGATTAGTTGTTTTTCCCATCCCGGGCTGCGCCCCCCTCCCTAGCGCCTACATTCACTTGTTGCAGTTAACACCTGGTCTGATCTCTATACTCTTTTGTGTCTCAGCGGGCCTCAACGACCTTCGCGTGTCTACTCTTCTTTCTTCCCTTCTGTGCCAGGAACAGCCTAGACCTTTCTCAGCATTCTAATTACTTTTTCTGCTAATCTAACACATTCCTAAATTTCTACATATATTTTATTCTAGTTTCAGCTAAAAACTTGCCTAGTTATTTTCAAGTGAACCAATATTCTGAACAAGATGGCCGCCTGGCTTATAATGGCGGCCATCTTCCAGCCTATTTCCACTTCAGTACTGCAGGGCAAACCTGACAAACACTCACTGCGAAACCTGCCGAACACTCACCGAAACCCGCAGAAACTTCTGGATTAACCCCGCCGAAGAAGTATGCTGAATTTCAGTGTTCGGTTACGCATGAAAAAACAGTCCGCTCACCGATTTCTGCACACAGGGTTAATTTGCGCGCGTCTTCTTTACGCGAAATATTTTCGGACGGACAAAAAGATGCGCTCGGATCGTAATACCAGCGTTAATTTATGCGCGTTAACGTTTACACTGCACGCAAAAAAATTGTGCTGCGCATGGGAATGTAATAGAGCCCACAATCTTTTATGTTTACTTACATTTCATTTCTCAACAAAACATATTTTGAGCCTTCAAAGTGCTAGGTATGTTGTGTAAATCATAACAACCTCAATAAAATGCATTTTAAATCCAAGTTGAAACACTGCAAAGTACAGTAATAACCAAAGAGTTGATCACTTTTTGCATTGTTTTTTTTAACATATTTTCCTTAAGACTTTCTGGTCCTTACATGGCTACTAGCCCTGAGAGAAAATGGATCATAGATTCACACTTTGAATATAGTCTTTCCATACGGATTGAATTAATAAATTTAATTTCATTGTCTTGATAAAGGGAAAATTGATAGCGCAAAGAATGTGTTGCTTGCCAACAGCCTAGCAGCTCTGTGTACCAATGGAAACATCCGTCCAAAAGGAGAATCCGAATCCAGCCCAAATTCTGCGGCCATTAGTTTATGATCATTGCAGACTGTGTCCACGTTCAAGCCCCATTTGCTTCTCAGGATGGTGAAACAGAGTGATGTGGACCTGGCTCGCTTCCCACCAGCCTCGCCAGATTGTACGTGCCCTGCCCTGACAGGGTTTGACTTGAGTTTGGCACAGGAATTGAGAAAGAATGTTTGACATAACGTGCTTCATAGTGATTCCATTTCTGGCATAAAAATGGCTTTTATCCAGCGCTTACCCCTGTTGATTGGCCAAGCGTAAGAGCAAATATATGAAAGTGTAATGATAATAAGTCTTATTTCAGATGGTATTTATAGCGCACCTGTTCTACTCACTGCTAGGAGGCACCATCACCTGTCTCCTTTAGGCCAGCTATTCTGATGTCAGCGACCCATGAGAAGCTGTGATTTGAGCTTAGATTTCTCTGCTAGTTCTATTGGCAAGATGGACATGCTTGGTAAGGTAAGCATGACAGGTGCACTTTAACAGGCGTCACAACACTGTCAGTTGCTTCACTGACGAGTCATAGCGCTTTCATGCTCAAGAAGGGCGCACAAAGCTTTGCCCAACTCTAACCGTCATGTCAAAAAAATCCTGTCACTTATTTATTAGAAAAAAAATAAGTATTTTTTTCAATGTTCAAATTATTCCCAAGCTTGGAGACAGCATCTCTGCGTGCTGCACCCATTGTCACATCTGCCCACTAAAAATACTGACAGCGACAGTGTTAATGTTTTTGATTGTTTCTAAACCATCCTCATGTCCCATTTAAATCTACTTTTTTTTTTTACGAACCCCTGCAACGAAACATTGGCCATAACTATGACTATTAATGTCAGTAATGTGATGTGACGCACATCAAGTGATCTTAATGATACTTGTTCGCATAATAGATTTAACACATGTAGCGCTACTCCCGTGAGAGCCGCTATAGTTTACGGGCCTTCTGTCCCACTCCATTGATGGCTCACCTACACCACCGGCGCCAAGTAACACCAAGACACTGCTATACTATAAATAAAAAAAGGATTTATTAGGACTAGCAAGCAGCCCCTCTGATGGACAAAGTGATCAACAGTATAACAATATCGATTGGAATGATTAACCACCACTATGCAGAGTAATGATGATTGAACGAAACCGTAAGCTTTACAATACTTCAACACTGTTCAATTATTGACTATAATTGATGTGACTCACAACCATAACCTATCTAAACCTCATAGATTCTACCTAACCACTGGCCAGTGGGAATTACACAAACTCTCGAGTCTACTAGCGTTGGGGCCCTTTGGATTCTGTCGTTGGGTACTTTTACTGTGAAACCATATTTGTACTCCACAAAGAGGGAAAGAAATCTTTGCAAAGTGTCACAGGGTAACAAGATTTGTAACTGCAGCGATCCTCCTTTTTAGATGAAGCTGGGAGGGCAGTAGAACTAGGCCGGACAACAAAGTTAGCGATATCAACTCACGCTGGGTAACCGAATACCTCTTTCCGTTCGATGCACTTCGATCGCTCTCTCTTTTTGGCGCTGGAAGCACGAGGACAGCTGGATCTCTTCTCCGCTGGACGCACTCAATCACTCTCTCTGGCGCTGGAAGCATGAGGACAGCTGAATGCACGATTCGCAAACCGGACCATCCACGCCATCCGTCTCGCCCTCTCTGGCTCTCACCTTCCCTGACACGTGCTCTTCCTCCTCTGAAAACCGCGGGCCGCCCTGCTGTCTGGTGGGAGGGGTAGTTTTCTTTCTGTCAAATTGCATTAGGCCCTCTGTACTCGAAACTACATGTTCCAGAATCCTTTTTTGACACCTTCAGTCTTCCTGTATTAACAACTTCTTTTGCCAATGAAAAGACAGGGAAAGGAGGGGGGATTCCCCCACAGCTGTGACAGGCTGCATGTGTCTGTTCAAGTCTGGGCTGCAGTGGGAAACACAAGTCCACAGGCGGTCTGAAAGGTCGCCGCTACACACATTTCTCAGTGTCTTATAAGTATGCTTCTTTGGTTGATTTCTTATAGTTTTACTTTTAACTGTAGAAGAAATGGACTGTCCATTGAATAACATTTTTCAGCGTTGCAGTTTGTCATGTTTATATAATAAACGACTGGTGAAATTGTTTCTTTTATTGGAACTTGTCAAATAAGGAAGGGCCGCAGTGTGGCTGCTGATGGGATACCAGGAGATGCATTCTGTGATGTGGTGGTGGTGGTATACACTGCCTGGCCAAAAAAAATAAATCACGCACTCTTATATTTAGTTTATCTTATCTTTTTCTTTGATTACAGCACATATTTGGCATGGAATTGTCTTGATAAGCTCATGCAATGTCACAACATTTATTTCCAGAGTTGCATTAATTTGTGGGCAGGATCTTGTATTGATGATGGGAGAGTTGGACGCTGCGTAAAGTCTTCTCCAGCTCATCCCAAAGATTTTCACTGGGGTTAAGGTTTGGACTGAATGGTGGTCAATCCATGTGTGAAAATTATGTGCCCCCTGAGCCACTCTTGCAGAATTTGAGCCCGATAAATCCTGGTATAGTCCTCTCGGAATATGCCTGCTGTGCCATCAGGGAAGACAAAAACACATTGATGGAAAAACCTGCTTATTCCGCATATTCAGGGAGTCACATGACCTCATTTTTTGCAGTTGAAACCTATTGGTCACTGCAGTATTAATCCAATGGAAGACTCATGCCTATTTGCATAAATCCAGGTGGTGACCATTTTTGGCCAGGCAGTGTTTTTGTATATATATTGAATGTATGGCGTGTGGGCTTATCTGTCACGCCACCATACTAGATAATAGACTTGAGATAATGGGGTCTGCTTGATCTTTTGTTCGAGAATATTTCCAATGCCCACTATCCAGTCTTTGTCCTATTTGTGCAATTTGTATTCCTATAAACAGGGCCGGCTCTAGCATTCGTGGGGCCAGGTGCAAGATAAAATACAGGGCCACTTTGTAATTTTTGTTTTCTTAATACCAATTTAGATGAACAAGTATCACATTAACCATCTCTAGGGTTTACATAGAATGGCCCGAAAAAGAGAAAATAACCAGGGAGTGGCAGTTGTGTGGACGAAAATGCCTTGTTGAGGTCAGAGGGGAATGGGCAGACTGGTCCGAGATGATGGAGTGGGCAAACAGAACGACTAGTGACAATATGGTGCAACCACAAATCATTACAGTCATCAGCATCGGAAGCCTGACCACCACGCCGCGTTGATCACCCACGAAACAGACAATTTAATGGGTTGTGCAGGCTGGAATTGTTTTGTTGCTTTTAGACTAATTTGTCTTGCGCTTCAAGCCTCAGAAACCGCAAACGTGTGCACAAAATACATAGGTTTATAGGCTATAAAGTCACACAAGACCACATCGCTCTCACAATCAGGGCCTGTTGATAAGATTCGATCTTGAAGAGCGTACAGGTATATCCTCTTGTGTGCTTTATCAGGATGCAGCATTTTAGTTTTACAGGTGTATTCAAACATTGCGTATACATCTGAGAAATCAAAGCATATGTCAGTCATACATGTACACATATTGAGGACTTTCGTAAATTGGCCTTAATCCTCCACAGAATTACTGTCCACGAAGAGCCCTGCTTGCCTGAGGAAAATGTGGTTTGGGGGCAGCAATGGGGCATCTGAGTCAAGTTACACATCCCTTAAGGGTCGAGCGGGTTGTTTTTACTTCATGTCTTGATGTTTTTTTGTGAATTGGGTCAGACCTTTTCACCAGGTCAGGTTTGTGTCTCCTCTGTTTTGCATTGTACAGTTTGCATACAGTTGTGTTCAAAATTATTCAACCCCCCAATGCTGTAAAGGGTTTTAGGGAATTTAGTGTACATTTGTAATTGTATTCAGAATGAAATCCTACAAGGACTTTTTAAACAACCATATGCAACAAAATGACATCAATTGGTTTTGTAACACAGTAATAAATGTTTCTTTTGTGAATTCTTCATTGACACAATTATTCAACCCCTTAAAGACTACCACTCTGAAGAACAGAGGTTCATTCAAGTGTTTTCAATCAGGTATTGAAAACACCTGCGGATGTCACGGAGCAGCAATAAAGCATAATAAGCACCAATTAGGCAGCTTTAAAATGACTGTGATACTCAGCTCCTTCTAGACATTTACTGGTGTGGTTACAAACCTGGTGAAGTCAAGAGAATGGTCCAGGAAGACAAGAGAAAGAGGTGATTACTCTTCACAGGAAGGGCAATGGCTAGAAGAAGATTGCAAAGATGTTAACATACCAAGAGAGACCATAGGAAGCATCATTCGCAAATTCAAGGCAAAGGGCACTGTTGAAACGCTACCTGGTCGTGGCAGAAAGAAGATGCTGACTTCGACTGCTGTGCGCTACCTGAAGCGTAGAGTGGAGAAAAGTCCCCGTGTGACTGCTGAGGAACGGAAAAAGATTTGTCAGATGTGGGTACTGAAGTTTCAGCTCAGACAATACGGCGCACACTGCGTAATGAAGGCCTCCATGCCAGAACTCCCAGGCGCACCCCCTTGCTGTCTCCAAAGAATAAGAAGAGTTGACTGCAGTATGCCAAGTCATGTGGACAACCACAGAAGTTTTGGGATAGTGTTCTGTGGACTGATGAAACAAAATTAGAACGGTTTGGGCCATGGATCAACGCTATGTTTGGAGGAGGAAGAACAAGGCCTATGAAGAAAAGAACACCTTGCCTACTGTGAAGCATGGCGGGGGTCAATCATGCTGTGGGGCTGTTTTGCTTCTGCAGGTACAGGGAAGCTTCAGCGTGTGCAAGGTACCATGAATTCTCTTCAGTACCAGGAGATATTGGATGACAATGTGATGCAGTACGTCACAAACCTGAGGCTTGGGTGACGTTGGACCTTTCAACAGGACAATGATCCCAAGCATACCTCCAAGTCCACTAGAGCATGGTTGCAGATTAAAGGCTGGAACATTTTGGAGTGGCCATCGCTCACCTGACTTAAATCCGATTGAGAACCTCTGGTGGGACTTAAAGAAAGCAGTTACAGTGCGCAAGCCTAAGAATGTGACTGAACTGGAGGCTTTTGCCCATGACGAATGGGCGAAGATACCCATAGATCGCTGCAAGACACTTGTGTCAAGCTATGCTTCACGTTTAAAAGCTGTTGTAACTGTAAAAGGATGTTGTACTAAGTACTAAGATTGAATGTCACTTGGGGGTTGAATAAAACTGATAATGATGTGAGCACAGAAAAGACATTTGTGGTTATTTCATTATAAATGTTATGTTATATTTGTCTGACCTACACGTGCCTCTTTGATTTAATTGTAAGCAAGATGACTGAATGATCAAAATCAATGTCAAACTGGCCAAAACACTCAATTTCAGTGGGGGTTGAATAATTTTGAACACAACTGTAAATACGGCACGCTATATTCCATACCCAGGTTTCACAAGGTTTTCCACCATAAGAGTACACTCACCTACCCGCGTGTGTATATATGTCTGTGTGCCAGCATATGCCGGGATGTTCCTGATTTGTGAGGTCACAGTACTCTCTCCCTTTGCACAACGTGATCGTTTGTTTTTAATAAATGCCTATTTCCTCTGTCTGTTTTATTTTATTTTTTTATTCGTTTTACCTTCGGGGCTCTGTCAAAAATTTGAAATAACTTGAAACAACTTCCACAGAAATGATCTCTGGGTTCTTGCTTTGTGCTTGGTCGAGATATGGTGCTGGTTATGCACAGCTCTGGGTTTGCTTTATCATTCAGAAGCTGCGCCACAGAACTGTCAGGACTGGGGGGAGAATGAAAGATCGCGTGTAGGAATGTCCAAAGCAGGTCCCAGATGGAAATGTGTTTTTATGCAATGCAGGAGAAGTGGAGGGAACCGGCAGGCATTAAGATGTGTCTCACAGTATACAGTTGTGTTCAAAATTATTCAACCCCCACTGAAATTGAGTGTTTTGGCCAGTTTGACATTGATTTTGATCATTCAGTCATCTTGCTTACAATTAAATCAAAGGGGCACGTGTAGGTCAGACAAATATAACATAACATTTATAATGAAATAACCACAAATGTCTTTTTTCTGTGCTCACATCATTATCCGTTTTATTCAACCCCCAAGTGACATTCAATCTTAGTACTTAGTACAACATCCTTTTACAGTTACAACAGCTTTTAAACGTGAAGCATAGCTTGACACAAGTGTCTTGCAGCGATCTATGGGTATCTTCGCCCATTCGTCATGGGCAAAAGCCTCCAGTTCAGTCACATTCTTAGGCTTGCGCACTGCAACTGCTTTCTTTAAGTCCCACCAGAGGTTCTCAATCGGATTTAAGTCAGGTGACTGCGATGGCCACTCCAAAATGTTCCAGCCTTTAATCTGCAACCATGCTCTAGTGGACTTGGAGGTATGCTTGGGATCATTGTCCTGTTGAAAGGTTCAACGTCTCCCAAGCCTCAGGTTTGTGACGGACTGCATCACATTGTCATCCAATATCTCCTGGTACTGAAGAGAATTTATGGTACCTTGCACACGCTGAAGCTTCCCTGTACCTGCAGAAGCAAAACAGCCCCAAAGCATGATTGACCCCCCGCCATACTTCACAGTAGGCAAGGTGTTCTTTTCTTCATAGGCCTTGTTCTTCCTCCTCCAAACATAGCGTTGATCCATGGGCCCAAACAGTTCTAATTTTGTTTCATCAGTCCACAGAACACTATCCTAAAACTTCTGTGGTTTGTCCACATGACTTTTGGCATACTGCAGTCGACTCTTCTTATTCTTTGGAGACAGCAAGGGGGTGCGCCTGGGAGTTCTGGCATGGAGGCCTTCATTACGCAGTGTGCGCCGTATTGTCTGAGCTGAAACTTCAGTACCCACATATGACAAATCTTTTCTCAGTTCCTCAGCAGTCACACGGGGACTTTTCTCCACTCTACGCTTCAGGTAGCGCACAGCAGTCGAAGTCAGCATCTTCTTTCTGCCACGGCCAGGTAGCGTTTCAACAGTGCCCTTTGCCTTGAATTTGCGAATGATGCTTCCTATGGTCTCTCTTGGTATGTTTAACATCTTTGCAATCTTCTTATAGCCATTGCCCTTCCTGTGAAGAGTAATCACCTCTTCTCTTGTCTTCCTGGACCATTCTCTTGACTTCACCATGTTTGTAACCACACCAGTAAATGTCTAGAAGGAGCTGAGTATCACAGTCATTTTAAAGCTGCCTAATTGGTGCTTATTATGCTTTATTGCTGCTCCGTGACATCCGCAGGTGTTTTCAATACCTGATTGAAAACACTTGAATGAACCTCTGTTCTTCAGAGTGGTAGTCTTTAAGGGGTTGAATAATTGTGTCAATGAAGAATTCACAAAAGAAACATTTACTACTGTATTACAAAACCAATTGATGTCATTTTAGTTGCATATGGTTCTTTAAAAAGTCCTTGTAGGATTTCATTCTGAATACAATTACAAATGTACACTAAATTCCCTAAAACCCTTTACAGCATTGGGGGTTGAATAATTTTGAACACAACTGTATTTGCTATTCAATGTATACAGCGGCATCTAGATGGCTGAACATTTTCAATGTAATGTGGATAGCTCTCAACACCTTTTTAAAACGAGAATTATTAGCAATTTCATGTATTTATTTCTTAACCGCTCTGTCCATACTCCTCTTGTGAAAAGGCAAACCCTCTGAGATGTCGGACAGCGTCAGTGATGAATTGTGATACCTCTTGTTTTTCAGGCCTCCAAGAATTTGACGCCCTGAACGATAACGAAGTCAAGGAATTTCGGAGTAAGATGAGGAAGATCAGCGAAGACAAAGCCCAGTCTCTGCTCCGCTTGACATGGATGGAATGGCTGAAATGCACGTTCCCACCTGAGCTGGAACCCTGTGTTCAGGAGAACATCCAGGACAAGCTGTACAGTGGCAACCTTGTGGTGGCCATCCACTTTGACAATTGCCAGGTAAGAAATTTAAAAACCAAGAGACACTAGAGATTGGCACTCCAACCAAAAACACCAGAGATTATCTACTGTGGCAGAAGGAATGCTGGTTCCTTCTGTGAGCAGTCCAGGAGTGTGTTCTTGCAGACGGCAACTAGACCTGGGCCAAGGCCAGTAAATTAAATGGGGCAGCATTCCTTTATTTTGTGCTGCGCCGCCAAATAGCTAGAGCTGCAAAGCGATAGAAATCCCAATGAGTCGCTGGGTTATAATATATTGTTAGGTGACAGGGTGCAAATAAAATGCTTTGTTTTGTAATCGATTACAACATTATTGATATAAAAGGCCCCAATAGGAATTTAATATATGTCATAATTTCCTGTTTGTGGTCAAGTTTATGTTTTTCATGCTGGTGAAGGGGCAGAAGAATTTGGAGTGCCTAGGGCAGCACCAAGCTGCCTGTGACAGAGAGAAGTGTCTCTTTACACTGAATAACTACAATACTGTAGTTAATTTTACCAAATAAGGTAATATCTTTAAGAAAAAGTGTGGATATGTTCTGAAATAGGCACGAAAAAATCTGACTATGGCATGGTAGTTAACAACATAGGCGTCCGCAGAGGGTGTGCCCAATGTTGGCTAAAGCCATTTATCACCTCCTAAATTGACATTTTAGATGTCCGTTATCTGGTTCATGATTAATAACTTGAAAACAGACTGTGTTTTGACTGATTACAGACTTGTTTTTGCTAAATAAAAATGTGTATTTTGTGCAAGATGTTCTAAACATAAATTTTCAGTTAATAAATGCACTATTGGTGCACACACTAATGCACTGAGCTGCGTACACCAGTGGTTAACAAAGTTTACATCCAATCAGAATCCTGGTCATCTTGTAGCATAGAATGATATGTATGTTGGGGTTTTCAACTTCTTCCAGTTCACCTTCGATACAGACACAAGTGAAAACGGGAACTCAAAAGAGGCTTTTTTAAGTCTATGCTTCTGTGTACCTAAGTGTTGCACAGTATTAACCTCTTCTGTTGTCGTTCATCTGTTGGAATAGATCTTAAATTTATTTTATGCCCTTCTTGTTTCATATATTGCTCAGATCGTGACTCGCCTTGGAGGTGCCTGTGCGTCTCCCATTTGTATCTGCTTGATTATTCTTTTACCGCATATATTCTTTTTCCATTCCATGTTGTAGACCACCTCATTGATGGATAATGTCTAAGCTGCATTGCCTAGACCTCATTCTCTCAGCATGCCAACAATCTCATCGCTTTCCTTCCAGGACGTATTCAGTTTTCAGGTTTCGCCTAATATGACCCCTACTAAAGTGAACGAGCTCGCTATTCGTAAACGCCTGACTATCCACGGGCGGGAGGAAGAAGAAGTGGACCCAGAGGACTATGTTTTGCAGGTCAGCGGAAGGCAAGAATATGTGTTTGGTGACCATCCTTTGATTCAGTTCCAGGTGAGAATTTATTTACATTCCAGGAGCCTATGACCGCGAAGGACACAATGGAAATTAGCAACTCTTAACTCTGTTTTACTCTCACTTTCAGTATATCAAAAGCTGTGTGATGAACAAGAGTCTCCCTCGACTCATCCTGGTTGAGTGCTGTAACATAAAGAAGATGTTTGACCAGGAGATAAGTGCAGTCGAGTTGGCTGTAAAAAGGAAGACAACGGGTCCTCCCTTACCTTTGCCACCCAAAACACGTGCCTCTGTGAGTAAGGCCAAAGATCTATGAATCCTGCATCATCCAGGATTATTACATGGTGTAAAGGGGTCATTCACTAAACCATGTTTTATCATTGAAAGAATTGTTGTTTTACTTTGGAAAACTACGATGGATGAAACCATGGTGATTTCACAATAAAGGGCTTTTTCACAATAGATTGCCAAACTTTTTACTAACGTAGTTGTCAGAGGAGGTTTAAATAGTGTTTCCACTGCCGTTTCTGTCCTAGGTCCTCATTCCATGGCTGCCACAGAAAGGGAGACGGTAAGTCCTATGGACTCCATGGAACTCCTCTTGAACCAGACGCAAGGAACTGTTTGTTCCCAATCTCCCGCTGCTCCTGGCGAGAGAAAACTGTTTATCGCTCAGCCCACTCCCTGTGGAATGAGTGGGGAGTATGGGATTTCTATAGTCTATTTCTTAGAGTGTGTTAAGTGATTTTGCTAAAGCAAAATCACTTAACACTAAGTTTTAGGAGTCGGTATTTCTTTGCGAAATACCGGCTCCAAGAAAGAACTAATTCCAAGGTAGCTCATTCTTCTTTCTTTAAGGCTGGGTTCACACCTCAGCGTTTTTCATATGCTTATAATACACACGTTTTTGGCGCACGTATCGCGCAAACGTGAAAAGCGCATTGCAGCGCGTTCATGCTGCAGTCTTTGGCCATGAACATGCTGCAATACGCCCCAAAGATGCTCCTGTACTTCCTTGGGCGTATGGCGTTTTACAGCGCGTTCCTACGCGCTGTAAAACGCCCAGGTGTGAACGGACCCAATAGGAAATAATGGGATTTCTGTGTTTGGACGCTTTACAGCGTGCAGGAACGCGCTGTAAAACGCCCAGGTGTGAACAGGGCCTTAGTGCCAGATACAATTTAGCACCTCCTATACAAAGTATAGGAGACCGCGTTAATTTACAGCAGGAGAGTGCTATACTCGAGCCGTAAGCACAGCTTGTAGCAAGAGTGGAATAGCGTTTACCTGTGATAACTTCTGGAGCAGTTATGTCCAGTGGCGACTCTAGGAACAATATTTAGGGGGGGGGCACATAAAATACCACAGTCAACTGGGGGAGGTGCTAATAATTTTCGCCACTAAATCATACCACTGAAAGAAACGAAGGGCCCTATCACCTGGCGTGAGCTAAAACGCCATCGCTAAAGGAAAAAGTTAGCACAACTCGCTAAAACTGATGACCTACTAACAGATCATTTTGTCCACGGGAGTCCATGTACAAGGTCATTTAGCGCATACTAGGGAAACGCCAAGACCCGGGCTGAGACACAGCGCTAATGCGGTTGCGTACAGGATAGAACTGATTTTTTCCAGTGCAGAGTGCCGGGCCATACCTATCCCCTGCCCTCACAAGCTTGTATAAGTATGAACACATCCAGCGAAGAGCCCTCACCCCCTGCATTATTAAAATCCTCTAAGGTGGTCGTATCATCCCTTGTTTATACACGCACTTATTAATTAAGGCTGATGGGCATTACATGATAAATGCTTCCCAACAGAATGTAGAATCATTCCACTGCATTTAATAGATCCAAAAGGAAAGCCAGGTGAGCGACAATAACTTCCCTGCTGCAGCATATAAATAATACATGTTTCAGGGTAAGACTTGTTTCCATGTGTCCCTTTCAACATGGTCCACACAGTCACCCTAATAATCAACCGCTTCCATACTAATAATAACCCCTGCATAAAATGTTTAAAATTAGGCAATATATTAGAATTCGGACTATATGTCAATAAAGGATACATTTATAATATAGTCTACTGAAACAGCAGCGACCTTGCTGACCAGATCCATTACTATGGTTTATGGAGCCAAGAGAACACCTGTGCTGTATTCCTTTCAATTGCCTGTTAAATTTGGGCGAGGACCTGTTTTTTTGTTGTTGGCACCAGAGTTTAGCAGTAGGTAAAATTCTGAAAATGGTGTCCCTCAAAAAATTGGCGCAGGCCCAGAGTTATTTGTTAGTTGCAAAAGCGCTAAAGATCTCTAGCGCTCCCCATGTTAAGTATAGGATGTGGAAAGTACAGTAAGCTTGCACTACGATCGCTAATAGCAATGCACTAAGTGATTTATTTATTTTTTTTCCTGTTTACGGAGCAGGATGCAAACTATCGGTTTTCAGGCGCTAGACTGAATTAATCTGGCGCTAAAGCAAAAAAAATGCCAACGCTAGGGTTAGCTCACCCCAGGTGATAGTTCCTAAATAAGTATATATAAATAAGATTCCAAAACCTCAGAGTAATGTGATGCAGTGATACCTTTTTTTTGATTCTTATTTGCCACAATTCAGCAGTTTTCGCCGATGTCTGAGAACTGCTTCAGCGACTCCAATTTTAGCAAATTACAGTGACCATTCGCTAAATAGGGAATTCACAATATTTATGGCGGAATGAATTCCCCAAAATGTGACAAAAAGCAAAGGATCTAAAGATTAATAGACCCTTAGGATTCTAACTTCCATAAACCCAGGGAAATACAATAAAAATAATAAACAGTGTGGCATGTAGCTTATCCCCTAAAATGCCACACATCAAGGAAAAAAATAAAATGCATACTGTGAGGGATGAAGCCTACCCATTAACCCTTAAAACACAGCTAAACCAAGGCATAAACAAAAGTAATATACAATGTAATATATAGTCTGAATGTTAACACCTTCACTGCTGAGCCATTTCAACCCTGTGAAAACGTTTATGTCTATGTGCACATTATTTAGGTTTTTATGATTTTATTTTACATTGAATATGGACATGTTGGATATCATTGGAAAGGCCAGAATCTGCCCTTTCCAACGACACATAGATCGTCCATATACGATGCAGAGGGATGGAGATATAGTTGTCCGAATATGTGGAGGAAGCTGGATGCTGATTTTTGGTGGGGGGGCAAGGAATAACCTAGGGGGGGCAATTGCCCCCCCTTGCCCCCCTGTAGAGACGCCTATGGTTATGTCTAATGTGTTATCTTAACGTCAGCTGTGGAACAGGGCC
The DNA here is from genome assembly GCA_009667805.1 of Leptobrachium leishanense. Classification (NCBI taxonomy): domain Eukaryota; kingdom Metazoa; phylum Chordata; class Amphibia; order Anura; family Megophryidae; genus Leptobrachium; species Leptobrachium leishanense. The sequence continues at coordinate 71,492,327 of CM019066.1, forward strand.
CAAAATAATTTAGTGTAGATTTTACCATAGCTTATTTATTTATTTATAAAGGATTTTACCAAGAAGGATACATTGAGATTTCTCTCGTTTTCAAGTATGTCCTGGGTTCAAGAACATTGAAGTGTTACAGTTACAGAAATACAAAGTAATACAATGCAAGATATTAAAAAAAACAACACAAATATACAGATTAACAGAAAAATATGTAGGAAATATAGTCACTAGGTTACATGTTTACAGGTGCATTCTGTATTGAGGTATGTTAGTAAGGAGCTTTTGAGTGACTTAAGACTGGGGGAAGATTTGATGGTGTCTGGGAGGTTATTCCATAATTGTGGTGCTCTGTAGGAAAATGAGGACCGAGCCACTGTCTTTTTGTATTGTGGTATAGCAAGTAAGGTGCTGGTCCTGGATCGGAGGTTATAGGATGAGGGAGCTGCTGGGGGAAGCAGTCTATTCAGGTAGGGTGGCAGCTTCCCAGAGATGCTCTTAAACACCAGGCTGGAAAGGTGAAGGGTGCGTCTGGATTCCAGCGATGGCCAGTTTAGCTCTTTTAACATCTCACAATGGTGGGTCATGTAGTTACATTGTAGCGCAAAAAGGCAGAATGAGTTATACAATGTAGTAAGTTTATGAAGGTGTGTTTGCGGGGCGGCTGCATACACTACATCTCCGTAATCAATAGCCGGCATAAGCATTTGCTGTACAATCTGCTTTCTTACCGCGGGACTCAGGCAGGATTTGTTTCTGTACAGGGCACCTAGTTTGGGGTAAAGTTTAGATGAGAGTTTTTCGATGTGGGGGGCCAAAGGATAGATTAGGGTCCAACCACATACCTAGATATTTGAGAGAAGTGACTGTGGTCAGCATGCCATTTGATTTTGTCCCAACACATAGATGGGGATTTTGCAATTTGTGTAGTTTAGGTGCTGTTCCAAAGAGCATTGTTACAGTTTTGTCAGTATTTAAAAAAAGTTTGTTGTTTTTGATCCACTTTTCTACCTCTGTGAATTGTTCTCAGCTTGCATTGGAGGTCTGAGGATATCACCGAAGTATATTCACAATGGTAAATGGAGAATAACCGCAGTTTGTGTTTTTACATAAAAATTACGGTGGCATTGTTGTTCAATTTTTTGCAGCAACTTCTACTGCCATTGTTAGTTTCCTTCTGGATAGCAGACGTTCACTGTTGCAGCAGCAGTGATTTTCCCCCCCCCCTGCCGTTTGCAGTGACGATAAACTTTGCCGCTTTGTGAATAACCCCTTAAATTAAATTTTGAAGTGACACATATGTGAACATATTCATTAGTTACTAAGTAGAACATGAAATTATATTTATGTAAAAATAGTTACTCAGAGCCATATACACATTTACAGGAGGCATCAAACATTTGACATCCGTATCTTTATTTGAATTGTCTTTATAATAGTTTATCATGTCATTGTATCTTTTTTTTTGTATTTCTATCCCTAAATTCTGTTTAATAAAAATACATGGAAGGTTTAAGTTATGAGGCAAGGCTAAAAAGCTTAAACCTGTTTTAGTTTAGAGAAACGGCGCCTTAGAGGGGATCTGATCACTTTATAGAAATATATACGGGGCCTTAGAGGGGATCTGATCACTTTATATAAATATATACGGGGCCTTAGAGGGGATCTGATCACTTTATATAGATGTATACGGGGCCTTAGAGGGGATCTGATAGACTTATATAAATATATACGGGGGCCATTATAAACCATTGTCTGGAAAGCTATTCATTAAGAGGACTATACACAGGACACGAGGTCACCCATTTAGACTGTGCGAAAAGAAATTCAGCCTAAAGCACAAGAAGGAATTTTTTTACAGTGAGAACAATAAAGCTGTGGAATTCTCTGCCTGTTGCGGTGGTTGGGTCAGAGACTGTACAGACTTTTAAACAACAACTGGATGACTTCCAGCAAAAACATATTAAGTTTTATAATATTTAATATGTGGGTAAAAGCTTCTTGATCCAAGGAGAAATCTGACGCCATTCTAGGGCCAGGAAAGGATTTTTTTTCCCAGTATGTTGCATATTGGCGAGCGCTTCAGACTTTTTTGTCTTCTTTTGGATCAACTGTAGTAAGTAATGTGTGAAAGGCTGAACTCGAGGCACGTTTTTTTTTTTTTTTTGCCCATGTATCTATATGTAACAGGGCGTGTTACTGGTGATGAAAGCTCTGCGGTAACAGAACGCAGAGAAGGCCATCAGATATTTTTATATGGCAAATGTTAAAGTGCTCCCCGAGGGCATCGATAATATGAAAACTTGTTTCTTTTTCTTCCACAGACCATTTCACAGAGCGTGTGGTCATTACTAGAGCCTTACAAGATCACCCTGATAAAGGGGAGCAAACTAAGCACAGAAGACACAACGGTAACCCTTTTGGCTGCATTTTAACACCGTGTTGCGTTTCTGTGCAGAGGCAGACACCAACCCATCTATTAAATCCCGCTGGCCCTTATACATGCTTTGAGACATCATTTAAATCTTGCTGATGGTTTCTGGGCGTACACATGCCTTAAATTACAGCACACATAGACTGGAATGCATGAGCATAACATAAATGACACCTCATGTAATCTGCCGCTGATAAGCAGTAAATATACCAGATGCATATGCACTAACCACTGTCTTCCTATCTGGATGCTCACATGCTTACTTAATGGTCATTCAGAGCTGAAAATAAGACTTGTTTTTTTTATATATCTTCAATGTGCAGCTGTTATTGGCCAGATAGCAAAAAAGTGAAGAAATCCAGCACAACATGATATATTAGAAATATGTTTATTCCATCACCAACACTTGACAAAGACCTATGCGAGGTTGAAAACGTCTGCTCTGTTGGTGATGGAATAAACCAATTTTAATATACCACCCTGTACTGCATTTCTTCAATATTTTGCTGTCTTGAGTAGGGATGAGCTGTTCGGTTCGATGTGTTCGGAGTTCGATTCGAACATTGACAGTTTGTGTTTTCGCGAACTTCGAACATTTCCGCGTATTCGCAGCATGTTCGCCCACAATGGACCACAATGCACTTTTCCACTGGCCTGAAGCTTGTAATTGGCTACAGCCTGCACCTGACTACAGTTTAGGTGCAAGACTATGCCAATCACTGCTCAGAGTCCTGATTGGGCAAATTTTGCCCAATCATGAGCTCACAGAGCTAAGTCCCGCAGCACACTATATAAGGCGTCCCTTGCAGCCCCAGCACGTGTTTTTTGAGAGGAGATTGTTGTGTTAGTGTGTGTTCTCACTGCCAGTAGGTATTGGGGGGGGGGGTCTCATTCATACAAAATATCTGAGAATTGTTCTAATCTTTGTGTTCTCACTGCCACCAGCAATTGTGGGGGTCTCGTTTCTACAAAATATCTGGGAATTGTTCTAATCTTTGTGTTCTCACTGGCACCAACTATTTTGGGGGTCTCCTTTCTACAAAATATCTGGGAATTGTTGTAATCTGTGTTCTCACTGCCACCCATCAGGGGGTCTCACTGATTTATAGGAGGTTTCTGGGAATTGTAATCTGTGTCTTCTCACTGTCAGCTATCAGGGGGTCCCACATACTTCTAGCAGATTTCTGCAAATTGTAATCTGTGTCTTGTCACTGTTGCCAGCTATCAGGGGGTCCTATCAGGGGGTCTCACTGACTTATAGGTGGTTTCTGGGAATTGTAATCTATCAGGGTGTCTCACTGAGTAATACCAGAGTTCTGGAAATCTTTAATCTTTATACCAGAGTTGAATCAGAGTTCTGTATATCTTAATCTATATATCACTCACCATGTCAGAAAGACCAAAAAGGACAGGCAGACGCTCCCAGACACAGATAAGAGGGCAAGCAGCCTCTGTGTCGGGAGGCTGTGCCTCTGGTGGACGTGGTGCATCCTCTGCAGGGACACGCTTGTCCTTTCTAACTGGTGCTGGCTGTCTTAAGCAGCAGCAACATACAGAGGATTTGGTGGATTGGCTATCCAGGCCATCCTCATCCTCCGAGTCCTCTGCCAGCCAGGCTTGTAGTGCTTTACAGTCCACCTCAGCTGCCAAAGCATCTAATGCAGTCTCCATGTCCACAGCTACTCCTGCCGTAGCCTCACTATCACACACGGAGGAGTCAGCTGAATTGTTTGACTACAATGACAGTGACATGCTGCTTGAGGATGCGCAGCAACTACAGTGCTCTGATTCAATCTCTGAGGTTGAGGAAGGGAGTATAATCAACCTAGAGGAAGGGAGTGCCAGTGATGACACACAAATAACTGGCACTCATGTTGCTCCAGTGATGAGGAGATAGGGGGTGATGACAATGATGATGAGGTCACCGACTCCAACTGGGTGCCTGATCGAACAGAGGAGTCAAGTGAGGAGGAGGAGGCACAACAAACACGAGGCACAACGTCCTCTATGACCAACCGTAGCACTAGCCAGTCCAAGGCATCAGATGTCAGAGCTGCTCAGGTGCAGAGCACTGTTGTCTCAAAGAACTCTGCTGTCTGGGAGTTCTTTAAGAAATGTGCAGCAGACCCCACAGTTGCTATTTGTAATCTATGTCAGATGAGGATCAAGCGTGGGAAAGACACCGGACGCTTGGGTACCACGTGCTTGAGGCGACATATGACCACCTGCCACGCATCCCATTGGCACAACACTTTGTGTAGGTCCTCCTCCCCTTTCTCTACCCCCACTATATGTCCTGCCATGTCATTGACTCCAACCTCCATTGACAGGGATGATGCTACAGTAATGGATGTACCAGGTCCTTCCTCACAATGTGACAGCATCCCATCATCTGAAGATTTACGCAGTCAGATTACGTTGCCCCAGCTGCTGCAGCGTAAGAAAAAATATAGTCCCAACCATCTCCAAGCACAGCATCTAAATGCCAGCTTAGAAAAATTACTCGCATTACAGCTGCTGCCTTTCCAGCTGGTGGACTCTGCTTCCTTCCGTGAATTTGCTGAATGTGCTGTACCACAGTGGCAGGTTCCAAAACGCCATTTCTTTTCACGGAAGGCCATTCCAGCACTATACCAGCACGTGGAAGACAATGTTATGGAGTCATTGGGAAAGGCAGTCAGCAGCAAGGTACATGTGACTTTAGACATGTGGTCCAGCAAGCATAGACAGGGCCATTACATTTCCTTCACGGCACACTGGGTAACTCTGATTGCAGCTGGGAGGGATCCAAGATGGGGCTCTGTGCTGGAGCTTTTTCATCCACCACTCCTCCAGAAAGCTGCTTGTATGAGGTCTGTCTGCTCCACCACCACCTCTCCCTCTTCCTCCTTCTCCTTCTCTGTCTCTGGCGAAGTGGCAGTTAAACCGATGCGTGGCAGGGGCTACGCAATGGCTCAAGCAAAAAGATGCCATACTGTGCTTGAGCTGGTTTGTTTAGGGGACAGGAGCCACACCGGGCCAGAAATTCTGTCAGCTCTGCAGGGGCAGGTGCAGAGATGGTTAACACCATGCCAGCTTGAGCTGGGAATGGTTGTCTGTGATAATGGCAGCAACCTTCTCTCCGCCCTATGCCAGGGTAAGATGACGCATGTACCATGCCTAGCACACGTCCTAAATCTGGTGGTACAGCGTTTCCTAACCAGGTACCCAGGGCTGGCAGAGCTTCTCAGCCAGACCAGAAAAGTGTTCGCCTGGCAGATATTCAAAGAGAATTCCACCTTCCCACAAACCGTCTGATCTGTGACATGCCAACCAGGTGGAACAAGACATTAGCAATGCTGCAGCGTCTGCACAAGCAGCAGAGGGGCCATCAACGAGTACCTGTGTGAGTATGGCACAAGGACAGGTTCAGGTCAACTTGGTCCCCCCCCCCCCGCAGTGGCTGAAGATCAAGGATGCATGCACTGTACTGTCACCATTTGAGGAGGCAACGAGTATGATGAGCAGGGACAGTGCATGCATCAGTGACACAATTCCTTTAGTGTTCCTGCTGGAGCACACTCTGCTGGGAATTATAGATGTACTCTAGAGGCAGAGAAGCGGGAGGAAGAGGAGGCCTTCCCTAGCTCTCAAGGCCCCAGTCTTTCCGCAGACAGCATTCCAGCGCGTCCTTCTCAGATCAGACAGGAGGAGGATGAGGAGGAATATTTAAGTAGTGGGGGCATTGAAGGTGGGGATTCCTCAAGGGAGGGTTTTGTGTGCCCAGAAACCCAAGGACTAGTACGTGGCTGGGAGGAGGAAGTGCACGATGGGGTCATCCTCATTGACCAGGAAGACTCGGAAGCTAATGCCACCTCCAACCTACACTGCAAGGGCTTCTTTATCCTGCAAAGCCTGGTAAAGGACCCCAGGATTCGTGCTATTAAGTAGAGGGATCATTACTGGTTGGCAAGCCTTCTTGATCCACGATGCAAGGGTAAAGTTGCAGAGCTCATCCTGCCCGCACAGAGGGAGGACAGGATGAAAAAACTTGGACGCTCTAAAGCGACACTTGTGTAACACCTTTCCAGGCACTTGTAGGTTGCCAAGTGATGACACAGGTGCTTCTGAGGCTGCGGATGATCAGAGGAAGAGTGGTGAAAGGGGCCGCTTGACTGATGCCTTTTCCAATTTTTTTAGTCCACGACGCCCAGGGACGTCAAATGCAGGCACCCATTGCCAGCGTCTTCACCGTATGGTGCAGGACTACCTAGGGGCAAGGGCAGACCTGGATACCTTTCCAGCAGATGATCCAATGGCTTACTGGGTGTTAAGATTGGATCACTGGCCAGAACTTGGCCAATATGCTATGCAGCTACTAGGTTGCCCTTCATCCAGCGTGCTTTCTGAAAGGACGTTCAGTGCCGCTGGAGATTTTGTCACAGACAAAAGAGTGCGTCTGTCCACCAACTCTGTAGACTGGCTGACATTTATAAAAATGAATCAGTCCTGGATCAGCAGTTATCAATCCCCTGATGCTGATGTAACGGAATAGATCGGGGATGTCTTCTGCATTCACAAAACCTCCACCACTACACTCTTCCACAATACCACAAAGGGGTTACAGTGTGAAGGCACTTGCTGCCACCAAAGGCACAATATTTGGGTGCACTGACACTGACGCCTATATTACCAGATTTATATCATTTGAATTTTTTGGACCGCAGGGTCCAACCCTGCACTCTTCCACAATTCCACAGAGGGTTACGGTGTGACGGCACTGTTGCCGACACTAAAGGCCCAATTTTAAAGCCCCCATTGTTACTTTCATCCAAAGCCTGCATAAATTTCACCATAATTTAGCCAAAAAAATCACTAAACTTGTTCTGCGTGTTCTAAAATGTCTCCTTTTTTAATAGACTGCCGCCCCAAGCAGTTGTTTATGAATAGATTAAAGGAAAAGCGTTTACCGTCATTTGAAACGTCACTTTTTTGTTTTTAAATGTTTCTATACATCCTAGAAATCCGCCACTTCACCGGCAGGTTATGGGGACCTCCTAGGCACGATGTTTGAAGGAATTTTTTGCTTTTATTTTTAACCCTTATTTCATGGAAAACTCACTGTTCCTTTAAAAACGTTTTTTTTTTTTTTAAAACTTTTTGTCCTTGTTTCCTGTCCCCCAGGGCACTACCCGGACCCCCATACACCTTTTATGGCAAATATCTTGCATATATGCCCTCTTGCAGGGCACTCTAAAAATCTAACTTTTGAGTCCCAATGACTTGCATTGAGTTCGGTTTGCGTTCGAACTCGAACTTTTGAAATTGTTCGAATGCGAACCGAACACGGGGTGTTCGGCTCATCCCTAGTCTTGAGGCCTTGGAGTGAGGACCTCCTCCAGCCGTGGACCTAATCAAGTATGTGAGTACATCTTCTGCATTATTGGCCAGATGGTAAATTCGATCCTTACATTTTTAAGGTGCCTTTAAATTGATGTCAGGGATACAGATTTTTTTTTTTCCATGATTCTATTTTGTGGGAAAAACTAATTGTGAGCTTGAAATCCTTTACCAAGGAAACATTCCAGCTGAACCTTCTATTTAAATCAACATAAAGTAACCCTTATCCTTAAATATTTATATATTTTATGTCATGGGAAAAAGCATGAGTAGTCTGGAATGAATGTCTATACTTTTGCAGTGTGTGTGGGTCGCGTGATGACTCGAAAGTTGCATTAAGTTCACTAAATTATACGGTCTGAACTAATGGGGCAGAACAGCACGCGGCGACTCTTACGAGGTCACCTTGAGCTTCCCGAGACTGCGCTCTGAGTACTCTGTTACAGTGTTGCAAATAATAATTCCCCGTGGGGCATCAGGGGATATTACTACAAAAAGTGTGAAATGCAAACATGATTTATCCGTCTAACCAGGTGCATCTAACATGTACCAACTGACTACAGAAACCGTCCTTTAACGACTTAAATGAAGTAACTATTGGCCATGAATAAAAAGTGGGGCCCTATTACTATCTTCGCGTTAAAACGATCGCGCAACGCGTGAATTTGTGCACCCAGCGTTGAAAGTTAACACGTGTAAATCAACGCTGGAATTCCAATCTTCGCATTTTTCATCCGTCGAGCAATAACGCGCGTAAGACGGACGCGCACAAACGCGCAGCAGCATTGCGTGCAGCAGGGTTGCACGCAGAAATCAATGTGCGGACTGTTTTTTTCACGCGATTCAACCAATCAGAATTAAGAACCACAATTGTCTCACGTAAAGTTTTTGCTCCTGTCAATCTGAGCATATATGCTGCAGCAACAATACATGCACACACAACTTCTCAAATTTATTGCTTTGGTATGAGTAGAATGTGTAACTATACTTTGCTGTGTATTTTTTTTCAGGCTGGTGTATTTGGGTTCGGCCAGGTTGATAGAATTTGCCATTAACACCAGCTTTTAGGGTTTACGAAAATTATGCGCGCAACGTCTATGCGTTAATTCCTGCGCATAGATTGTAATACCATCCGTGAACCAGTGCACATTCGTGTTTGCGCCCACAATGTTAAGTATAGGACGCGTGCAGTACAGTAAGCTCGCGCAGCGTTCGCGCAGGTTCACCCGCGGTAGACGAATACGCGCATTTGTTGCGGTTACAATGTAATATGACGTTCCGCGCAAAGGGTTTTACCCCTCGCGTTAATGCGTTTTTGCGCCTGCGCAAAGATTGTAATAGGGCCTGTAATGATTAAGTGAGAATCCTGGGAAATGTGTTACAGGAATAAATTAACAAATGGTTACCTGTGCGACTATAAAGTGCTTTCCTTTATTGAATTTTTAATGCGACCTGGAATGTTATACTCATTTTTTTATGTGATAGAGGTCCAGATCCCATCTGACATAATTTGAAACAAGTTTTCTGATGCATGAGTAAGCCCAGTTTCATCCTCTCTTTGCCCTCTGGTCAATTTATTCCAACATAACTTGTTTTATTTCTAAGTAGGCTCTTGTAATATTAATAATTTAAATTGATCTCTGCTAAATAAGTCATCTAGTATGGCATGGCATTGATTGGAGGGCTCTGTGTGACAGCAGGCCCAGGATGGAAAAAATGGGAAATTGCAGACGTCATTTGCATGTCTTACCCAGAGTTCTGTGCTGCATATGGGGAATGTATCACATGAGCTCTGTGATGCAGTTAATAAACTTTATTATTTGCCGTGTGGGAGGCTTTTAATCTCATTTTTTGCCCTCCACCACAACTTAAATAAGTACTAATTTAAATTGGTCATTTATTTGCATACATTCGCAATCTCTGCCTTTATTAGACCAGTAGGGATCTTCTGATGCCAATGATGGCTTCATAGATTTATCATTTAGCAAATATTGTTCTCTGACTTTGTAAGCAGCTTCACACAAGAAAGTATAATGTATGTGCACACTGTACCAGTTTGCTGCTGCCTGTATGCCACGTCTTTTTTTTATTACAATGTGCTATTTGGACAGGACATATATCGCTATATCTTGAATATACATATATGGACATAGATACACTTGTATGAATTGTGAAGTTCGTTCAATGCCAGTGACCATGTCCATCCTATGTCGCTGCACAGGTTGTGGTGCGGGCAGGCCTGTTCCATGGCACAGAGCTGCTGTGTAAACCAATGAGTGCCGAACTCTCTGGGAAAAGCGATAGTCTGTGGAACGCCCCGGTGGAGTTCGAAATCAATGTCTGTGACCTCCCACGGATGGCCCGTCTTTGCCTGGCCATTTACACTGTGGACAAAACTCAGAAAAAGAAGGGTAACAAGACTGGGAACCCCAAGTACCAGACCATAAAGAAGGCAGGAAAAATGGTAATTATTATCTTCATGTACATAGCATCCATATTCCCACTGTGCATTACATGTGTGTAGATCATTCACTCCTCTTTTCCATATTGCTGCATCATTTTCAGCAGTGCTGTGCCATTTTATCACTATCAATCTTCTTCTTTTGCTTTGTGTTAATATCTTCTTTCTCTCGTAGCACTACCCTGTGGCCTGGGTCAACACCATGGTGTTTGACTATAAGGGGCAGCTGAAGGCTGGTGAACACGTCTTGCACGGCTGGTCATCGTTTCCTGGTAATGTTATCTGAGCATACTCTCATTCTGTGAAAGACTGTCAAAACTGTGCATAACCAGATAAATAATGACCAATCTTGACATACCAGGTGTTTGGGAAAACTACATTTCACACAATGCTTTGCATTCATATTGAAGGAACACTTCTTCAACAAATATCTGGGGACCCGAGGTGAATTCATAGACAAACATTCATACATTTTATATAGAGGTTAATTCTTAGACCCACATTCATACATTTTATATAGAGGTTAATTCATAGACCCACATCCATACACGTTATATAGAGGTTAATTCATAGACCCACATTCATACATTTTATATAGAGGTTAATTCTTAGACCCACATTCATACATTTTATATAGAGGTTAATTCATAGACCCACATCCATACACGTTATATAGAGGTTAATTCATAGACCCACATTCATACATTTTATATAGAGGTTAATTCATAGACCCACATTCATACATTTTATATAGAGGTTAATTCATAGACCCACGTTCATACGTTTTATTTAGAGGTTAATTCATAGACCCACATCCATACATGTTATATAGAGATAAATTCATAGACCCACATCCATACATGCTATATAGAGGTTAATTCATAGACCCACATCCATACATGCTATATAGAGGTTAATTCATAGACCCACATCCATACATGTTATATAGAGGTTAATTCATAGACCCACGTTCATACATTTTATATAGAGGTTAATTCATAGACCCACATCCATACATGTTATATAGAGATAAATTCATAGATCCACATCCATACATGTTATATAGAGGTTAATTCATAGACCCACATCCATACATGTTATATAGAGGTTAATTCATAGACCCACATCCATACATGTTATATAGAGATTAATTCATAGACCCACGTTCATACATTTTATGTAGAGGTTAATTCATAGACCCACATCCATACATGCTATATAGAGGTTAATTCATAGACCCACATCCATACATGTTATATAGAGGTTAATTCATAGACCCACGTTCATACATTTTATATAGAGGTTAATTCATAGACCCACATCCATACATGTTATATAGAGATAAATTCATAGATCCACATCCATACATGTTATATAGAGGTTAATTCATAGACCCACATCCATACATGTTATATAGAGGTTAATTCATAGACCCACGTTCATACATTTTATATAGAGGTTAATTCATAGACCCACATCCATACATGTTATATAGAGGTTAATTCATAGACCCACATCCATACATGTTATATAGAGATTAATTCATAGACCCACGTTCATACATTTTATGTAGAGGTTAATTCATAGACACTCTTTTCTATAATATATGTATGTATGTATGTATGTATGTATATATATATATATGTGTGTGTGTGCTGCCATATCAAATTAAGCACAGATAAGTCAAAGTTATCGGTTTCCTGTCATTTTATGTACAATGAAAAATATCTATGGGGCACCATAGAACAAGACAGTAAAGGAAATTTAAATGTACACGTGTTACATTTAAGTAGGGAGTCAACTGCTGAAAAAAGTGTGAAAACTCACCAGTATTTCCGCACCCCAATGATTTATTGACATGTCACATATAACCCACCAGCCGATGCTCAATTTTAGTGTTAGAATGTAGATATGTATCGAATATTTAAAATTTAGTACACTCAACACAGTCATACATCAAAAATATTACAAATACCTGATTTTAGGTTTCAGATGGGGATTTAGTTACAAGATGTGATCACATAATGGGGAAGCCTGCCAAAAACATCAATGTTTCCTGTCTGACAGTAGCCAGTCTATGCAAACCTACTGATGGGCTCTTATGAGATTGACTCCTAATTAAAGCTTCATGGAATGTGAGCCCCATTGGAACCCTGTTCGCATTGCAAAAATAATGGGCGACGTGCATTGGAAAGTTTTTCTTCTTGGATTTGACCTCTCGTGGGTTCCTGCACTCAAAGGGAAAACTGAAACATAGAGCCAGGTGATCGTGTGGGTGAAAAATGCAGCATTCAGTCTCAAGGACCCGCACTCCTCTGTCTTCTTAAAAGATATGCATTTATTGTACAAAAGCCAATGTTTTACAATTCCGTTTTCAAAGTAACTTTCATCAGGACATGAAAAGACCCAGTGCTGGTCCTTAGGCTGGGTTCACACCTGGGCGTAGCGCTGCTTCGCGCAATGCGCGCGTTTTTTACGCGCGTTCGCGCATACAAAAACGCGCGAACGCGCGTTGCAGCGCATTCGCGGCTATGATATGGCCGCGAATGCGCTGCTGTATGCCCAAAAAGAAGCTCCCGAACTTCTTTTCGCGTTGGCCGTTTTAACGCGCGTTCCTGCGCGCTGTAAAACGCTTAGGTCTGAATGGGTCCCATAGCAAAGCATGGGATTTCCCGTTCCTGCGTTTTTTTAAAGCGCGCACGAACGCGTGTTAAAACGGCTAGGTGTGAACCCAGCCTTAGAGCAGTGTTTCCCAACCACAGTCCAAGTCCCCCCAACAGGTCACGTTTTCCAGATATGTGAAGCACAGCACAGGTGATATGATTTGCTGCTCAGTGATTGCAGGATTCAGTCTGCTTTTCCCCAAGGTGATCTGTAAAACCTGGCCTGTTAGGGGGACTTGAGGACCGCGGTTGGGAACCACTGCTTTAAACCAAATGTTATATATATATATATATCTTTGTATTATAAATGCTGATAAATGGTAAAACGTTCTCTTTTGCGGGAAATAAAATCCGTACGACTTTTGAGATGAAGGTGATTAAGCCTTTTATCCTAGAGCAAGAAATATAAAAAAAATGCGGTTACTTTGTCTCTGTTTATTTTATTATATTGTGCTATCGTGCACTTATTTATTTGGTTATGATAGAACATTGCTATTGTCTTGGGTGTTTACAAAGGTTTGTTGGCACAAAATTAGGAGTTTTTGTTCTATTTAATCTGAAACAACCCATTTTAAATATGTTACAATGTATAAATTACACAAGCTATGGCTGAATTCCAAAAGAAGATTATACGGATCATGATAACATTTGATACGTGTATCCGTTATGAATAGAAAGGGATCTGAAGCGGCCAATAAAAGGAGGTCAAGGACCGTGTATTACAAAACTTCATACAGATTGCAGCTTTTGCAAGACTATTGATTATCCCTTATATGAAAAATTTACAGGGGTTATTCAGAGAGAGGTGAAACTCCGGAGAATGACTGGAGAAGTGAAAATTCTAGCTCAAAATAACCAAACCAGAAAAATTCTCACATTTATCTCGCTTTCCAAATCAGCTTTCTGGTCTAGATTGTTCTCTTCTCCTGCCAATTCTCCTGGTTTTCACCTTTCTCTGAATAGCCCTTTTAGAATCAGACGTGCTTTGGGTTGTTCAGAGTTTTGAATATTTGCGCATTATAATAATGAGATGTTGGGGATGGTACCCAAAACTAAATACGATTAAATTTATATATATATATATATATATCATCTACACATAGCTTGAAGGTCATTTGATACAATATTTTTAATAATATCTTCCCCGTCATATTAGGTCAGGTGTATTCTATTTTTGGTCTTTTAAGCACGTGAAAAAAGTTTCAGATTTTGGAGCGTTTCAGATATCAGTATCAGGGATACTCAATCTGCTCTAATATTATAGATATTATAATCAGCGGGTAATTTCACAATATAGTAAATATGAGGATTGCTCTATAAAACATATAAAACACATACAGCAGAAGAGTACAGGTCTGTGCGTGTGTATATAAAATTATTCAACCCCCACTGAAATTGAGTGTTTTGGCCAGTTTGACATTGATTTTGATCATTCAGTCATCTTGCTTACAATTAAATCAAAGAGACACGTGTAGGTCAGACAAATATAACATAACATTTATAATGAAATAACCACAAATGTCTTTTCTGTGCTCACATCATTATCAGTTTTATTCAACCCCCAAGTGACATTCAATCTTAGTACTTAGTACAACATCCTTTTACAGTTATAACAGCTTTTAAACGTGAAGCATAGCTTGACACAAGTGTCTTGCAGCGATCTACGGGTATCTTCGCCCATTCGTCATGGGCAAAAGCCTCCAGTTCAGTCACATTCTTAGGCTTGCGCACTGCAACTGCTTTCTTTAAGTCCCACCAGAGGTTCTCAATCAGATTTAAGTCAGGTGACTGTGATGGCCACTCCAAAATGTTCCAGCCTTTAATCTGCAACCATGCTCTAGTGGACTTGGAGGTATGCTTGGGATCATTGTCCTGTTGAAAGGTCCAATGTCTCCCAAGCCTCAGGTTTGTGACGGACTGCATCGCATTGTCATCCAATATCACCTGGTACTGAAGAGCATTCATGGTACCTTGCACACGCTGAAGCTTCCCTGTACCTGCAGAAGCAAAACAGCCCCAAAGCATGATTGACCCCCCCCCCCGCCATGCTTCACAGTAGGCAAGGTGTTCTTTTCTTCATAGGCCTTGTTCTTCCTCCTCCAAACATAGCGTTGATCCATGGGCCCAAACAGTTCTAATTTTGTTTCATCAGTCCACAGAACACTATCCCAAAACTTCTGTGGTTTGTCCACATGACTTTTATCATACTGCAGTCGACTCTTCTTATTCTTTGGAGACAGCAAGGGGGTGCGCCTGGGAGTTCTGGCATGGAGGCCTTCATTACGCAGTGTGCGCCGTATTGTCTGAGCTGAAACTTCAGTACCCACATCTGACAAATCTTTTCTCAGTTCCTCAGCAGTCACACGGGGACTTTTCTCCACTCTACGCTTCAGGTAGCGCACAGCAGTCGAAGTCAGCATCTCCTTTCTGCCACGACCAGGTAGCGTTTCAACAGTGCCCTTTGCCTTGAATTTGCGAATGATGCTTCCTATGGTCTCTCTTGGTATGTTTAACATCTTTGCAATCTTCTTCTAGCCATTGCCCTTCCTGTGAAGAGTAATCACCTCTTCTCTTGTCTTCCTGGACCATTCTCTTGACTTCACCATGTTTGTAACCACACCAGTAAATGTCTAGAAGGAGCTGAGTATCACAGTCATTTTAAAGCTGCCTAATTGGTGCTTATTATGCTTTATTGCTGCTCCGTGACATCCACAGGTGTTTTCAATACCTGATTGAAAACACTTGAATGAACCTCTGTTCTTCAGAGTGGTAGTCTTTAAGGGGTTGAATAATTGTGTCAATGAAGAATTCACAAAAGAAACATTTACTACTGTATTACAAAACCAATTGATGTCATTTTAGTTGCATATGGTTCTTTAAAAAGTCCTTGTAGGATTTCATTCTGAATACAATTACAAATGTACACTAAATTCCCTAAAACCTTTTTACAGCATTGGGGGTTGAATAATTTTGAACACAACTGTATGTATATATATATGTTATATTTGTCTGACCTACACGTGCCTCTTTGATTTAATTGTAAGCAAGATGACTGAATGATCAAAATCAATGTCAAACTGGCCAAAACACTCAATTTCAGTGGAGGTTGAATAATTTTGAACACAACTGTGTATATATATATATTATATAATGTATGTATGTGTATGTATGTATACATATATATGTGTGTGTGTGTGTGTGTGTGTGTATATTCCTCTGCTATCAGGAAATGCTCACAGGAATTCCATATATTTAAGGCACCTCAGGTATAATACTCGGCCATTCAGCGTCACCGATCACTCCAGATAATAAAGATGCTGATATATCCATTTAAACAGCAGGCTTTATTACAATATAAATTAGAAATCAATCTCGACATGAATATCCGACGCGTTTCGTCGCAGTATTACAACTTTCTCAAAGTAAATGTAATTTCACAGTGTGTGTTAGGTTCCTTTATGATCAAGTTCTGTGAATTTTTGACATGTCTTCTTGTGCACCAGATGAACTTGAGGAAATGCTGAATCCAATGGGCACTGTACGGACAAACCCCTACATTGAGAATGCCACCGCACTCCACATCAAATTCCGTGACCATGCCAAAGCTGTTTATTACCCGCCGTTTGATAAGGTGCGTTGGTATATGCATAACCTTTCTACTCTGCTGTGCTTTATATTCCTCAAAGATGGAGTTTGCTGTCAAGATGAGTGATGATAAACAAGTTACTGACTGTAGCAAGTGCTACCACAAAATCAAATGTAACGTGTCAGCAGGGCCCTCCTCTACTTTGTACCTTACTGCGTTTACTTTTAAGACAGCGCCGTGCTGCCGATTTACAGTGAAAACTGAGCAGAATTCGATTGACTCAGACTGACAGTGTTACTTGTTTCCCTTTGTCTGTCCAAAGCCTCTCCTATTTATTTTCAGCAAAGACCTGCTGCTCAACCCTTCACACCCTGTAGCACAGTGATGGGGAACCTAGGCACTTCAGATGTTTCTGAACTACATGTCCCATGATGCTTAGTCACTAGGGATGCACCGATACCACTTTTTTAAGACCGAGTACGAGTACCGTTACTTTTTAAAAGTACTCACAGATACCGAGTACCGATACTTTTCTTTAATGTCATGTGACGCTTTCCACTATGAAACAGACCATATAAAAATGCCCCCAGCTCACATGTATATCCCCCTTTTATATATATATATATATATATTTTTTTTTTTCATGGATTTGCCCCAGCTCACACATGGATATTTGCCCCAGCTCACACATGGATATGCCCCCCAGCTCTCACATGGATATGCCCCCCCAGCTCTCACATGGATATGCCCCCCCAGCTCTCACATGGATATGCCCCCCCAGCTCTCACATGGATATGCCCCCCAGCTCTCACATGGATATGCCCCCCAGCTCATGGCCCCCCCCACGATACTTGCCTTCCTGGGCGCCGCGGGAATGTCTCCACGTGCGCGCTCGTTGGAAGGACCCCAGCCGCGACCACGTGGGACCATGTGATCACGGCTGGGGTCCTTCCAACGAGCGCGCGCGGGGAAACTTTCCCGGCGTCGCCCAGGAAGGTAAGTATGAGCGGAGAGCAGCTGCAGGGCCTGTCTGAATGCTCTATCTGCATTCAGACAGGCCCTGCAGCTGCTTAGTGTGTTTATACTTACCTTCCTGGGCGACGCCGGGAATGTCTCCGCGCGTGCGCTCGTTGGAAGGACCCCAGCCGTGATCACATGGTCCCACGTGGTCGCGGCTGGGGTCCTTCCAACGAGCGCACGTGCGGAGACATTCCCGGCGGCGCCCAGGAAGGTAAGTATCTCAGAGAGCTCCAGGGGCGGCTGTCTGAATGCCGATAGAGCATTCGGGCAGCCCCTCAGATGCCGGCAAGCCGGCTCAATGCCGGCTTCCGGTATCGGAAAAAATATCGGGGGGTACTGCACGAGTACCAAGTACTCCTGCAGTACCCAGTATCGGCCCCGATACCGATACTAGTATCGGTATCGGTGCAACCCTATTAGTCACACATAAGACTTGCTGAGTATCATGAACATGTAGTTCAGAAATATCTGAGGTGTCAAGGTTCCCCGTCACTGCTCTAGCAACCTTCTATGATTCCTGTGCATTATGCTGCGTGACTGCATGGCCCCTGGCTTTGGCTCTCTCGCAGCACAGCCCTGCAGGGCAAGTGTTTTGCAGATCCGAAGGAACGTCCATGAGCGAGGACGTTCCTTCTGTATAAATGTTGCTGCTTATGAAATAGCATTGCAGCTGGAGTCTGCGGTGCTATGGTAAATTTATTAACAGAATAACAAGATCTATAAACTTCAGCTCTAACTTCTAGTCAGTGTCGATGTCTCTGACTTCCTGATTAACTACTTCCTGTTGAGCTGCAGTGCAACATATATTAAACGTTCCCTGGAACCAAACACTCTCTGGTCTGGTTCCATACATATTGATACACCTTCCACTCTGGCGCCCGTCTGGCCACCTCGCTGAGAGCGGTTAGTGTGCTCAGCGCTGCAAGGCTTGATCCTCCTATGGAGAATCGCACTTTGCAGCCTCGTCGAACGTGCATCGTAGCGCTTCGGTGGGGAGGCTTTCAGAACATCCGCAGCACACCTGCTCTAGTGCGCGCATTCGTGCGCGCAGTACAGCGTATGGCTGGCCCCGTCGAAGCGTCACAATGCTTGACAGATGCTGGGAGGCACATTAGTATGGGTGCACATAGTGTAACTCGTCTGACCCTGGCCTTATTCAGCAATAGAAACATAGAAAAATGTCGGCAGATAAGAACCTTTCGGCCCATCTAGTCTGCCCAATTACATGGATACTTTACCTGGATTTATCTTTTGTTTAGGATAGCCTTATGCCTATCCCATGCCTGCTTAAATTCAATTACTGTTTTGGCCTCTACCACTTCAACTGGAAGACTGTTCCATGTATCCACCACCCTCTCAGTAAAATAATGCTTCCTGATGTTACTTTTAAACCTTTGCCCCTCTAATCTTAGACTATGTCCTCTTGTTTTGCTACTTTGTTTCCGTTTAAATATTCTCCCTTCCTCTACCTTGTGGATTCCCTTTACGTATTTAAATGTTTCTATCATATCTCCTCTGTCTCGTCTTTTTTCCAAGCTGTACATGTTAAGATCATTAAGCCTTTCCTGGTAACTTTTCTCCTTCAAGCCGTACACCATTTTAGTAGCCCTTCTCTGAACTCTCTCTAAGATGTCTATATCCTTCTGGAGATACGGTCTCCAGTACTGCACACAGTACTCCAAGTGAGGTCTCACCAGTGCTCTGTACAGTGGCATGAGCACTTCCCTTTTCCTACTGCTAATACCTCTCCCTACACAACCAAGCATTCTGCTAGCATTTCCTGCTGCTCTATTACATTGACTATAGAAACATAGAAAAATGTTTCCATGCACCTTATGTGATGAATGGAACGACTGCTTGGGGCCAAATTCCATTTTCATCTCCCCTTTTGTAACAGATTCACCTTTCCACCCCGCACACCACCTTCAGTTTTAAAGTGATAAACTCCACCTCCCTGAGAATGAGAGGACCTAGACTAGCTGAGCCCGTCCTGCTGTGACATCCAGCTGTAAGTGAAGACGCATTTGCAACGCTGGCTCATTTGCAGTCTGGAATGACTTTTCAAAATAAACAACCCCATTGTAGTAAAGCATCTAGTAAAGTGAATTTAATTATGAAAGCGACTAAGATAATAATGCCTTTATTTTTTCTTTCTCTCTCATTTTGAAAAAAGAAAATAGAGGGAAAAACTTACTTTGCTCAAAACCTCTACATGTGCTCGTGTTGTTGGTGTGTACTGCCCGGCATCTACATGGCTTACCCTGAATGTACCATGAACAGAAAAGTCAGATTGAATTTAATATCTGGCTCATATTACATGCTGCATTTGGTTCAATATATATATATTTTTTTCTTCTGTGCAGATACTTGAGAAAGCTGCAGAAATTGCCCGGCACAGTGACAGCCTGACCATGTCAGTAAGTATCGGCAATTTGCTGTAGCTTGCGTGTCTGCAATGTGCGCGACAAGAATCTGCTTTGCCCCAGAGGGCAGAACATGGTTTGCGATGGTACAGGCTTCTCCTGTTACATTCAGAATGTGATCATGAGTTATTGTGGATTTACACAACAGAAAGACAAGAATCAGCTTTGTTTTTGGGAATACAGCATGGTTGTTTCATTCTTGCCATCCAAGCATGTAGCATATTGCATTCTAGAGGCGAGCAGCTACAAAGTAAATCTTGAGGACCTATTCTGGTTTTACACGGCTCCTCTCTGTCCTGGGGTCAGTTGATCCCTCACTCGGGAATGCTGGATGACTTAGCATCCAGCTGCTTCTCTGGGGCTCTCAATAAGCTGTCCAGTTTATAAAGGCAAATCAGAATGCTAATTAATAACATGCCCCGGGGTCTGTTTCATCCCAGTGAATGCAGGAATCTCACACCCCCTGCTTGACTTTTTTGTCTAAGGTTACAGGCAGACTTGGTACCTTCGCAATATGCTTAAATATATAATTAAAATGTGATATACGAACATCTAGGAGATTGAAAGACGGGGGTCTAGCCCTCCAGCACACTAAGGTCCTTGTGCTAGAGCAATCAAACTTTAATTTAAATGGGGGTGCATACTGAGGCAAGTCATAAAACACATGTAGGTAGGAAGCGGCTTCTATATAGTAAGCATGGGAGCAGGATACGGAAAATACAATGTGTCGTCTGTCTCCCTAAGCAAGGAGAGGCACTGAGATCTAAAAGGGTGAGTAGAAAGGCTTAGAATAAAAATAACTGGCGTTTATATAATTAGTATAGAGAATGCAGGAAAATGTTAGAGGAATGCGGATTACACATCAGCCCAGCTTATCCATCTCACCCGTCGCTCTGTCTCTGCCGCTTCCTCTCTTCACTGGCTCCCCATCCACAGCAGAATCAAATTCAAACTCCTCACTACCTGTCCTCACTAGCGCCGCTCCTCACTACCTGTCCTCACTAACGCCGCTCCTCACTACCTGTCCTCACTAACGCCGCCCCTCACTACCTGTCCTCACTAACGCCACCCCTCACTACCTGTCCACACTAGCGCCACCCCTCACTACCTGTCCTCACGCCGCTCCTCACTACCTCTCCTCACTAACGCCGCCCCTCTCTACCTGTCCTCACTAGCGCCGCTCCTCACTACCTGTCCTCACTAACGCCGCCCCTCACTACCTGTCCTCACTAGCGCCGCTCCTTACTACCTGTCCTCACTAACCCCGCTCCTCAGTACCTGTCCTCACTAACGTCGCCCCTCACTACCTGTCCTCACTAACGTCGCCCCTCACTACCTGTCCTCACTAACGTCGCCCCTCACTACCTGTCCTCACTAACGTCGCCCCTCACTACCTGTCCTCACTAACGTCGCCCCTCACTACCTGTCCTCACTAACGTCGCCCCTCACTACCTGTCCTCACTAACGTCGCCCCTCACTACCTGTCCTCACTAACGCCGCCTCTCACTACCTGTCCTCACTAATGCCGCCCCTCATTACCTGTCCTCGCTAACGCCGCCCCTCGCTAACGCCGCCCCTCACTACCTGTCCTCACTAACGCCGCCCCTCACTACCTTTCCTCACTAACGCCGCCCCTCACTACCTTTCCTCACTAACGCCGCCCCTCACTACCTTTCCTCACTACCTTTCCTCACTAACGCCGCCCCTCACTACCTTCCTCACTAACGCCGCCCCTCACTACCTTCCTCACTAACGCCGCCCCTCACTACCTTTCCTCCACTAACGCCGCCCCTCACTACCTTTCCTCACTAACGCCGCCCCTCACTACCTTTCCTCACTAGCGCCGCCCCTCACTACCTTTCCTCACTAGCGCCGCCCCTCACTACCTTTCCTCACTAGCGCCGCCCCTCACTACCTTTCCTCACTAGCGCCGCCCCTCACTACCTGTCCTCACTAGCGCCGCCCCTCACTACCTGTCCTCACTAGCGCCGCCCCTCACTACCTGTCCTCACTAGCGCCGCCCCTCACTACCTGTCCTCACTAGCGCCGCCCCTCACTACCTGTCCTCACTAGCGCCGCCCCTCACTACCTGTCCTCACTAGCGCCGCCCCTCACTACCTGTCCTCACTAGCGCCGCCCCTCACTACCTGTCCTCACGCCGCCCCTCACTACCTGTCCTCACTAGCGCCGCCCCTCACTACCTGTCCTCACTAATCACCAGATATACCCCAGCCCGTCCCCTAAGATCCAACAATGACCTGCGCCTGGCATCCCCCATCATTACCTCTTCACATGCCAGACTGCAGGACTTATCACGTGCGGCGCCGACCCTATGGAACGCGCTTCCTCACAATATCAGACTGTCCCCAACTCTGGCTTCATTTAAACTCTCCAGAGTACTGGAATACCGAAATACTGACTGGCCTCCTGTATGTATTGTAGATTTTAACCTGTCTTTACCCATTGTACCTTTGCACAGCGCTGCAGAATGTGTTGGTGCTTAATAAATAATAATAATTACAATGGATGAGGTGTCGAAATAGAAAGGATGGAGAATTCTAATGATATGATTGTCAATAATGAGCAGCCTGCAAGCTGCATACCTTGTGGGAGTGGAGTTATTTAGATTCCCACACATTGTGGCCCCCATTCTATTACTCTGAGATTGTTGGTATGCCTAATAATAAACAAACGGAGCATGCCAGGACTTCTTGATAAAACTATATATGAGATGACAAAGGCCAGAAGAGGCTTCTTCAGGGAGCGCTCTGTCTCATGCTAGAGTAGAATCAAAAAAACAATTTTGGAACAGTTTGTTGCATTGTTTCTAAGTAGCCAAACCACCTATATTTTTATTATATTTTATTATTTTTATAATTATTATTATTCTTTATTTATAAAGTCAGCATATTCCGCAGCGCTGTACAATAAGCACAGTATAGACAAGGTTACAATACATTGAACAACATTTGACAAACAGTACAGGAGGAATGATGGGCCCTATTCCCGTAGGAACTCACAATCTGGAGGGTTGGGTTGGAAACAGGAGGATAGGGACTGTAAGGTGAGAGTGATTGATGGTTGTGTCAGTGAGTTGGGTGGTAGGCTTCCTAAATAGGAATGTTTTAAGGGAGCGTTTGAAGGAAGAGAAGTTAGGGGAAAGTCTGACAGTACGAGGAGAGCGTTCCAGAGAATGGGGGCTGCGCGTGAGAAATCCTGCAGTCTATCATGGAAGAGGTGATGCGGGGGGAAGCTAGGCGCAGGTCACTGTTTGACCTTAGGGAGCGGGCTGGGGTGTATTGCTTTTATTTATACTTAAGCATATCTGACTCTGCTAAATCTTCAAATTGAATAAAGTAGTTAATTTGGCCCTCAAAGGTCCAGATTACATATAGTTACATAGGCTAAAACAAGACATGCGTCCATTGAGTTCTGCCTTTCTCACATCTCCTACTGCTGTTGATCCAAAAGAAGGTGAAATCCCAGTCTGAAGCGCTCGCCAATATGTAACACACTGGGGAAAATTCCTTCTTGACCCCAGAATGGCGTCAGATTTCTCCTTGGTTCAAGAAGCTTGCAACCTTATGCTAAAATGGGGGTGCTAAAAGGAAAAACCTGTGCCTTCTGGGGGGGATTGTTAGTTGGTGCTAAATGATTCTGCAAAAGCGAAATCCTTTCGCACCAGCTTTTAGGACTCCGTAAAAATCTGTTTAGCCCATCTGTGCGGTAACAAGCGCTAGGACTTTGTAATACCTTACTTATCTTATTCTTTATTTTTAGAGTCTAAGGAGTGTTACAACACATTACATAGCAAAGAAATTAGGTAATAGTGTGGGCATAGTGCTCTGTGTAAGGTAACCATGTGTAGCAATTGTGTTTCTTTGAGGTTGTATCACATGTAGTTCTAATGGTGCATTGCTGCCCCCTGGTGGCACACCTTATGAATATCTCTAACTGCAATCTTGAAACCAGGTTTCAGAGCCCTTTCTGCATTAGAGTCACAGTATTTATATAGCGTCAACAGATTGCGCAGTGCTGTACGTTGGCGAAGCACACACATGAGACCTAATAATGATACATAGGTAATTGTGCTGTGTTAGCAGGACAATCTACAAGTGTACAGGTAGACATGCAGCAAGCGTACAATCAAAGGGGTTAATCACCATCCACCATGCTTTCATTGAAAGAGCTGTGGTTTAACTTCAGGAAAGTACCGTGAAGTACAGCGAAACTAATGTTAAATTTCCTATTTATAGAACTTTTACTGGTGTCGTTTTTGCAGATGTTATTCAGCGTAGCTTTCAGTATTGTTTTCACTGTTGTTTCAGTTAAGGTTCTCCAGCATTGTACTCTACCATGGTTTCTATCAGAGTCCTGTGGAGATCACCACTTTAAAATGGCCAAAGTTTATTCACCGGCGTGGCAAAGGAACTGTAACTGTAAATGGACATAGCCGTAGTTTTCTCATTTTACATAAGAATAACAGCGGTACCATAGGTCAGTGTTCGTCACTCATTTGCTGTTGGCTGTGTGAAGTCATTGACCACAAAGTGGCAATTCTATTGGAGATTATTCAGACAACTTTTCGACTTGATAAAGGCTGACGTTTCAGCCAGACATAGTCACCTGTATAACCTCCATTAAAAGTGTCCCTTTGTGCCCTGAGTGCCCAGCCTCCCATCTGTTACTAATGATAACACAGGCATAGTATATATGACAGGATTCCAAAGGATTTCAGGGACAAGCACAATACACACTTACTGTACAGAGTAGGCAATCTGATTATGCGGGGCCTTTTGTTTCAGGGCCGTGGTGGAAAGAAGTTCAATATAGAACTGAAAGAGATCATGGAGAGAGACCCACTCTGCCAGCTTTGTGAAAACGAAAAAGACCTCATCTGGACACTGCGCTATGACTGTCGGGAGAACTTCCCCTGCTCACTTCCAAAATTACTACTGTCTGTGAAGTGGAACAAATTGGAGGATGTGGCGCAGGTAAGGGGCAGGCACATGCCAGGGCTTGGGTCACACACAACAACACTTGTCTTGCGCAGGCTTTATTATTAATTATATTATCCTGTTACAGACAGACACACAGTATACACACAGTATCTCACAGAAGTGCGTAAACCCCAGAGTGAAAATGTCCAAATTAGGCCCAAAGTGTCAATATTTTGTGTAGCCACCATTACATTCCAGCACTGCCTTAACCCTCCTGGACAAGGAGTTCCCCAGAGCTTCACAGGTTGCCACTGGAGTCCTCTTCCCCTCCTCCATGACGACATCACAGAGCTGGTGGATGTTAGAGTCCTTGCACTCCTCCACCTTCTGTTTCAGGATGCCCCACAGATGCTCAATAGGGTTTAGGTCTGGAGACATGCTTGACCAGTCCATCTCCTGTACTCTCAGCTTCTTTAGCAAGGCAGTGGTCGTCTTGGAGGTGTATTTTGGGTCGTTATCATGTTGGAATACTGCCCTGCGGCCCAGTCTCCGAAAGGAGGGGATCATGCTCTGCTTCAGTATATCACAATACATGTTGGCATTCATGGTTACCTCAATGAACTGTAGCTCCCCAGTGCCGGCAGCACTCATGCAGCCCCAGACCATGACACTCACACCACCATGCTTGACTGTAGGCAAGGCACACTTGTCTTTGTACTCCTCGCCTGGTTGCCGCCACACACGTGTAGAGCTACTCCCACGAGAGCCGCTGAGTTTGACGGGCCTTCTATCTCACTCCAGTGATTACCCACCTCCACCTTCGGCGCCAAGTAATACCAGGACAAGATTACTTTAAATAAAAAGGGGTTTATTAGGACTTGCGAGCAAACCTTTTGTAGGACAAAGTAATCAACAGTATAACAGTATTGAAAGAGTTAATTTAGCATTACTATTCAACTCAATAATGAATGAGCAAGACAGCAATCTTTACCATACTTCAGTGCAGTTCGATTATCAACTATAATCAACGTAACCAATATCAGTAACTGGTCTAAACCTTATACATTCTGCCTAACCACTGGCCAGTGGAAATTATACAAGCGTTCAAGATTGCTAGCGGTGGGGCCCTTGATTTTATTGTTGGGTACCTTTTAACATGAAACCATATTTGTATTCCACAAAGTGAGAAAGATATCTTGGCAAAGTGTCACATAACAGCAAGATTTGTAACTGCAGCGATCCTCCTTTTAGCTGCAACTGCGCGGGCAGTAGAACTAGGCCAGACAATAATGTTAGCAATATCAACTCACGCAGGATGGCCGAATACCTCTCTCCGTTTGGACGGTAGCTTGATCGCTATCTCTTAGCGCTGGAATCACTCAAGGACAGCCAGATTTCTTCTCTGCTGAATGTACTCGGTCGCTCCCTCTGTCACTGGAACACACACAAAGGCAGACGGAGCCCTGCTTCACTAGATGCACAAGGACAGCTGGATGCACGATCCGCTAGTACTGGCAACACGTGAGGGCAACTGGATCTCTCCTTCACTGAACGCACGAGGCAGCCTCTGGACGCACGATCCATCACATAGGACCGTTCACCTACAGCAGTCTCCCCTTCTCTGCCTTCTCCTTGCTCTGCACGTGCACTTCCACCCTTGGAAAACTCCCCTTCCCTTAGCCACTCCTGGGAGGTGTAGTTCTCTTCCTGACAAATTGCATAGGCCCTCTGTAATTGAGACTACATGTTCCAGAATCCTTTGCATCTTCCTGTTTTAACAGCTTCCTTTACCAGTGAAGAGAAAGGGAAAACAGGGATGGGGAAGTATTCCGCAGCTGTGACAGGCTGCATGTCTGAGAAACACAATAGTACACACACAGTTCAAGTAGCCTGCGCTACACACGCTTGACACCATCTGAAGCTTAACCGTTTAGAAGTTTATCTCGGTCTCCTCAAACCATAGGACATGGTTCCAGTAATCCATGTCCTTAGTCTGCTTGTCTTCAGCAAGCTTTTGCATGCTTTC
Organism: Leptobrachium leishanense; assembly: GCA_009667805.1. Lineage (NCBI taxonomy): Eukaryota > Metazoa > Chordata > Amphibia > Anura > Megophryidae > Leptobrachium > Leptobrachium leishanense. Next base: position 71,519,250 of record CM019066.1, read on the forward strand.
TTGTGCATCATCTTTAGAAGAGGCTTCCTTCTGGAATGACAGCTATGCAGACCAGTTTGATGCGGTGTATGGTCTGAGCACTGACAGGCTGACCCCCCCCCCCAACCTCTGCAGCAATGCTGGCAGCACTCCTACGTCTATTTCCCAAAGACAACCTCTGGATATGACACTGAGCAGGTGCACTCAACTACTTTGGTAAACCATGGCGAGGCCTGTTCTGAGTAGAACCTGTCCTGTTAAACCGCTGTATGGTCTTGGCTGCCATGCTGCAGCTCAGTTTCAGGGTCTTGGCTGTGTGTTGAGTAATTTTGAGGGGACCGCAAACTTACACTGTTACACAAGCGGTACACTTTACATATTAGCAAAGTGTAATTTTATATATATAAAGCAGTGTCGTGCCTACTCCCTACCAGGGTGGCTGCAACAAGCGAAAGTAATCAGCCCAGATCATGTACATAACAAGAATAAAAAGGTGTCCTCTGCGTGTGTGTGTGTGTGTATATATATATATATATATATATATATATACACACACACACACACACATTGGATTCATAAAATATTTAGATCCTTAATATTTTTTATGGTGCAGCCTTTTAAAAAAATTGCTTCATTTTTTTTTCACATTAATATACACGTAATACACCATAATGACAAAAGAGAAAAACAGTTTTTTAAGCAACTTTCAGGATTAATCTGGTGAATTTCTCCGTATGGTGCAACTTCGTGGCCATTTGTCTATTCAAAACCTGTCAATTTGGCAAATATTGGTTAATTGCCAGCAAAATACAGCAATCTTTGGCAGCAGTGAAATCCCCCATAGAGAAGCAATGGTTAATTTATTCAGAGACACTGAACAGCAGAGAAGTTCCCTGCTGGTCGGTTGTTTCGTTCCAAAGGTTTAATCAGGTGAATCTTATAGGCTTCAATGTTAAAAATATTCCCGTTTTAATTCAGTATCTAATAAATGGTTTATTCTTTTAATTTGCAGCAAAAAGACTCTTTTTTTTTTTTTTTTTTTTTTTTTTTTTTGGATCTGTAAAGCATTTTTTGGGATTTTTCCGTCAAAATTTTATCTTCTGATATATTTTTTTTAATAGCGTTTTTTTTTTTTCTGTAACAGACCTTTGTATTATTCACAGGACCTTTTATATGTTAATTTCAGACTCTTTTGTCCAGTAGATTTTTTTTGCAAACAGCGTTTAAAATTTTGAAGGATTCAATTTTTTTTTTTTTTTCTTGTTTGTTTTTTTTACTCCGTTCGTCCGGCTTGCCGTCTTTTTCCTGCAGCTGGTCGGCGCTGCGTTTGACAGGTTTGCGGCAGCTCATCAGATCGGATCCGATGTTTGGCGGGGGGGTTCCCGGTTGCTTATCGGATCCGATCTGATAATTTCTGCACTTCTGTGGCTTTTTTTCCCCTGAACCGGCAATTTTGTGGCGGCTTTTCCCTGCACTACAGGGACTCTGCAGTGAATGCTGAATTCACTACAGGTTTGGGGAATTTGATTCCCCCGAAGTGCGGGGAACGAAAGAGCAACAAAATGTTGAATTACCCCTATAGCAGTGTTTCCCAAACCTGTCCTCAGGACCCTCAACCAGGCCAGATTTTACAGATCACCTTGGGGAAATGCAGACTGAATCCTGCAATCAATGAGCAGCAAATCATATCACCTGTGCTGTGCTTCACATATCTGCAAACCTGGCCTGTTAGTGGGCCCTGAGGACGGGTTTGGGAAACACTGCCCTATAGCAACTATCTGTTAGGTCTGAACGGCTCTCCTTTTCCATCTCCATTCTCCACGTGTCGTCGTCCCCCCCCATCTCCGTTACCTTTCAGGATTTGCTGTAGCCAGGCATTGATGAGCGCGCGCTTGTGCAAAATGAGACACAGACACAACTTGCCATGTCCTTCAAACTGAAACTGTATTCATCAACAGTCAGGATGTATATGCATTTACAAACAAAATGGAGGAGCTGATGTGATAACCAATGTCACAGAGAAACAGGTTATAAGGAATTTGCCTCAGGGTATTGCCGGGTGGGGTCTCCCATACAGTAACAGGCACAAGGGGGGTTGGGACAGATGGCCTGAGGACAATTGGGAGAGAAGCAAGCAATGAATTGAAGATTTCAATTACTTATAATTTTGGATATTAAATCCCTTACACTATTATAATGTAAAAACTTAAATATTACATCAACATAAGTATTTAGACCCTTTATTTAGCTTAGATGCATCCAATTTTGTGGATTATCTTTGGGATGTTCATACATTTTAGCTGGAGTCCACATGTAGCATATTCGCTTGATTGCACATGATTTGTGAAGGTGCGCAGCTGTAACTGCAAATCTTAGCTCTGCAGGCATTTGCTTTGACCTCATGGCTTCGTTACAAAAATGTTTATGTGGCATTAAAGCAAGAGAACAGCAACCTCTATATTTCTTAAATAAAAGACGTTTGGAACAATCAGAATGGAACTTTACGGCAGCTCTGGGTGAGCTCCTGAGGTCATTTTTCAAAATGAGGAAAAGAAGCAGGAGGGTGATCACTTCAACAATTATGCTTATATGGAAGACAGAGCCAGCTAGTGTGAGCTGGGGGCAAATATATACCCATGTGTGAGCTGGGGCAAATATATACAGTCAGGTCCAGAAATATTGGGACATCGGAACAATTCTAACCTCTTTGGCTCTATACACCACCACAATGGAGTTGGAATGAAACAAACACAATGTGCTTTAACTGCAGATTGTCAGCTTTAATTTGAGGGTATGTACATCAACTCAGCTGAACGGTGTAAGACTTACAGCAGTTTGCAGATGTGCCTCCCACTTGTTAAGGGACCAAAGGTAATGGGACAGAATAATAATAATCATAAATCAAACTTTCCCTTCTTAATACTTGGTTGCAAATCCTTTGCAGTCAATCACAGCCTGAAGTCTGGAACGCATAGACATCACCAGACGCCGGGATTCCTCTTTCTTCAGTTCCTGCTTGTTCTTGGGGCATTTTCCCTTCAGTTTTGTCTTCAAGTGAAATGCATGCTCAATGGGATTCAGGTCAGGTGATTGACTTGGCCATTGCATAACATTCCACTTCTATCCCTTCAAAAACTCTTTGGTTGCTTTTGCAGTATGCTTTGGGTCATTGTCCATCTGCACTGTGAAGCGCCGTCCAATGAGTTCTGCAGCATTTGGCTGAATGTGAGCAGATAATATTGCCCGAAACACTTCAGAATTCATCCTGCTGCTTTTCTCAGCAGTCACATCATCAATAAATACAAGAGAACCAGTTCCATTGGCAGCCATACATGCCCACGCCATGACACTACCACCACCATGCTTCACTGATGAGGTGGTATGCTTAGGATCATGAGCAGTTCCTTTCCTTCTCCATACTCTTCTCTTCCCATCACTCTGGTACAAGTTGATCTTGGTCTCATCTGTCCATAGGATCTTGTTCCAGAACTGTGAAGGCTTTGTTAGGTGTTTGGCAAACTCTAATCTGGCCTTCCTGTTTTTGAGGCTCACCAATGGTTTACATCTTGTGGTGAACCCTCTGTATTCACTCTGGTGAAGTCTTCCCTTGATTGTTGACTTTGACACACATACACCTACCTCCTGGAGAGTGGTCTTGATCTGGCCAACTGTTGTGAAGGGTGTTTTCTTCATCAGGGAAAGAATTCTTCGGTCATCCACCACAGTTGTTTTCCGTGGTCTTCCGGGTCTTTTGATGTTGCTGAGCTCACCAGTGCGTTCCTTCTTTTTGAGAATGTTCCAAACAGTTGTTTTGGCCACGCCTAATCTTCTTGCTATCTCTCTGATGGGTTTGTTTTGTTTGTTCAGCCTAATGATGTCTTGCTTCACTGATAGTGACAGCTCTTTGGATCTCATCTTAAAAGTTGACAGCAACAGATTCCAAATGCAAATAGCACACTTGAAATGAACTCTGGGCCTTTTATCTGCACATTGTAATTGGGGTAATGAGGGAATATCACACACCTGGACATGGAACCGCTGAGAAGCCAATTGTCCCATTACCTTTGGTCCCTTAACAAGTGGGAGGCACATCTGAAAACTGCTGTAAGTCCTACACCGTTCACCTGAGTTGGATGTACATACCCTCAAATTAAAGCTGACAATCTGCAGTTAAAGCACATTGTGTTTGTTTCATTCCAACTCCATTGTGGTTGTGTATAGAGCCAAAGATGTAAGAATTGTGTTGATCTCCCAATATTTCTGGACCTGACTGCAACTAGGCAGAGTAGACATGTGCCACAAGGGGCGCTTTGCTCTGCTAAAAAAGTTGTTTCCTTTTTTTTAAAATTTACAATCATTTAAACCATTGTATTTCTGGAGCTCTAAGGGCTACAGTGCCATGAGGTATCATTGGAAAGGCCAGATTACGGCCTTTCCAGTGTTACCCTAAATCGCGTGAAATTTTTGGAATAATTAAATGACAAATATAATATTTTTTTCTAACACAGCACTATTTTTCAGTTCACAATTCTAAAGTGAACAGTGATGCTGTCAGTTGATTTTGTATGGCTATACAGATCAAGGAATCAATATAACCCACCTGATTAAAATAGAAAGATGGAGCCTCACACACACTTTATTCTACACACAGGACCTGACCTGTATATTTCCCCAAACATAATTCCAATGTCGTCTGTTATAATATCAAATAGGAAAGTAACTTGATAAAACTTTGTCATGAAAGGGTTAAAGACCATCAGGGTTATTCAAAGAGATCCGAATTGCTTGAGAAAGGTAACCAAACGCTGAAAATCAGCGTTCGGTTACCTTTCTTGGCCATTCGGCTATCCAGAGAGCAGGCAATTCGCCAAATCCTGGCAAATTGCCTGCACATACGGTGCCTGTTCGGTGCCTGTTTGTGGGCAGTGAAAACCCCATGAAAAAGCACTGCTTCGGCTATTCAGAGAATACAAACCAGCAGTGAAAGGTTCCCGAATTGCCCTGCCATTCGGTGGTTTCGTGCGGCAGATTTATTCATGCGAATCCCATAGGCTTCAATGTTAAAAATATTCCCGTTTTAATTCAATATCTAATAAACCGTTCATTATAGAATTCTGCAGTAAAGAGTCTATTTATAGATTTTTTTTTTTTTTAGGATATTTTAAGCATTTTTCATTTTTTTTTTTTTAAAAAAGTCCAATTTATTATTATTTTTTTAAGTTTACTTACCGTATATACTCGCGTATAAGCCGAGTTTTTTGACTCAGATTTTGAGTCAAAAAAACCCGATTCGGCTTATACGCGAGTCAAGGAGCGCAGCAATCTGCAACCTACGGCCCGCCGGCCGTAGAATTAAGGCCCGCCGGTGTCCGTGATAATTTCACGGACACCCGGCCCGCGCCGGCCTGCTCCTTCGATGACAGCAGCACCCCGTAGCGGAGGAGCCGGAAATGCGCGTGGTTCCGCTTTCTTACGTGGACGCCCTTCTGTCTCTGGATGATGATGTCATCCTAATTGTCCTCCGGCTTGGTCTAATCGGCAGATTCTGGCGTACAGCGCCTCCATTCCAGGCTTAGAATTAGAGATCTTTCATCTGAACGATCGTACGTTGCGTTTATCCAGGGCTTAAAGTACACATATTTCCTCTATATATAAGGGGCAAATAATGAAGCTTGCAGGTTAAATGTCCTTGAGAAGGCATCTGGCATATTCTTTGCGTCTTTATAAGAAGGGATTGCATACAAATACATATTGCACATGGAGTCAAATAAAATAGATATTGCACATTATATGGTCGCATATATAAACATATAAAGTTAATATCCAGGAATGTCCTTAGGGATGTATAATCCCGAGTCAAAAACAAAGCGCAGGTCATACGACGCTGGTTTCAAACTTAAAGTTGTGTCAAGAGCAGAAGAAAGCAATAACAGTATTGCAAGTAGAGAATTTTGTGTTAATGAAAAACAAGTGAGGGAGTGGCGGAAAACCAAAGCTGACTTGGAAAAGATTCCAAAGACAAAAAAAGCTCAACGTGGTGCAAAGACTTCATATGGAGCTCTAGAGGTTGAATTGCATACATGGGTCATGGAGTGTCGTCAAAATGGTTACTGTGTAACACGCATGGGAATCCGCTTACATGCCCTTCACATGGCTAAAGATAACAAACTAAAAGCACCAGGTATTGAAAATGTTGTTGCGTCAGCAGGATGGTGTACCCGCTTCATGAATAGGTTTGGTCTATGTTTGCGGCAAAGAACAAAGATTTCTCAGTTGCCAAAAGACCTTGATAAAAAAGTGATATCATTCCATTCATTCATCATAAAACAAAGAAGGATCCATAACTATGACCTGGGAGATATTGGGAATATGGATGAAACACCTATGACCTTTGATCTTCCCAGCAACAAAACTGTGGCAAGTTTGGGAGAGAAAACTATTTTTCTAAGAACCACAGGAAATGAAAAAAACCATTTCAGTCGTTCTGTCATGTTTGTCCAATGGAACTAAGCTGAGGCCTGTCATTATTTTTAAAAGGAAGACCTTGCCTAAAAAGGTCAAATTCTCACCACGAATTAAAGTGCGCACACATGATAAAGGCTGGATGGATGAAGACGGAACAAAAAAATGGATAGAAGAAATTTGGAACGGACGACCAGGAGCAGCCTTGAAGAAAAAACAATCATTGCTGGTTTGGGATATGTTCAGAGCTCACACATCTGATGACATAAAACAATTGGCAAAGTCTTCTCAAGTTACTTTGGCCGTTATTCAAGGTGGCCTTACATCTGTATTGCAGCCCCTAGATGTGTGTTTGAATAAACCTTTTAAAGACAGTGTGCGAAAGATGTGGCATGAATGGATGTCATCTGGTCAAGCCCAACTGACAAAAGTTGGAAATCTGAAGAAGCCTGGAATAGAACTGATAGCCAAATGGGTTCGTGATGCATGGGAAGAGATTCCAGAGGAAATGGTGCAACGCGCCTTCAAGAAATGTGGCATTAGTAATGCTATGGATGGCAGTGAAGACAGCGCTTTGTATGAGCATGACAGCAGTGATGGTGATGTTTGCGAAACTAGTGATGATGACAACGTTTATGCTGATAGCCTCACACGAGATGCAGCTGAAGCTCTGTTTGGACATACAGATGATGAAGAGGAATCCAGTTTTGAAGGATTTTAACTTTTGGATTTTACCTTGGTTACTGGTTGAGCTAAGGTTTTCTGTACCGTAATTTACGGTATATAAAGTTATTGTTGCTACCTTATTGTTTTTGTTGACCCTCTTTTACATTTACAGAGCTAGTTTACTGTTTTTATTTGAAATAAATAATGAAAAACATTTAACCTACTGATGCCTCATTGGTATTTTTTTTTTTTTTTTGTATCTATTTTTATTTTTGAAATTTACCAGTGGCTGCTGCATTTCCCACTTAGGCTTATATGCGAGTCAATAAGTTTTCACAGGTTTGTTGGGAAAAAGTAGGGGGGTCGGCTTATACACGGGTCGGCTTATACCCGAGTATATACGGTATTTTTTCTGTAACAGCCCTTTTTATTATCATTCCCTGGACCTCATATGTAAATTTCAGACATTTTCGCTCAGTAGTTTCTTTGCATGAATGTTTGAAAATTTAAATGCTATTTGCAAACTGTTTTCCTAATTTATTCACTCCATTTGTCTGCGGTGTCGGGTTTTTCCGGTGGCTTCGCTGTGTGTGATCGGCTACTGCTCGAGTTTTTCCGGCGTTTTCGGCGGGTTAATCCAGATGTCTTTGCGGGTTTTCGGCGTGCATTCGCCGCTTTTTGCGCATAGTTTTCGTCGGGTTTGCGTGAGCCTTTCCCTGCAATTCGGGGACCCTGTGGTGCTTGCTGAATACACCGCAGGGTCACCGAAATGGGATCACCAAATCGAACGTGCGGTGACTTTTCTATTCTCTTTGAATTACCGTGTATGTTTTATTTCTTTTATTTTCTTCTGTTTTTTTTAAAGAAAAGAGCAAAGTGCAGCTGGAGTAGGCTGTATTAAGGTTTCCTGTCTGTATTCACTGATTGGAGGTCGTGCGGGTGCAGAGCTGTTTTTAGACATCCTTTGGTCTTTGGGCGTCCTCCGGCCTTGCATTTTGATGGCTGATTATCTCTCCTGGTCACAGAGCTCCTCTCAGGCCCTCACTTCCCGTCCAGATTTACAGCAGCGGAATGTAAACACACAGAGAGCTGTATTTTTGGAATTTCCTCACTCTACTGGGTCATTTAGACCTCTGCTTCCTTCCAAGCTGGAAAGCGCTCACTCACTCAAAATTGAAATTCTCTCAACGCGTGCCTTCCCCCAGCCAGTCTCTTTGATACATAAGAGATTGTGGCAAATACAACACAGCTATAATAAGCTGGTTAAAACCACTTGCGCTGGTATCAAATAGAAGACATAAATTAAACATAAATTAAACATAAATTTTTATTAGATTGATTCTAAAAATAGACATACAATTCTATATAGATAAATACTCAGTATACTGAAAAACAGTGAGAAGAGGTGTATAATGAGAGACCAAAATAGTATGAATTATCCCTATCCTCAATTCAGCAAATACAACTTAATTTGTTGATTAGTTAGCAGGATAGCTGGTCTCCTTAAGACATTAGTGTATGGTTAGAATATCACTTAACAGTAGATAGAGGGTGTAGAGTAGACAACTGGATGAGCTAATGTACTGCAGTATAAGGATCCTAGATTGAACAATTAACTAACTTCTATAATAAACTTGGTCTCAGTCCTAAAAGGGATACACCAAGCACCAATGAGCTAAGTTAGGTAATGATTAGGTAATGGTTAGGTAATGGCTCTGGACGAAGCCGCTCTTGTTTAGTGGCGAAACGCGCGTTAGCGTTTGTTACTGGTCATGTCACATTATTTTTAGCAGTTGGCTCATGTATACTGTTGTCACTGGTGTTATGGTTACAAACAATTTATTGCCATTGGGGCTATTTCACTGCAGCAACAAACTTTAATAATCCATTGTGCAGTACTGTGTGTTTTGTAGATTGGGTCAGCACAAGATTCTCCATTTTATTCAGGGCAGCACCTTCTGGACACGAGTTACTTACCATTTAATGGTGTATTTGTCCATGGTATGTGTCGGCGATACCAATCTATTCAATACAGTTCATTGATCCCTTTTTTGAATTTATTCAACTATTCAACTTTGATACAATATTTATAAACAATTTATTGTCATTGGGGCTATTTTACTGCAGTAACCAACTCTGCAGCAACCAACTTGAATAATTCATTGTGTAGTACTGTGTGTTTTTGTAGATTGGGTCAGCACTAGATTCTTCTTTATTCAGGGCAGCACCTTCTGGACACGAGTTACTTACCAATTAAATGGTGTATTTGTCCATGGTATGTGTCGGCGATACCTATCTTTATTCAACACAGTTTATTGACCCCTTTCTTGTATGTATTTAACTACTCAACTTTGATATAACATGTTTTCCAAATGAACGTTCGTATTTAGGGCTGTACCTTCTGGACATGAGATATTGACCAATTGAATGGTTTAATTGTCCATGGTATAGGTTGGTGATATTTAATCATTACCTAACTTAGCTCATTGGTGCTTGGTGTATCCCTTTTAGGACTGAGACCAAGTTTATTATAGAAGTTAGTTAATTGTTCAATCTAGGATCCTTATACTGCAGTACATTAGCTCATCCAGTTGTCTACTCTACACCCTCTAAGTGATATTATAACCATACACTAATGTCTTAAGGAGACCAGCTATCCTGCTAACTAATCAACCAATTAAGTTGTATTTGCTGAATTGAGGATAGGGATAATTCATACTATTTTGGTCTCTCATTATACACATTTTCTCACTGTTTTTCAGTATACTGAGTATTTATCTATATAGAATTGTATGTCTATTTTTAGAATCATTTATGTTTAATTTATGTCTTCTATTTGATACCAGCGCAAGTGGTTTTAACCAGCTTATTCTAGCTGTGTTGTATTTGCCACAATCTCTCTTGTTGTTGTTTTTTTGTTATGAAATATAGGTTTAATCCTTAAATGTGCTGGTTTGACTCCATTGTCCTTGAGGCAAAAGTTCTTCTTTTCTCTTTGATACATACTTTCTTCTTACAAATATCCTTGATACATGCCTTCCCCCTACCAGTATCCCTGATACATACGTCCCCCTACCATTCTCCCTGACACATACCTTCCTCCCTCCCTCCAATTCTCCCCATACATATCCGATAGACTAATTATTCTCCACCCAGGTGGCTATTTAGCTGCATGCAGACTTTCTCCTTCTCTCTCTGAGCTTGACGGCACCGTCAGGCACCTGGGAAGAGACTGGAGTTCACAGAGAGGAGAGACTCAATCCATGGTTTGCTCACAGCTCTTCTGAAAGAGCAGTGTCTTTATTTTTGTTTCGATCAGGGTTATTCAGAGAGAGGTGAAAACCTGGAGAATTGCCAGGAGAATGAACTATCTAGACCAAGCCAATTTGGAAAGTGAGATAAATGGGAGAATGTTTCTGGTTTAACTATTTTGACCTAGAATTTTCTCTTCTCCAGTCACTCTCCTGGTTTGCACCTCTCTCTGAATAACCCTGTATGTCTTTCAGAGACTAAGATGTGAACCAGTCTACATTACATGCTTCTTTATCAATGCTGAATACACAATTTCAGACATAATAAACAATTAGCAAAATAACACTTAACACATGTAATGAAATCTATTTTATTAGTGTAAACATTCTAACGCTTGTAGAAAATGGTTTACTGCTGACCAGGAAAGGATTATCGTTCCGGCCACGGGACTACATTTTCTTCATTTTCATGAGGAACAAGTAAGTATTTTTATCTATCTTTGGATAGATAAGAAAAGGCAAAAAATTAGCACATATTTGCTCTACAGAAGATTTATTTTAAACATTTTGTAGTTCGAAGCTATTTTTAACTTTTTTTAATACCTTTTCCTGCTAGTCCTCCCAATACATACCACCCCACTTGTAAAACGGCTTGATGCATAATGTTATGGTATTTGCAGCATACCTTCCCCCCACCAATCTCAGACTCTGATAGATACCTTCCCACTGCCAATCCTCCTGATACATACCTCCCCCTACCAGTCCTTCAAAACACACCGTACCCTTATAAATCACATTGGCGCATATCTTCTGTCAGGGGTCAATCCACAGGGAACTCCTGGGAACACAGTTCCTCCCCAAATATTTGCGGTGGGAGCGGAGTTCCCATTGGTCCAATACACTAGAAGTATCTTGTATTCAGATGTTCAATAATATCTTTCCCTGTTAAGTCATAATAAATGTAGACATAATATATTTTTGATAAATTCTATATATATTAATAAATATATCAGATTTGCATTAGGGTTTGTATTACCTGCCAAATGATCATTTCAAATTGGGAGACAGAATGCTTGGTGAGTTCCCATACTTCTTCTTTTAGGACTTGTCGCCTGTTCTGTCAACCCTCCTGATACATACCCTCCTCCTGAAAAAGGCCTTGTTACATACCTTCACCACTGCCAATACATGCCTTCCCCTCTGTAAATCGCCCCAATACACACCTTCCCCATGCCTATCCTTCTGAAAAATACATTCCTCGTGCAGATCTGTTACTTTCCTTCACCCTTCCTATATCTCTCTAATATACATCTCTCAATACTTACCCACTGAATACATACACCACCAGCCAGTAGGTTCAATACTTGCCCATGTCAATCCTTCCAGTATAGACCCCCCTCGCAGGAGAATCCTCAAGACACTTGTGTTTTTACCCTCTCAGTACATACAGTTCCCTTGACAATCCTCTCAATCTGTACCGTCCCCTACCTGTCCACTCACTGGAAAACCCCATCTACCATAGCCCACCGTCTGTTGTACAATATAAATTACAGAAAAACATTTTACATGGTTTTACATGTTCAAATATATATATTAGGTAGAGAGTTCGATAAAAGTCTGAAAATGATGTTAATACTCATTTCCAATTTTATCGTGGTCTCTGCTTCCATAGGGAGCCTGGGCCGATCCCATGCTGAATTTGAATTCCTCCAGCTTTGGAAGGAACATGTTTCTAAATGTAGCGTTCCAGGTGCAATTCGAGAGGAGCAGAGCCAGATTTCATACACAACAACTTCCTGCCTGTCTGATATTAGACGCTGCAGACAATGCCCCGATAAACAGGGAAGCAGAAACGCGCTCTCTGGGCCCCGTAAACACAGTCTCTGGAAAATTACTGCTCACCAGAGACTCCTCCACAGACACGACACTTTTGCTTTCTTTTTTAATTAGAAATTATCCTTCTCTTACTGCCCCCAATGGAGGCACCTCTGCTCCCAGTAAAGTGAAGATCAATGAATGCTGGTCGCTGGTTCATTTCACTGCCTTAATCGAATTGTAATTTGTCTGAAACCCAAAATCGAGTTATTCATCACATCGATTTCGTAATCTAAAGCATAATCATTGTAACGTATTAACAATCAATATTTTCGCAATGTGTCTCCTGTTCTCTCATCCTGTACCTTTTACACATCCGGCCATGGCTGTGGATTTTTGCAACCAATAGAGACACAAGATTCATATTCTTCCCTATAGATCTAACGTAGTGCAGCAGTTCCATCGCTTGTACCTGAGATAAAGACCACGGGTTTAGACAAACAAGTCTTGTTCTTCGTACTTGGATTAGAACAGTATTGGTGAAAATTTGAGTGAAATTATGTCATACCTTTAAATTAAAAATGGAGTGGCAAGCCTTGCCAAGAACACAAAGCTGAGAGACATTTAAGTTAGTAAAATCTGGGTAGCCTTGCCTGTAGTATAGTGATCAGTAATCATGCGCATGGTATTGTGAGATACTCCTTATACAATGATGACCACCCATTTATGTTGCTCACTACCTACGACAGGAATAGTCAACCTCTGACCTAAAACAGTGAGGGCTAATCAATGAGGTTGGACAGTGATCACTAACCTCAGATTCTGTATAATGATGGCCAACATGTGATCTACAAAATTAATGACGGGCCTTGAAAATAGTATAGGATCCTCAAAATCCACGAGTACAGACCAACATCTGACCTAGTACAGTGACAGCTAACACCTGACTTGGAATGGTAATACCATATTATCTGCTAAAGCTATGGCAAGCCTTGCACATGATACATGAATGATGGCCAGCATCTGACCTAGTACAGCGGTGAAAGATAACCCTGGGCTACTGCAGTGATGACTTTGACCTGAACATGGATGGTTAACCTCAGAATTTGTATTGTGATGGCTCACCCTGAATGTAGAGCAGATATGACCAGTCTTTGTACCCATGGAGTCCATTAATATATTCCAAGCACTACCCTCATGGTTTCTCTGTATTTTTCTGTTTTAGGCTGCCATCGTATTGGTGGAGCCTTGAACACTGATTTTATATTGTTTCTTGTCTAGTCATTTTCCTTGTAATAACCTGATAAGCAGTTCAGTAGTCCTGTGTGTTTGATTGACCAGTTGTCCTCTCTTCTGTTTAAAGCTCCAGGCTTTGCTGCAAATCTGGTCAAAGCTTCCCCCGCGGGATGCCCTAGAGCTGCTTGATTTTAACTACCCTGACCAATATGTAAGAGAATATGCCGTCAACTGCCTGAAGAACATGAGGTAAGCAAGGAGTTCCCTGTTAACATGGTTATAAGTCACGAGATTTTCTGATAGACTTTTAATTACCTATCCCAGATCTTAAGTTACATGTTGCTGGTGTTACCAGTACCCTTTGCTGTCCCACCCAGGGCAGGTCCCTAATTTGAGGTCTCCTTTCCAGCTGTCTCCACTTCTCTCTCTAATTACTCTCACTAAGTCCAGGCTTCTGGTCCTTCCCATGCAGGCCCTGTTAACCATCTTCACATTCCCTCTGCTCCCATTTGTTTCACCTACCCCATTCCCTTAAATTGTAAGCTCACGGGATGTCTGACTGAGCACTTGGTTAAGTGCTGCACTACCTGCACCGTTATCCTACGGGCAGGGTCCTCTTTTCCTCATGTATCATGTAGGTCTTCTGTTTGTGCTCCCCTATTGTAGAGCACTGCGGAATATGCTGGCACTGTAAAAAATGTCTGTAACTGTAACCAGTACCTTCTCCATTCTTCGCTCTGATCTGTGGTGCATTTTTGGGCAAATGGTGAGCATAAAATGATTTCTGACCTCACTTTCTGTGTTTTGCTAGTGACGAGGAGCTGTCCCAGTACCTCCTGCAACTGGTACAAGTGCTAAAGTACGAGCCTTTCCTGGACTGCGCCCTCTCCCGATTCCTGTTACAGAGAGCGCTGGCCAACCGAAGGATCGGGCAGTTCCTCTTCTGGCATCTGAGGTGGGTCAAACACAGACGTGGACTCCACGGACGTTACGCAGAGCTAGCAAGCTCTGGCACTCAGCACATCCATTAAATCCTTGTAATCGTTTGTCTCATGGGTTGTGATGAAAGGTCATGTCTGCCCTTTTGCTGCCCGCTGTTAAAATCTCAAACCCCCGATTGATCTGTTGCCATCTTTTATTTTCAGCGCACACGTATGAGCTGTCTGAAGCCCTTTAGATTCCTTCCTCACTGCATTAGCCCCCCATCTAGCTGCATTTCCTCTCTATGTTAAAGCAACACGTGTTGGCCCTTCGAGCCAGACAGAAGTACAGAGTGATAGATCACATTAGAAAATGTCCTGCTGAATTCTTCATGTACTCACAGGCGGACGCACATGTTGTTCATCAAACAGCGCTCATCCTCCGCATCAACTCCACGGGGCTGCTCTGCACGGTTACTGTCACTTCCAAATGGAGCCCTGACAGTGATGTGTGCTCAGCTTCTAAAGTTATTAACGTTAACTCTTTACCTTAGCCCACTCCGGGGAGTCACACCGCTGGCATGGATTCGGTTAAATATATATTCACTAATTTGTGTTTTTTTTTTTTTTAAAAAAAACTTTTGTTTTGTAATGTTGCCTTGTAGGGAAGCTGCGTTCCTTTGCTGTCATCACTGCCTACTGCATCTTCCTTTGGAAGGGTTCAGTGCTGACAGATGTAACAGGAAACACTCTCAAAACTGGTGCTAAAAAAATGCACATTCCATAGAAATCCTAGTAATGTCATTTATTTATTTATTTTATTTATTTATAAAGGATTTTACCAGGAAGGATACATTGAGATTTCTCTCGTTTTCAAGTATGTCCTGGGAATTTATTTTTTCCATTAAAGAGCACCCTGTAGCATTTAGATATTTAATGAATCTGTAAATATATATATATATCAAAAAAATACTCTTTTTCCCAAATCCTTATTTAAAAGGGGTTGTTCAGAGAGAGCCAATCTGACCCTGAAATGTCAACGAACATAAATTTCCCCGTATGGTGCATTTCGAAGCCCTTCGGCTATTCAGAAAGCAGTCAGTTCGCCAAATTTTGGCGAACTGCCATCAAGTACGGTGCCTGTTTGAGGGCAGTTAAATCCCCCATAGAGAAGCAATGGTTAATCTATTCAGAGAACACCGAACAGCAGAGAAGAGTTGCTGAAGTTCCCTGCTGTTCGTTGGTTTCATTCGTCAGGTTTATTCAGGCGAATCCCATAGGCTTCAATGTTAAAATTATTCCTGTTTTAATCCAATATCTGATAAACTGTTGATTATAACATTCTGCAGTAAAAAGTCTCTATGTATAGATTTCTTAGGATCTTTTAGGCACTTTTCGGGATATTTTCGGCAAATTTTTTTATTTTTTATTTACAGAAAAAATGTTTTTTTTTTTTTAACAGACCTTTTTATTATCATTTATAGCATCTTATATATAAATTCCACTTTCGTCAGTCTTTTTGCAAACAGCGTTTCAATTTTGACACTTTCAATCATATTGTTTGTGGGGTTTTTTTTTTTTTTTTTAGTCTTCAGCTTGTCGGCTTTTTCTGGCGGCTGGTCTATGCTATGCTTTGGCAGCTCATCGACTTTTTCCTACGGGTTCGGCGGGTTTTCGGTGGGATTTTGGCAGGTGTGCAGCGGGTTTTCCCTGCACTCCGGGGACCCTGCGGTAAATTCAGCATTTTGATTCCCGCTTTCGATTCTCCGAAGTGTGGGGAACGAGAGAGCATTGAAAAGTCAGCGACATTTCGGTGCTCTCTGAATAACCCCCAAAGTGCTGTTATATTACAACTGCATATAACAGCGTACCGGCAGGATGGAGTAGAGGTTACATCGCTGCTCTATAACCATGGAGACACAAGTTCAAATCCTGGCCAGAGCACCTCTAGCGGCACATACTCGCCACCCAGGACATGTGTGAAAACGAGAGAAACCTTAATGTATCTTTCCTGGCAAAATACTTTATAATAAAAAAAAAACTGCACAATGCAGGGTAATGTCCATTCCCATACCGCAGAGCCGGCCAAAGGATGCTAGAGCAGTGGTTCCCAACCGTACTCCTCAAGTCCCCCGTAACAGGCCAGGTTTGCAGGATATCTGAAGCACAGCACACATATGATTTGCTGCTCAGTGATTGCAGGATTCAGTCTGTATTTCCCCAAGGTGATCTGCAAAACCTGGCCTGTTGGGGGTATCTGAGGACCGAGGTTGGGAACCACTGTGCTAGAACATTGACTTTTGTAGAAATGCAACTGCAGTAGTGTTTTGTTCGGACACTTAGGGAGGTCTTTTCTAGCCCTAGGTGCTCCTGTTAACACTGATCTCCCTTCTTCCCCAGATCGGAAGTTCACATCTCCACGGTTTCAGTGCAGTTTGGGCTGTTGCTGGAGGCATACTGCCGCGGGAGCGTGGCTCACATGAAAGTGCTGTCTCGACAGGTAAGAGATGTGTGCGCAGTCTGTGTATACTACAGGACTGAGTATATCCATAGCATTAGAAAATCTCCTTGAGAAGCTATCCCATGATTAGTGAGGATGGGATGAGTTGTTGTCATCTTAACCTGAACCCACCGACCCACACTCAAATGTGACTTTAATACATGTAAATTTATGACCACAATTATTCCCTGAAACCTAGCTCATATATATATATCATTTATATCTAATGACAATCATAATATTTCATCTTTATTGTGACTTAATAAAGAAATATATGACTATAGTTGGACAGTGTTTCCAGGCGTTCACACATTGACTTGACCCCTATTATTAAGGCTCCATGTGTCCTTCATCATGTGGGATAATTTAAAGAAATGAATCATGCAATGCCATCCCTATGGTTTTTTATCAAGGGTCCCGAGAACCAACAGCAATTTATTTCTGGTGAATTTGTGGGAGTTAAGTTAGTTAGCGCAGTGCAAATGCTGTGATCTTTCTATAATAGCAGTTTGCACAGTTATTACCACTGGTGCCTGTCTTACGTTATTTCATAAAGCACCTCATTTATATATAAACTCTGAAACAAGAGCTAGCACTGTACGGTCTTAATAAAATAGCAAACTTTATTGATACATATTAATCTATATTTACGTTTGTTGATATACATCAATAAAGTTTATTTTACTAAAACCCTACATTGCTAGCTCTTGTTCTAGCTTGCATTTTTTTTTTCGTTGAGCTAAGCAGCAGGCGTTGCAAGTCCAAAAGTGCAGAAGGTTTGCATAGAAATATATATATATATATATATTACGGTTAAAGCCCAAAGTGCGATTAATATTACGATTACCCAGGTAATCCTGACATTACCCGAAACCGCCGGGTACAACTGCAAAAAAATGAAAGATTCAGACTTTACCCAGGTAATTTTAGGACTAACCAACTGCCCTTGGATAACGGTCTGGAAGAGCTGAAAAAAGTCGCACTTTACCCCGATGATCTGCAGACTATCCAACCCCGTGTGGTTCAAACCGAATTTTGTTATCGTTCAAAGTCTGAAGCTTTACCCGGGTAATCTGAGGACTATCCACAGCTTCACCTGGGTAATCTGCAGAGCATCCAACCCCGCTTGGGTAACAGTGAATTTTGCTATTATCTATGGATATTATCAATGAAGATGGCAAAAGACAAACATTAAAATGTATTGTGGATATAATGATTATACAGAATAACAGGATATGTTTCTTATATGAATGTTAAAGAGTTACATGATCTTTATCATGTGTCATATGTGTTTATAGATCATATATAAAACATAATAACCATTAGGTTACTCTGTATATAATATCTTTATCTTCAAAAATTTATTTTCAGACAACGCACAGAGTTATATGACGGTTATTTAGTGGGGTGTGTGACTGGATACAATTACATTAAAAATAACAAAAAACACTATTTTATCAGTCAGATAACAGTTTGTAGCTTTATCCGGGTAATCCTCGCAATTCAGTCATCTGTAACCTGTTGAAAAGCCAAGTACCCAGAGGCGTTTGGATACTTTGCAGATAACCGGATAAAGTCTGATGGTTCATTGCACATCGCGCTTTATCCAGCAACACTAGGGTAATGTGCGTTTTACCCGGGTAAAACACAGCAGAAAACCAGGGTACCCAGAAGCCTCTGGATACTTTGCAGATTACCCGGATAAAGTTCGAAATTTCACTTCGGACGTTTGCTAATGAAGCCTGGGTAATGTCAGGATTACCCGGGTAATCCTAAAATTAACCGCACTTCGGACTTTAACACATATATATATATATATATATATATATAGCAGAACAATATGGACAGCACATCAGGATTTGCGTAAATAAAATCAAAAAAAGTTATTAGAAAAAATATTTAAAACATACGGTTTTCAGTCCGCTTGACCGACGTTTCGGCCCCTCAAAGAGCCTTTATCAAGGTACCTTGATAAAGGCTCTTTGAGGGGCCGAAACGTCGGTCAAGCGGACTGAAAACCGTATGTTTTAAATATTTTTTCTAATATAAATTTTTTGATTTTTATTTACGCAAATCCTGATGTGCTGTCCATATTGTTCTGCTATATACATATCCTTGGGATATTGCACTCAGGTCTACAGTACCTATATTGTGGCGTGAGTGGGCTGAATATTGGATGGATATATATATATATATATATTAGGCAATAGAGGATGCACTCACGGTCTTCCAAACAATATAAAGAATTTATTTTACAAAACTCACATGGACATCAACGTTTCGGCTCGCAGAGCCTTTTTCAAGAGCCGAAACGTTGATGTCCATGTGAGTTTTGTAAAGTAAATTCTTTATATTTGTTTGGAAGACCGTGAGTGCATCCTCTCTTGCCTAATTCTATATACTTCAACTGGATTGCACCGGGCAATGAACGGTAATATGGAGAGTGCTGTATGCAGTGGATTTTTGTATATATATATATGTATTTATTATATTATATATTAGCAAAAACCGATGGCAACCTGCATATACCACATGTACAATAGTGTTACCTGGGTGCAAAAAATCCAAAATATGGTGTACAAGTCAAAAATAGGACGCACTCCAGGATTTAGGTGAAAAAAAGTAAAATCAATGGTTTATTCGAGATGCATATAAAAGAGAGATGTGCCCATAGGCACTCGCTGACGTTTCGGCCCTCACAGGAGCCTTTATCAAACTTTATGTATTATATATATATACATAAAAAGGAAAGGGCCCCCACCTTTTTAGATGCATCCACATAGTATTCGCTCCGGTGCTGCTACAAAACATAAATCCAATATAAACGAAGAAATCAAGCGCTCTCTGGAGACTTGGTTAAAGAATTTCAATGGAAGAAAACTTCATTGAAATTCTTTAACCAAGTCTCCAGAGTGCGTTTTATTTCTTATAGATATATATATCTATATATATCTCAAGAATGGCGTGCACTCTTGAGTCTTTTCATGATCACTCTCGCAATAAAGTGCGCTCCATCCTTGAATTCTATTTATGTCAGTTGCAATGCAAGAGCAATAAACAGAGACCTTGGCTTCTGTGTGTGTGAGTGCATATATAATTACTTTTTTTTCTGTTTTACTTTATTATGTTTGTGGACACATGCTTCTACACCCCTGACAATTATCGTGACTGCATTCTTTTGACCTTGAGCTAAAATTTCAATCTGGAAGATGATGTCATCCCACCTGTGTTCTTGCAAATTAATTTGATGTACTTCTTATACTGAGCCCTTGCAGACATGGCTGGGCTGACACACTGCAGCCATCCAGCTGTTGTATTGGACTGGCATACCCATCACACTCAGCAAGAGGGTTAGAAGTTGTAAGGCTAACTACAGCCTTTCAGTAGCTCTGGATTGCACATTCTGCTCAGTGCTGTAACAAATGTAACACATTTTAATAGAGTGCCATTAATATTTCTCTATGGCAGTGTTTCCCAACCCTGGCCTCAAGTTTCCCTAACAGGCCAGGTTTTGCAGATCACCTTGGGGAAATGCAGACTGAATCCTCCAATCACTGAGCAGCAAATCATATCACTTGTGCTGTGCTTCAGATATCTGGCAGACCTGGAGCTTCTTGAGGACCAGGGTTGGGCACCGTTTATCTATGGGAAACCATCCATGCTTAGTAGTTCTACAGTAGGTAGCGTTTATATTAAAGGTGTGCAATCGTTTCGTAACGAATTGGAATTAATAACGAATTTCGGTAATTCGTATTTCGGAAGTACCGAAATAACGAATCGATTTTGATCCGAAAACGAAACTGTATAGAACAAATTTAATTTGTTATACTGTTTCATCATAAAAGAAAAATTTGATTAATCAAGGTTTCATTTAGTGATCCAAAATTCAAATCAATATCGACTATCGAATCTATCGAATTGAATCAATATCGACTATCGAATCTATCGAATTGATATATCGAATCTATCGAATTGATCTTAACTTACAATACATACAAGTACTACAGTCAGCGAACGACTTTATGAAATGAATCCGTTTCGTTTTACTGTTTCACAAGCACCCTGTCCCTGTTAATCGGCCTCTGGTACTAAATCTGTGAGACCGCTCAATATCTAACCCTAGCTTGCCTTTTAACAGCAAAATTTGATTAATTGGGGTTTTATTTAGTGATCCGAAATTTGAATTGATTTATCAACTATCAAATTAATATCGAATCAATAAGAAACAAAAAAATAAGCTCTGAAATACGAAACAGAATTCCGAAAACCAAATTATTTTAAAACTTAATGAATTTTTCAGCCGTGCACACCTCTAATTTATATGCTGCAGGAAGTGGATCAATCACGTCATAAATGTAGAATAATGGAACCCATTTCCCTCTTGTAGCTTATATACCACAGGGCAGCACCTGCCCTGTGCTCTCCCTCTGCATGAAGTAGTAATGTGTGTCCTACTGCCACATAGATATTCTACCAGTGCCTCAGGTCACTGCTTGGCGATGTCTTGGGTATTTTGTCTATGTAGCTGTTCTCTTAGACCTTGTTTACAATAAACCTGTAATATCTTCCTCTCTCAGGTAGAGGCCCTGAACAAGCTGCGCACCCTCAACAGTTTGATCAAGCTTAATGCCATGAAGCAGAGCAAGGTGAAGAACAAGGAATCCATGCATGCCTGTCTAAAGCAGAATGCATACAAAGAGGCCCTCACCGACATCCAGTCACCACTAAACCCCAGCGTTACCCTCTCTGAACTTGTGTGAGTGCCTCTTTTCTTCTGTCATCGGGTCCTTCTGGAGTATCTTACCTTGTCACGTCGGTAAATAATGTTTCAAGGTGTAGACCCTCCATAACAATGCCATAATCCTCGTATGGAGTTACCTGCATACACCTCACTGTCGTTTCCACTAAATCATATCATAAGCATCAGTCCATTCATTACAGCCTTCATCTAAGAGCCTCATCCCACTTACTGATGTCCCTTGATCCTGGATTAAGCCACCCCATCCCCATGTCACTCAGCAATTTCTGTTTTCTTACCCGGCAGCGTGGAGAAATGCAAATATATGGATTCCAAAATGAAGCCCCTCTGGATCGTGTACAGCAACCGAGGGTTTGGGGGAGAGTCGATGGGTATCATCTTCAAGAACGGAGATGGTGAGTGATCAGTAAATAGATTACGTACAAAAGCTATTGTTATTGAAGAATTAAACAACTACAATGAAAGGTGAAAATTAATTCAAAGTAAATGCACGAGATTCTTTATCATTACCCGTAAAAGTCAGGGGCCTCTCCGGAGAGGAGAGGGAACAAGTGAGATTCATTAACTCTCTCATTTCTGTTAGTCAAGTGGAGCTCTCAGGTGAGCGTTACCTACAATTATACTGGAAGAACTCCTAGCTTTAAAGACATGAAAATCACATATCACAAGCAATGAGAAGGCTATTAAGGATCTTGGAGAACAAAGACATGTTATGGGCACCTCAATTGATTTGTATTATAAATTTGGTATAAACACTATAGGCAGCTCTGGAATAACAGCGGGTACAGGATGATTTAGGCAACTACATAATCAAACATCCTGACATTAATACCAATTAGAAAAGGATAGAAAATGTTTAAGGGTCCAATTCCGCTCTGGACGCTAAAATGGGGTGGCTAACGGGGAAAACCTGCGCTTGCATGTTTCCTTGTAGCGTCCCCATTTCAACACGATATTGTAGGGCAGTCGCTGTCTCCGCACCTCACCTCAGAACACAGTGGTGCTTCCGTGTGCATATCAGAAGGGGCGGCAGCAGGCACTTGGCACAGTGTTAGCCTGTCATTGCTAACGATCATTTTGGTTATGGCTACCAGTGTGTGTGTGTGTGTGTGTATGTGTGTGCGTATATTTATATATCATGTTTCCCTTTACGCCACGTGCTGCAAGAAGGCACGGCACTCCCCAGAACCCAGCTTTGATGTAATACAATGCATGATTAAGGTCTAAGGACCGGGACGCACTTTGTTATACAGTTGTGTTCAAAATTATTCAACCCCCACTGAAATTGAGTGTTTTGGCCAGTTTGACATTGATTTTGATCATTCAGTCATCTTGCTTACAATTAAATCAAAGAGGCACGTGTAGGTCAGACAAATATAACATAAAATTTATAATGAAATAACCACAAATGTCTTTTCTGTGCTCACATTATTATCAGTTTTATTCAACCCCCAAGTGACATTCAATCTTAGTACTTAGTACAACATCCTTTTACAGTTATAACAGCTTTTAAATGTGAAGCATAGCTTGACACAAGTGTCTTGCAGCGATCTGCGGGTATCTTCGCCCATTCGTCATGGAAAAAAGCCTCCAGTTCAGTCACATTCTTAGGCTTGCGCACTGCAACTGCTTTCTTTAAGTCCCACCAGAGGTTCTCAATCGGATTTAAGTCAGGTGACTGCGATGGCCACTCCAAAATGTTCCAGCCTTTAATCTGCAACCATGCTCTAGTGGACTTGGAGGTATGCTTGGGATCATTGTCCTGTTGAAAGGTCCAACGTCTCCCAAGCCTCAGGTTTGTGACAGACTGCATCACATTGTCATCCAAGATCTCCTGGTACTGAAGAGAATTCATGGTACTTTGCACACGCTGAAGCTTCCCTGTACCTGCAGAAGAAAAACAGCCCCAAAGCATGATTGACCCCCCGCCATGCTTCACAGTAGGCAAGGTGTTCTTTTCTTCATAGGACTCCTCCAAACATAGTGTTGATCCATGGGCCCAAAAGGTTCTAATTTTGTTTCATCAGTCCACAGAACACTATCCCAAAACTTCTGTGGTTTGTCCACATGACTTTTGGCATACTGCAGTCGACTCTTCTTATTCTTTGGAGACAGCAAGGGGGTGCGCCTGGGAGTTCTGGCATGGAGGCCTTCATTACGCAGTGTGCGCCGTATTGTCTGAGCTGAAACTTCAGTACCCACATCTGACAAATCTTTTCTCAGTTCCTCAGCAGTCACACGGTTACTTTTCTCCACTCTACGCTTCAGGTAGCGCACAGCAGTCAAAGTCAGCATCTTCTTTCTGCCACGACCAGGTAGCGTTTCAACAGTGCCCTTTGCCTTGAATTTGTGAATGATGCTTCCTATGGTCTCTCTTGGTATGTTTAACATCTTTGCAATCTTCTTATAGCCATTGCCCTTCCTGTGAAGAGTAATCACCTCTTCTCTTGTCTTCCTGGACCATTCTCTTGACTTCACCATGTTTGTAACCACACCAGTAAATGTCTAGAAGGAGCTGAGTATCAGTCATTTTAAAGCTGCCTAATTGGTGCTTATTATGCTTTATTGCTGCTCCGTGACATCCACAGGTGTTTTCAATACCTGATTGAAAACACTTGAATGAACCTCTGTTCTTCAGAGTGGTAGTCTTTAAGGGGTTGAATAATTGTGTCAATGAAGAATTCACAAAAGAAACATTTACTACTGTATTACAAAACCAATTGATGTCATTTTAGTTGCATATGGTTCTTTAAAAAGTCCTTGTAGGATTTCATTCTGAATACAAATACAAATGTACGCTAAATTCCCTAAAACCCTTTACAGCATTGGGGGTTGAATAATTTTGAACACAACTGTATTTCTCTGCTCTGGAATAAAATCACCTTTTGTAGCACATTACCTCTGGGACACACATCTGTTTTGATGTATTGTGATTTAAAACAGCTCTGTGTTTGTCTCACCAACTCAGACAATCAATGTGTTAAGATTTCTTATCCGTTTCAGCTAAATATTGGGCTATATTACAAAGTTGGTGCTAACTTAACCAGAGCTGTTGTAAACTTAAAACCTCCATAGACTATAATGGCTCTGGGAAGTTTACAACAGCTCTGGTTAAGTTAGCACCAACTATGTAATATAGCCCATAATATTTGCACCTTATGGGCTATATTACAAAGCTGGTGCTAACTTAACCAGAGCTGTTGTAAACTTAACAACTACATCTATAACTATAAAACCGTTTGCGTCCGTCGCTGCAGGCGGCGGACGCAATGCGCATGTGCAAGGTTACTTGCTACACGTCCTTGCCCCGGCCCGCACACAGCATCCAGCCGCCCGACGGGGACCAGTCCCAAGTAAGAGGCAGGAGGTGTCCGCGCCCTGTGCTTAAGCGCTGCCTTCGGGTCCCGATTAGGGTGCGAGGGAGAGGCACTTACTGCGTGCCTCTCCAACGGATCGGCTTTTTTTCTTTTCTTGACCTTCGCGAAAGCCGGCAGTTTTTTGGATGGGCAGCAGGCAGAGCAGTCTGGAGGATGAGCCGGAGGACGCTGGGGATGCGGGGCTCCTGCACCCTGACACAACGGCATCCCGCAGAGACTTCGCCTTCTCATCCCTGATCCTGAACGCAGACATCCAGGCTCTGCTGAGGGACCCCAAGCAGGAGCGGACGCTGCACGTCCTCAGGATGCCCTTCAGGGTGAGGAGCCCAGGGCCCTGTGGACCTCATCAGCACTAATGGAGTGCCAGGGGCCACAAACCGGGGTGGAGCCTCCCAGTGTGCATTCATGGGGTGACACGGGGTCTATGTACATTTTGTTCCCGTGAGTTTACAATCTAAAGGGGGCCTAATCCCGTGAGTTTACAATCTAAGGGGTCCTGTTCCCATGAGTTTACAATCTAAAAGGGAAAAGAGGTGCCCATTCCTGTGAGCTTACAAACTAAGAGGGGAAAGAGGAGCCGCTCCCATGAGTTTACAATCTAAGAAGGAAAAGCGGAGCCCTCTCTAATATATAAATGCCTTTGTAATGCGCTGTCAGCTGCGTGCACCCGTCACAGCTGCTCACTCAGCCCTCCTGTTGCGGACGGGATGGTGACAGACACGTTACAAACGCATTTATTTATGGAGATACTCTTGGATAGGACATCGAAAAGCAGATATGTGGACACGGATTCTGAGCTGGCAACAACAACAACAATAGACTGCCCTCCGGGCAGGCTTAATAACTAGTAGACTATAATGCCTGTGGTAAGTTTACAACAGCTCTGGATAAGTTAGGCTGGGGTCAGCAGAGCGGTTTTCAGAGCGGAAGAAACGTCCGTGAGAGTGGACGTTCCTTCCATTCTGACACCGGTCTGGCCACCTCGCTGAGTGTAGTTAGTGCGCTCAGCGCTGCAAAGCTCAATCCTCCTGTGGAGGATCGCGCTTTGCAGCCCCGGGGAGGGCGCGTCGTAGCTATTCAATGGGAGGCTTTCTAAACGTCCGCAGCATGTCTGCTGTAGCACCAGCGAGCGGCCAGCCCCATCGAAGTGTCACAACGCTGCATGGACGCCGGGAGGCACATCATTATGGGCGCACATAGTGCGCTCGTCTGACCCCAGCCTAAGCACCAACTTCGTAATATAGCCGTCATATCTGTCATACCATTTGAATTTAACGTTTTGCAAATAAACACTCTGGGGGTTATTCATTGAGCACCAATGTGTCCCGACGTTGCAAACAATGGTGACAAACACAGGCATTTCACAAAAGGGGGATACTAAACGACAGCAGGAAAAGCTTCACAGTGAAGCCTCCCCTGTGCCTGTTGGGATTTCCCTTTTGTGAAATGTCAGCATTTGTCTCCATTGCATCAATGGAGATTTTTGCCTGTATTTGCCACTTCGGCAAGTGCCGGCACACTGTGAGTAACCCTTTGTTTCTTTTGTAAATGACTTTTCTTTACCTTCGTGTTGTAATTGTGTTTGATGTTTCAAACTCCACTGAAGGGCGTCCAACCCCTAATTGTACGACGCAGAGAATGTCTCCGGCTCAGCTCTGTTATTGCAGAAATTCTTTTTGAATCCCTTTCGCCGCGTTTTCTTTGTGCGACCTCACCGCTCTCTTCTATATCTCTTGAGAGGTTGTATTGAATCTAGCCACCTGACACCCTGTTTTGAGGGCAGATGCTTGTTTTGTGGGGTTTTGCAGCATTCTCTGTTCCTTTGACTTCTCTAATAAAAATTGAGAAAACCATGGGATACTAGAACTCTGAAAAAAAATTCTGTATAACACGCAGTTTCCCCCCACAGACCTTCGTCAGGACATGCTTGCACTCCAGTTACTGCGTTTGATGGACATGCTGTGGAAGGAATCTGGACTTGACCTCAGGTAAGCCTGTTCCTCCCAGACCTCTAACCCCTGACAGAATATCATGTTGCAGCTCTTCACATTGCATGTTTTTAGCACTGGCCTTTACATATGGCTTGGCATCAGTTCAAGGGAACGCACAATCTCACAAGCTAAGTCTATATAAGTCTATATCCTGAACATAGATGAGTTGGAGCGGAACGGAAGAGTGTCATTAGCGAGGGGAGCAGATCTAATTTTAATCTCCTAGTTGTGTGGCCCCCTTTTGTTTTACCGGAAGCGCACTGTTACTAATTAGCAATATAATGAGTGACGAGCCTTTTTAGCAATCCATAGAGTGCATTCGAGTTGCTGATACAAGAGGCTCAGACTGCGTGAGGATATTCTGTGACAGACCAATCCCAGAATTTATGTATAAATTCTGATCAAACTGTCAGAATCAATGCAGTCTTATCACTTCGCACCAAATCCGTTTCTTAACACCTTCCCCGCTGTAATTGTATATATGTTTTCAGAGTTGCCCTGATATCATGTATATATAATTGCTGGGAGGAGTTTGAGTGCAGAAAATGGGATTCGCCAGCGGGGGGAGCACTCTGCCTGTGCAAGCTGCGCTGTCAGAGTCTGAGTTCTAGGGGGCGATACATGTATGTGTGTGTTGTGAGGGGTGATTTAAGTATCTCAAAGTGGTTTTCTTAGCCAGCCACTTAGAGAAAGGGTTAAAGATACACTCTGGATAAGTGGTCCCCAACCTGGTTCTCGGGTTCCTCGGCCAGGTTTGCAGATATGTGAAAGCACAAGTGATATGATTTGCTGCTCAGTGATTGCAGGATTCAGTCTGCATTTCCCCAAGGGAATCCTTAAAACCTGACCTGTTACGGGGAGTTGAGGTTTGGGCAGCACCGCAGTAGGTAAATGGAAGGTTTAACCTCCGCTTTGCAGTGCTTTCCCAGGTGCCGGGGAGAAGGGGGAGGCATACTTCTGCCAATAAGACCTTTAAATAAAGTGGCCGTGATGCATAGCATGTCCTCTTAAATTGTCTTCTGCATCCCAGTATGAGAGTCACTTCTGTCTATTGTCTTTCTAGCCGTTCTCCAGGACCGTTACCAATATGGATATGGCACTGTGTATTCCCCACCAGAGAACATGGTGCGCAAATCTGCTGGCTTAGAGCCATATTCCATACTTGGCACTAACGTTAGTGCTCAGCTATGTGAGCGTTAACGTTAGGGCAGTGGCGACTCTAGGAACAACATTTAGGGGGGGCACATAAGATACCGTAGTCAAAACTGGGGGGGCACTAATAATTTTCACCACTAAATCAAACCACTGAATAAAACTATGGGCCCTATCACCTGGTGTGAACTAAAACACATCACTGAAGGAAAAATTTAGCGCTAGTCACTAAAACGTAGTGCCTGACGACCTACTAACAGATCCCCTTGTCTGCGGTAGTCCATGTACAAGGTCGTTTAGCGCACGCTAGGAAAATGCTGAGACTCAGCACTAATGTGTTTGTGTACAGGATAGAGCTGTTTTTTTCCAGTGCAGAGTGCCGGGCCATAGCTATCCCCTGCCCTCACAAGCTTGAATATGAACACATCCAGTGAATAACACAAGATAGTTATCTGCCACCTCCACTCCCAGAGGTCCCCTCTGCCACTTCCTCCCAGCCACTGATGAGGAAGTCAATTCCTTATTGTCCTCCTCACATCTCACCACGTGCCCGCTCGACCCCATTCCCTCACATCTAATTCCTCCCCTCTCCTCCTCCCTCACCCTGCTCTCACACACATCTTCAACCTATCTCTCTCCACCGGCTCCTTCCCATTCGCCTTCAAACATGCGCTAGTTACCCCTTTACTAAAGAAACCATCCCTCGATCCCAACTCTCCATCCAACTACCGTCCTGTATCCCTGCTTCCCTTCACATCTAAGCTCCTAGAAAACTAGTCTTCAACCGCCTCTCCCTCTTCCTGTCATCCAATTCCCTACTTGACCCCCTGCAATCTGGCTTCCGTCCCCTACACTCAACTGAAACTGCCCTCACCAAAGTCACCAACGACCTCCTAACTGCTAAAAAACACGGCCACTATTCTATTCTCATCCTGCTTGACCTCTCGGCTGCTTTTGACACTGTTGACCACCCCCTCCTTCTGCAGACCCTCAGCTCTCTTGGTCTCTGACACTGCACTCGCTTGGGTTGACTCCTATTTATCCAACATGTCCTTCTCTGTGTCCTTTGCTGGTAACTCCTCCTCTTCATTGCCTCTATCTGTTGGTGTACCTCAAGGCTCTGTCCTTGGTCCTCTGCTCTTTTCCATCTACACCTCCTCCCTGGGCAAAATCATTAACAGCTTTGGCCTTAATTACCACCTCTACGCTGATGACACTCAGATCTACCTCTCTACCCCTGATATCTCTCCCCCTGTCCTTTCCAAAGTCAGTGACTGTTTATCTGGCATCGCCTCCTGGATGGCCTCCCACCACCTAAAGATCAACATGTCAAAGAGTGAGCTCCTACTTATTCCTCCCTCCAATGCCTCCTCACCTCCTGACTTCTCTATCACGGTGGAGGGTATCACCATCTCCCCATCAAACCAAGTTCGCTGTCTTGGAGTTACACTTGACTCTGCTCTTTCCTTCATCCCCCACATCCAGTCTCTTTCCTCCTCCTGCCGCTACCAATTGCGTAATATTTCCAGAATTCGGCCACTTCTTACTGCTGTCACCACAAAACAACTCATACACGCCCTGGTAATCTCCTGATTTGACTATTGCAATAATCTCTTATCTGGCCTCCCTCTGTCCCGCCTCTCCCCCCTACAATCCACCCTGAACGTCTCCGCCAGGCTAATTCACCTCACCCGCCGCTCTGTCTCTGCCGCTCCCCTCTGCGAGTCCCTTCACTGGCTCCCCATCCACTGCAGAATTAAGTTCAAAATCCTTATCCTTACCTACAAAACCCTCACTAACTCAGCTCCCCACTACCTGTCCTCACTAATCACCAAATACACCCCAGCCCGCTCCCTAAGGTCAAACAGCGACCTGCGCCTAGCGTCTCCCTGCATCACCTCTTCCCATGATAGACTGCAGGATTTCTCACGCGCAGCCCCCACTCTCTGGAACGCTTTCCCTCGTACGGTCAGACTTTCCCCTAACTTCTTTTCCTTCAAACGCTCCCTTAAAACATTCCTATTTAGGGAAGCCTACCACCCAACTCACTGACGCAACCATCAATCACTCTCACCTTGCAGTCCTCTCCTCCTGTTTCCAACCCCAACCCCTCTAGATTGTGAGTTCCTACGGGAATAGGGCCTCATCCCCTCTTGTACTGTTTGTCAAATGTTGTTCAATGTATTGTAACCCGTCTATACTGTGCCTATTGTACAGCGCAGCGGAATATTCTGGCGCTTTATAAATAAATAATAATAATAACCTCACACCCCTGCACACATATATTAAGGCTGATGGACATTGCATGATAAATGCCACCCGACAGCATGTAGAATCATTACAATGCATTTAATAGATCCAAAAGGAAGGCCAGGTGAGCAACAATAATTTTCCTGCTGCAGTATATAAATAATACATGTTTCAGGGCAAGACTTATTCACGTGTCACCCTAATAATCAACCGCTTACATACTATGAATAAGCCTCAGCATCATAGAAACATAGAAAAATGTCGGCAGATAAGAACCTTTCGGCCCATCTAGTCTGCCCAATTACATGGATACTTT
The DNA here is from genome assembly GCA_009667805.1 of Leptobrachium leishanense. Lineage (NCBI taxonomy): Eukaryota > Metazoa > Chordata > Amphibia > Anura > Megophryidae > Leptobrachium > Leptobrachium leishanense. Next base: position 71,549,924 of record CM019066.1, read on the forward strand.
ACCTGGATTTATCTTTTGTTTAGGATAGCCTTATGCCTATCCCATGCTTGCTTAAATTCAATTACTGTTTTGGCCTCTACCACTTCAACTGGAAGACTGTTCCATGTATCCACCACCCTCTCAGTAAAATAATGCTGTCTGATGTTACTTTTAAACCTTTGCCCCTCTAATCTAAGACTATGTCCTCTTGTTTTGCTACTTTGTTTCCTTTTAAATATACTCCCTTCCTCTACCTTGTGGATTCCCTTTACGTATTTAAATGTTTCTCTCATATCTCCTCTGTCTCGTCTTTTTTCCAAGCTGTACATGTTAAGATCATTAAGCCTTTCCTGGTAACTTTTCTTCTTCAAGCCGTACACCATTTTAGTAGCCCTTCTCTGAACTCTCTCTAAGATGTCTATATCTTTCTGGAGATACGGTCTCCAGTACTGCACACAGTACTCCAAGTGAGGTCTCACCAGTGCTCTGTACAGTGGCATGAGCACTTCCCTTTTCCTACTGCTAATACCTCTCCCTACACAACCAAGCATTATGCTAGCATTTCCTGCTGCTCTATTACATTGACTACTTACCCTTAGATCCTCTGAAATAATAACCCCTAAATCCCTTTCCTCAGATTGAGGTTAGGACTGTATCAAATATTCTATATTCAGCCCTTGGGTTTTTACGTCCCAGGTGCATTATCTTGCACTTATCCACATTAAAACTCAATTGCCACAGCTCCGACCATTTTTTTAGTTTACCTAAATCATTTGTCATTTGGCTGATCCCTCCAGGAATGTCAACCCTGTTGCAAATCTTTGTGTCATCAGCAAAAAGACATACTTTTCCATTAATACCTTTTGCAATATCACTAATAAAAATATTAAATAGAATGGGTCCAAGTACTGACCCCTGAGGTACCCCACTGGTAACAAGACCTTGCGCCGAATAAACTCCATTTACCACAACCCTCTGTTGCCTGTCACTCAGCCACTGCCTAATCCATTCAACAATATTGGAATCCAAGCTCAAAGATTGCAATTTATTGATAAGCCTTCTATGTGGAACAGTATCAAAAGCCTTACTGAAATCTAAATAAGCAATGTCTACTGCACCACCTGTGTCTATTATTTTTGTTACCCAATCAATAAGATTAGTTTGAGGTAAACCCATGTTGTTTCTGATCCTGTAATCTATGTGTTTTTAGATGTTCAACAATCCTTTCCTTTAACATGGTTTCCATTAATTTCCCCACTACTGACGTAAGACTAACTGGCCTATAGTTCCCCGATTCCTCCCTACTACCCTTCTTGTAAATGGGCACAACATTTGCTAATTTCCAGTCTTCTGGGACGACTCCCGTTAGCAAGGATTGGTTAAATAAATCTGTTAACGGTTTTGCTATTACATCACTGAGCTCTTTTAATAATTTAGGGTGGATCCCATCAGGCCCCATTGACTTATTTGTCTTTACTTTAGACAGCTGCTGTAGAACCTCCTCCTCTGTAAACTCATATGTAAATGTCTCTTTAGTGCTCTCTCCTAACTGAGGTCCCTTTCCTTCCTTTTCTTCTGCAAAGACTGAACAAAAATATTCATTGAGGCAGTCAGCGAGACTTTTATCCTCTTCTACCTTCCTTCCTTTGTTTTTAATCTAACTAATCCTTGTTTTAATTTTCTTTTCTCGTTTATGTATCTAAAAAATGTTTTGTCCCCCTTTTTTACTGACTGAGCTATTTTCTCTTCTGTGTGTGCTTTGGAAGCCCTTATAAATTGCTTTGCCTCTTTCTGCCTAATCTTTTAGGTTTGCCTATCTTCTTCACTCTGAGTTGTTTTATAATTATTGAATGCTGTCTTTTTGTTCTTCACTATTTTGGCCACTTCTGCAGAGTACCACAGTGGTTTCTTCCCTTTTTTGTTTTTGCTAACAAGTCGAATGCAATTGCCTGTGGCTTTCAATAATGCTTCCTTTAAATAATCCCATTTCTCCTGGACTCCCTTTAAACTCCTCCAGTCTGATAATGACTCCTTCACACAAAATCTCATTTTAGAAAAAATCTGTTTTTTTAAAGTCTAAAACTTTTGTTTTTGTGTGGTGCGGCTCCATCCCTGTTCTTATATTAAACCATACTGACTGGTGATCACTAGATCCCAAATTTTCACCTACAACAATGTCCGATACCAAACCTCCATTTGTGAGTATTAAATCCAATATGGCCTCTTTAATCAAATGGTTAAAATTAGGCAATATATTAGAATTAGGATATATGTGGATAAAGGATACATATATATCATAATAGAGCCTACTGCAACAGCAGCAACATTGCTGACCAGATCCATTACTATGGTGTATGGGGCCAAGAGAACACCTGTGCTGCATTCCTTTTAATTGCCTGTTAATTGCTTGTTAATTTTGGGCGAGGACCTGTTTTTTCTGGTTTTTTGGAGATAGCACCATGGTTGAGCAGTAGGTAAAATGTTGCAGTTAGCGCCCCTCAAAAAATTAGCGCTGGCAACAACTAATCTGTAGTTGCAAAAGCGCTAGAGATCTCTAGCGCTCCCTGTGTTAAGTAAAGGATGCGGAAAGTGCAGTAAGCTTGCGGTACAAATCGCTAATAGCAACGCGCTAAGTGATTTTTTTTTTCCTATTTGTAGCTGGAGGCAAACGATCTGTTGGTCAGGCGCTAGACTCCATTAATCTGGCGCTAATGCATAACCATGCCGACGCAAGGGTTAGCTCACACTATATAATAGTGCCCTAAATAAGTATGTATAATTAAGATTCCTAAACCCCAGAGTAATGTGATGCAATGATGCCTTTTTGTTGTACTAACCTGATACTTAAAATCAATATTTTATTTGCCGCAATTCGGCAGTTTTCGCTGAACGTCCGATAACTGCTTCAGCGACTACAATTTTAACAAATTACGGTGACCATTCACTAAATAGGGAATAAACCATATTTTCGCGAAATGATTTCCCTGAAATGTGACGGAAAGCAGAGGATCTAGAGATGATTGGACCCTTTAGATTCTAACTTCCATAATAACCTCTAAAATGCCATAAACCCAGGGAAATACAATAAAAATAATAAGCAATGTGGCATGGCGCCTACCCATTAACCCCTAAAATGCCATTAATCAAGGAATAAATAAAATGTATACTGTGAGGGATGAAGCCTACCCATTAACCCTTAATATACAAACTAAACCAAGGCAAAAACGAACGTAATACACAATGTAATGTTTAGTCTGAACATTACCCTCTTAACTGCTGAGCCATTTCAACCCTGTGAAAATGTTAACATTTACGTGAACGTTTTTATTTAATGTTTTATGACTTTTACTTCACACTGAATATGGTCATGTTGGGTATCATTGGAAAGAATCTGCCCTTTCCAAGGAGACCTCGATCATCCATATACGATGCCCAGGGACGGAGATACATCTGTCCGAAAAGTGTGGGAAGCTGGATGCTGATTTCTGGTGGGGGGGGGGCACATGGGGGGGGGCAAGGAATGACCTGGGGGGGGGCAATTGCCCCCCCTTGGTCCCCTGTAGAGACGCCTATGCGTTAGGGTAAGTGTCTCTAGCGCAGGCCAACCCCATATTACATTCTGAATCTTAACGTATCTTGCGCTTTTCAGCACGAGGATACTGTACTTTGCGCTTCCCATATTAAGTATAGAGAGCGCAAAGTGTTAATCAGTGTTAGGATTACAAAGTCCTAACACTAACTAAACCCCCCCCCAAAAAAAATAATAATTAGATACTCGCCTCTCATCCCACGGCGAGAAAAGCAGCTCGATCCATCACCTCGGGGGAAAAAAGTCCCCTAGTCTCCCTCAGCAAATCACTCCTCCAGCCTGCCAGATCTCGCAAGGCGAGATCCTGCATGTCATGTTACCGGCAGTGGAAGCCCCATGGACTCCATGGAGGGGATGCTCGCGGCGGCGCTTAGAGCTGCCTCAAGCATCCCGAGGCTTAGCGCTGTGTTATGGGCAGGCTGCTGGATTAGCGCCTGCACCGTAATATCACACTAAAACAGGATGCTAAGGAGAAACCTGCAACGCATCCCCGTTTTAGCGTTAAAAACGTAATATGGCCCTTGGTCTCTGTTGGACATTTTGTTACGTTATTTCCTCTAAGTGCGAAGACTTACACGTTAATCCCCGAAACTCAGACACCTGGCAAACGAGGTTCCCTGTGCTGTACCTCAGTCTAAGAGCTGCCCTCCACATGACTCCTGTCAAAGCCTTGTCTGACAAGGATGTTTTTATATGGCCCTCCTGCTGATCCCGTTGGGACCTCAGCTGTCATCATGTAGCCTTTGGAAGGGGGAAGTTACATGGACTCGTGCCTGTGAACGCTGCCAGGCAGGTGGGAGAGACTACTGCGGAGTAATGCCAAATGACCCTTGGCCCAGACAACACTCCACATCATCGTGTCCTCAGCCCAGAGCTGTCGTTCTCACACTGAGCTCAGGGACAGCAGTTCTAGAATTCAGCGCTGAAATAACATGTTTGCTAAAATATCTATAATAAAAATAGAAACAAGAGAACACTTAACCAATAAAACAGAGTCTTCCTAGTTTCAAAGGAAGTACTGGAATTAAATATTACTAATGTGAGGTTTTAAAGGGGCGCATGGAGATGCTTTATTATTATCAGTAAACACATACCGAGAAACCGCTTGAATCTATGAGGTTATCCTCCTTTGCGTCGCAAATACTAGCAAAAAATCACTGCTATTGCAATGCGAGAAACGCCGGCACTTCACAAAACTATAAATCGAACAGCAAAAAGGAGAATCTTTACTGTAAAGCTTCTATTTTACTGTTTGGATTATAGTGTTGAGAAGCGCTGTTGTTTCTCAGCCTTGCAATACTGGCAATTTTAGCAGGGTTTTGCAACATCGGTGCTTAGTGCATAATCTGATTATTCTTTTCCTCTCTATTTCTTTCCTTATTTCCTTCCTTTTCTCTCTCCTTAATATATATCATTTTTCTTTCCTTCATATATATATATTAGTTATTTTCTTTATTTTTTCTTTTTCTCTCTCCTTAATATATTCTTTCTTTTTCGCTCAATATATATTACCTTGATAAAGGCCCCTGTGAGGGCCGACACGTTGGCTGGTGCCAATGGGCACATTATTTTAATGTATATCCAATAAATCATCGATTTTTATTTTATAACCTAGGTCCTGGAGTGCGTCCTATACGCGACAATTTCTATACTACATTTTTTGGATTTGTGCACCCAGGCAACAATATTGCACTGTGGAATGTGCAGGTTGCTACTGGAGATATATATATGTATGTATGTATGTATGTATGTATGTATGTATGTATTCTCTTTCTCTTTGTCATTAATATGTATTCTCTTTGTCATTAATATGTATTCTTTATTTCCTTTTTCATATATATATATATATACTTTCTCTTTCCATCTCATTAATCTATGTATTCTTTCTTTCTCTCAGAAAGAAAGAATAGATCTATATTAATGAGAAAGAAAGAATATATCTATATTAATTTCTCATTAATATAGATATATTCTTTCTTTCCTTCTTTCTTTTTCTCTCATTAATATAGATATATTCTTTCTTTTTCTGTCTCAATATAGATATATTCTTTCTTTCTTTCAATCCAACCAGTTCTCGGCTATCTCTTTTTAAAACTATTATGTTGATCTCTAAAGAAACATTGCCATCTCCTGGCTGTAAAGTGTGTAGCAAGGCCTTTGCTTTTGGGCTACTGTCCGAGAAAATTTTTATTTAAAATTTTTCAATAATACTATTTAACGGTCATTTATTTATTTATAAAGTCTTTTACCAGGAAGGATACATTGAGATTTCTCTCGTTTTCAAGTATGTCCTTGCCAAGGACAGAACATGATATTTCATTACGTTACTGTAGGAGTAATCAGCCCAACACCTTAGTATTAAAGTTGCAGGAGATCATCTTGGTATCTTCACATTGGAGACCTGGCATAAACCATTGTGTTAATGTAGTGGGAGCGTAAGACTAGACGTTTGGGCAGCCCGTGGTATAGTTAGACAGAGGGTACAGGCAGGTCTTTTTCCTCATATTAGATCAAGATTTTGAATCATTCATGACTAATTGGAGAACCATCGCTGAGATTAATAAATCTTATGTCATCCTGAAAAGGCCTGTGAGGGGGTTCTCCTGGCAGGATAGAAGATTAAACCATATTAAAAAGTTGTTGTGAAACCTAACTATGCTTTTATTGTGAGGTTGTTTTCTTTGGAAAGCCAATATCAATTCCCTGCAGATACTTCAGCAGATCTAGCTCTACCAGCGCTACGGAACTTGTTGGCACTTTATCAATACCTGTAACTGTATGGTTTTTTGTTTTTATAAATTGTCTAAAAAATAAATTCTGCATGTTTCACAGCTCTCAGAAGTTATGTTATAGAATAGTGATTCCCAACCTTGTCCTCAGGACCCGCTGACAGGTCAGGTTTGCAGGATATCTGAAGCACAGCACAGGTGATATGATTTGATGCTCAGTGATTGCAGGATTCAGCTGCTTTTCCCCAAGGTGATCTGTAAAATCTGGCCTGGTTGAGGGTCGCGAGGACAGGTTTAAGTCAGAAACATTGTTATAGAAGTCATCGTAGATCAGTCAGTACTGTACTTTGAAATGACGTATCCTCCATTCTGGTGTATCCTTATTAAATTACTTTGTTTCCTTTTTCTTAGGAAAAAGTAGCAAAACAAGAGGACATAGTCTTCGATTAGAGGGGCAAAGGTTTAAAAGTTACATCAGTTTGTATTATTTTACTGAAAGGGTGGTGGATACATGGAACAGCCTTCCAGTTGAAGTGGTAGAGGCTAAAACAATGATTGAGTTTAAGGCTGGTGGCAGACGAGTGCACTGACTGCGCACAGTAACGGACCTACTTTTTAACTGATGAGATTGTGGTAACATTGTATCAGTTAATTTTGACTGATGTTGAGAAAAAGAAAAGAAAAACTGTATGCAGTTGTTTCTCTACATCCGTCTAGCTTTTTCACGTTGATGCCATTTTGGCGTCCGTCGCAACACGCGTTGCGCCGCGTGAAAAGTGCGCACATGCTTCGTGTGTTCTCTATTGACTCCTTTGAAAAGCTACAACGGACAGCAAACAGTGCGGTCAAACGGATGCAAAAAGTGCGCTCGTCTGACACGGGCCTAAGCAGGCATGGGATAGGCATAAGGCTATCCTAAATAAAAGATAAATCCAGGGAAGTATCCATATAATTGGGCAGATTAGATGGGCCGAAAGGTTCTTATCTGCTGACATATTCTATGTTTCGAAGGCCTCAATATTTACATATTTGTTTATAAATCTGTTATAGTAATGTAAACACAATGCAATTTTTAAGATAATACATATTCTTTTTTGGTACATTTTATTTTTATAACTCTCTTCAAACTTGTATGATACTTTTATTTTTTTTAACTGCCACCCCCCCCTTCAAAAATAATTAAAACACTGGTAAACTAATATAGAAATATACACAAATATTATATACTTCAGAACCTAATCAGCTGGTGTTTGAGTTTTAATAATCAAATTGTGTAAATGGTTGTGGTTTTCAGGATAGTGCCTTACGGGTGTCTGGCGACAGGAGATCGATGTGGTCTGATCGAGGTTGTATCTGCAGCAGAGACTATTGCGGATATTCAGCTGGACTGCAGCAACCTCGCTGCCGCAGCCGCCTTCAACAAGGATGCCCTACTCAACTGGATCAAAGAGTTCAATGCAGGGTAACTCCACATGCAAAGCCATGTATTCCACTCAAAGAGAGAATCTGTTCATTCCACTCAAAGTCCTGAATGCACAGTTTAAATTCTTGCAAGCAACCCCACACAATCCATTATGTTACATTTTATGCATGTTTATCTGACACATTCCACTCGGTTACATTTCATACATACTTACCTCAGACCATCCCCTTGGTTACATTTTATGCTTGCTTACCTCGGACATTCCCCTCGGTTACATTTTATGCATGCTTACCTCAGACATTCCCCTCGGTTACATTTTATGCATGCTTACCTCAGACATTCCCCTCGGTTACATTTTATGCATGTTTACCTCAGACATTCCCCTCGGTTACATTTTATGCATGCTTACCTCAGACATTCCCCTCGGTTACATTTTATGCATGCTTACCTCAGGCATTCCCTCGGTGGTTACATTTATGCATGCTTACCTCAGACATTCCCCTCGGTTACATTTATGTATGCTTACCTCAGACATTCCCCTCGGTTACATTTTATGCATGCTTACCTCAGGCATTCCCTCGGTGGTTACATTTATGCATGCTTACCTCAGACATTCCCCTCGGTTACATTTTATGCATGCTTACCTCAGACATTCCCCTCGGTTACATTTTATGCATGCTTGCCTCAGACATTCCCCTCGGTGGTTACATTTTATGCATGCTTACCTCAGACATTCCCTCGGTTACATTTTATGCATGCTTACCTCAGACATTCCCTCGGTTACATTTATTCATGCTTACCTCAGACATTCCCCTCGGTTACATTTATGCATGCTTACCTCAGACATTCCCTCGGTTACATTTATGCATGCTTACCTCAGACATCCCCCTCGGTTACATTTATGCATGCTTACCTCAGACATTCCCCTCGGTTACATTTATGCATGCTTACCTCAGACATTCCCCTCGGTTACATTTTGCATGCTTACCTCAGACATTCCCCTCGGTTACATTTATGCATGCTTACCTCAGACATTCCCCTCGGTTACATTTATGCATGCTTACCTCAGACATTCCCCTCGGTTACATTTTATGCATGCTTACCTCAGACATTCCCCTCGGTTACATTTTATGCATGCTTACCTCGGACATTCCCCTCGGTTACATTTTATGCATGCTTACCTCAGACATTCCCTCGGTACATTTTATGCATGTTTACCTCAGACATTCCCCTCGGTTACATTTTATGCATGCTTACCTCAGGCATTCCCTCGGTGGTTACATTTATGCTTGCTTACCTCAGGCATTCCCTCGGTGGTTACATTTATGCATGCTTACCTCAGACATTCCCCTCGGTTACATTTTATGCATGCTTACCTCAGACATTCCCCTCGGTTACATTTTATGCATGCTTACCTCAGGCATTCCCTCGGTGGTTACATTTATGCATGCTTACCTCAGACATTCCCCTCGGTTACATTTTATGCATGCTTACCTCAGACATTCCCCTCGGTTACATTTTATGCATGCTTACCTCAGACATTCCCCTCGGTTACATTTTATGCATGCTTACCTCAGACATTCCCCTCGGTGGTTACATTTTATGCATGCTTACCTCAGACATTCCCCTCGGTTACATTTTATGCATGCTTACCTCAGACATTCCCCTCGGTTACATTTTATGCATGCTTACCTCAGACATTCCCCTCGGTTACATTTTATGCATGCTTACCTCAGACATTCCCCTCGGTGGTTACATTTTATGCATGCTTACCTCAGACATTCCCCTCGGTTACATTTTATGCATGCTTACCTCAGACATTCCCCTCGGTTACATTTTATGCATGTTTACCTCAGACATTCCCCTCGGTTACATTTTATGCATGCTTACCTCAGACATTCCCCTCGGTTACAATTTATGCATGCTTACCTCAGACATTCCCCTCGGTTACATTTATGCATGCTTACCTCAGACATTCCCCTCGGTGGTTACATTTTATGCATGCTTACCTCAGACATTCCCCTCGGTTACATTTTATGCATGCTTACCTCAGACATTCCCCTCGGTTACATTTATTCATGCTTACCTCAGACATTCCCCTCGGTTACATTTATGCATGCTTACCTCAGACATTCCCCTCGGTTACATTTATGCATGCTTACCTCAGACATTCCCCTCGGTTACATTTATGCATGCTTACCTCAGACATTCCCCTCGGTTACATTTATGCATGCTTACCTCAGACATTCCCCTCGGTTACATTTTATGCATGCTTACCTCAGACATTCCCCTCGGTTACATTTTATGCATGCTTACCTCGGACATTCCCCTCGGTTACATTTTATGCATGCTTACCTCAGACATTCCCCTCGGTTACATTTTATGCATGTTTACCTCAGACATTCCCCTCGGTTACATTTTATGCATGTTTACCTCAGACATTCCCCTCGGTTACATTTTATGCATGCTTACCTCAGACATTCCCCTCGGTTACATTTTATGCATGCTTACCTCAGGCATTCCCTCGGTGGTTACATTTATGCATGCTTACCTCAGACATTCCCCTCGGTTACATTTTATGCATGCTTACCTCAGACATTCCCCTCGGTTACATTTTATGCATGCTTACCTCAGGCATTCCCTCGGTGGTTACATTTATGCATGCTTACCTCAGACATTCCCCTCTGTTATATTTTATGCATGCTTACCTCAGACATTCCCCTCGGTTACATTTTATGTATGCTTACCTCAGACATTCCCCTCGGTTACATTTTATGCATGCTTACCTCAGGCATTCCCTCGGTGGTTACATTTATGCATGCTTACCTCAGACATTCCCCTCGGTTACATTTTATGCATGCTTACCTCAGACATTCCCCTCGGTTACATTTATGCATGCTTACCTCAGACATTCCCCTCGGTTACATTTTATGCATGCTTACCTCAGACATTCCCCTCGGTTACATTTTATGCATGCTTACCTCAGACATTCCCCTCAGTTACATTTTATGCATGCTTACCTCGGACAGTCCCCTCGGTTACATTTTATGTATGCTTACCTCGGACAGTCCCCTCGGTTACATTTTATGCATGCTTACCTCGGACAGTCCCCTCGGTTACATTTTATGCATGCTTACCGCAGACATTCCCCTCGGTTACATTTTATGTATGCTTACCTCGGACAGTCCCCTCGGTTACATTTTATGCATGCTTACCTCGGACAGTCCCCTCGGTTACATTTTATGCATGCTTACCTCAGACAGTCCCCTTGGTTACATTTTATGCATGCTTACCTCAGACATTCCCCTCAGTTACATTTTATGCATGCTTACCTCGGACAGTCCCCTCGGTTACATTTTATGTATGCTTACCTCGGACAGTCCCCTCGGTTACATTTTATGCATGCTTACCTCAGACTTCCCCTCGGTTACATTTTATGTATGCTTACCTCGGACAGTCCCCTCGGTTACATTTTATGCATGCTTACCTCGGACAGTCCCCTCGGTTACATTTTATGCATGCTTACCTCAGACAGTCCCCTTGGTTACATTTTATGCATGCTTACCTCAGACAGTCCCCTCGGTTATATTTTATGCATGCTTACCTCGGACAGTCCCATCGGTTACATTTTATGCATGCTTACCTCAGACATTCGTAGCGCGAGTTTACTGTACTTTGCGCTACCTATACCTAACATGGGGAGGGCAAAGTGCAAGCACAGATTAACTAGCGTTCAGATCACTTGGTCCTAATACTAGTTACTAAGAGCTGGCTCTAAAGAAAAATGTTACCAACAGCTCAGATGTGCAGGTAATGGATTGCGCTGCTGCAGAATCTGTTACCTGCAGCTCAAAACCCCCCAAATATCAGATACTCCCCTCCCTTCCCGCGGCGAGGACGACGGCCCGATCCGCTGCTTCTGGCCATCGGGAGCAGAGGGAGAATGGGGGAAGAAAGTCCCCTGTCTCCCTTTGCGATCACTCCGCTGACCAACAGGATCTCGCGTGAGGCGACCGGGCAGCACGATCCTTCATGGAGTCCTATGGACGCCATGAAGGTGATGCTGGGGACGGCACTGTAGTGCAGCCCCCAGCATCCGCGAGCTTAGTAATCGCTAAGGGGTAGACTGCCTGACTCGGTGCCTGCCCCACAATCTGCTGGGGAACTGGGACGCTAAGGGGAAGTTGACAAACGCTAATTTTTCCCCTTAGCATCCCGGCTTTAGCTCAGGGCAGCGGATAGTGCCCGAAGCCTTTTATTTTGGCCCTGCTCGGTGCCAGATCATATGTACTTGCCACACTCCTTTATTTTTAAATCTTGACAATCATGTCAATATAGCTAATTTGTCATCCCTTCACGTCTATCCTGATACCTCACCATCACGTTTTTGTGTATATAACACACACCACTCTCTTTTCTGAATTTTAAAAACACAATTTAATGTACCCAGTCTGTCTCCTGTTCATATTCCACAATGGCAACAATAAAACTGCAGGGTTTCTTTTAATCCTCCATTGGAAGCCAAAGTATACATACAGCGCCAGTTTCTACTTTAAAAGTCATGTTTTAGGTTGCACTATTTGAATTAAAACCTAATCCTCATGTGTTGTTTTTATTCCATCTCGCAGAGATGATCTTGAACGAGCCATTGAGGAGTTCACCCTGTCCTGCGCTGGCTACTGTGTAGCTACTTACGTACTTGGGATTGGAGACCGACACAATGATAACATCATGGTCAGGAAAACTGGACAGGTGAGAGATTATATGGGAAACTGTACCGTAGATTTCTATAAACACAGGCTGGTTGTGGGCGCTGGCATCACTGTGGTAGATAATCCATGGTAATAAACCTCTTAACGCATGTTTCTGTCACATTTTAATAGTAGAATACAGACATGTGCACAGGGAATCACATTCAGTTTGGGCTAATAGATTTGTTTGAAAATTTCCTGCAATGGTTTTTCCTCCAGATTTGTTCCCTGTCGCGATTTTGGTTGTGGACGGTCTTAGTTTAGGATGAAATAAATACTGAGTGAAGCCCACTGGAAGTACTTGGCGGCATGAGCTATGATTTAAAGGTGGTTGGGCTGCCGCTACAGTAAAACAAAAGGGGTTATTCAGAAAGCACCGAAATGTCAGTAAACTTTCAGTGCTTTCTCATTCGGCGCACTTCGGCAATTCCATTTCGCCGACCCTGCAGTGAATCAGACCGCCGAACGCTACCGAGCTGCAGATAAAAAAAAGGAACTCTGCTGTTCTTTTAAAAGGTGTTTAAACCAATAAAAATGCATGAAAATGTGTGGAAATAGTAAAAAAAGGTCTGTTACAGGATAAAAAAAACTTTAAGAGAAAATCGGGAATCAAAACTTTAACCTAAAAAAACATCAAAATGTTCCAAAAATAAATAAATAAAAAGACGGTTTGCTGAAAATGGAAAGATTAAACGGTTGACTAAAAAACAAGGTAAAAACGATAATATTTTTTTTATATTGAAACGTATGGGATTCGCCTGTTTAAACCTGTCGAACGGAATCAATGAAAATCAGGGCATTTCCCTGACACTTCGGTGCAGTTTGGCGTTCTGTGAATAGATTAACCATTCCTTCTCTATGGGACAATATGGCTGCCACCTAAGATCGCTGAATTGTCGCGAACTGCACTGTATTTCGCTGTCTATTCACCTGTGTTTGGCAAATTGACAGCTTTCTGAATAGATGAACTGCCAAGATATTGCACCGTATGGTGAAATTCACTGCTTATTGAAAAACCCTTAAAGTAAAAAATAAAGAGGGGGGGGGGTCAAAACAACTCCCGTAACACCCTATGCCCCTGCCTGACATGCTAAAATGCCTCATGTGGCTTTTAGAAATAAAATAAGAACGGAATGCAAAAAATCCAGATGAAATTATATTTTTAAAATGATGTTAAAAATAATCCAGGGCTTCACTCACTGAGGCTATGCTAATGGATTGTATTTATATAAGCGCATGCCACTGTGCCCAATGTGTATGTATATATAATATTTTGTTGTTGTTATTGAAGGATAGCCTCATATAATTCATTAAGGGCTCCATTACAATCCTCCCGTTAAAACAGAGGCGCTAGGGAGAAACACTGGCGCCTGCAGTTTTCTCCCTAGCGCCCCCGTTTTAATGGGAGATTACAGTGCAGGTGCTTAAAAAGCTGCCTGCATTGTTAGCGGGAGCTACGCCTGGGGATGCTCGCGGCAGCACTAAGCGCCACTGCGAGCATCCACTCAATGGAGTCCTATGGACTCACATGACCGGCAGGTCGGCAGAGTGATCTGCAGGAAGAGACTGGGGGACTTTTTCCCCCCAGTCTCTTCCTCTGTTCCCGGCGACAGAGGGGCGGACGGTGCCGCATTCATCGCTGCTAGACAGGAGGCGAGTATATGATTGGTTTTTGGGGGGTTTCTGGCAGGTGCACCAGCGGAATCCGTTAGCACCAAGTCCTGGCTGTGGTTAACATTTTGTTAACCACAGCCGGACGTTAATCACCATCAGGATTTTGTAATCCCGCTAGGGATTAATCCAGCGTTAGGACTTTGCGCTCCCCATGTTAAGTATAGGGAGCGCAAAGTACAGTAACCTTGCGCTGAAAAGCGCAAGGTACCAAATGCAAACGGGTTTCTTAACCCGTTCGTGTTTGGACTGTAATGTGCGGTGGCTACCTGGGCTATTGTTAATGCTCACTCAGGTGAGCGCTAACGTTGGCACCAAGTGTGTAATGTAGCCCTAAATTATTTGTATCTGTACAAAATGTACGCACTCAGAAAGCATCCTCCATCACCATAGCAGAGCTTGTTAGTTCTACACCAGTAGGTTTTTGTATTTTTTGCTGGTTTGTAGTTGAACCGGAATAGTGACTGTCAACAATGACACCCAGACACGTCTTAACTAACAGTTCTATGATGATCTTCATCCATGATAATGGCGGACTAAGCATCATAAGAACTGTATCGCAGAAACTTTTGGCGTGCAAAGATTAGCAGAGCCTAGAATAAAACCTTTTGTATCAGTCAGTCTAGATGATTATCTTAGCGCTCCGTTAACAGGTTGATAATCCTGTTTCCGTTAGTAGTGTTGTAGGATTGAGTGGGTAACGCAGATTCATTTTCTTGTAGCTATTCCACATCGATTTTGGCCACATACTGGGGAACTTCAAGTCCAAGTTTAAAATTAAGAGGGAGCGTGGACCCTTCATTCTGACCTACGACTTCATCCATGTTATTCAACAAGGGAAACCAGGGAACACGGAGAAATTCGGCAGGTGGGTCCTCCACTAACACGTCCGGCATTCTTTATCGTCATTCCATTTCAGAGCTATGTGATGATTTGTTCGCCCTGTCGGCTTAGTTCAGTTCCCAGGCCAAGTGTTTTCATTTTAAGAATTGTTTACAGAAATATATAATTTAGGAAACTGATGGAATATAATAATGTAGTACTAACGCCACTATACACCAGGTTTTGCTTACGCTTATGATGGTCTCTTTGTGCACGCAGGTTCCGTCAATACTGTGAGGACGCGTACCTGATCCTTCGCAGGAATGGGAACCTTATCATCACTCTCTTTGCACTGATGTTGACAGCTGGACTCCCAGAGTTGAGTTCTGTAAAAGATATCCAGTATGTCAAGGTAATGTGCCATGTGATATTTCCCGCTGATTAACTTGCTTCTCTGTTCCTGAGATACATTTCTCAAGGGTCCAGCTGGTGCTGGGTTCTGTTTGTATGTACACTTAAAACACTGCTGTTCTAGTGGTCATGAATTAGGTGTCCACTGGTTTTCAGCAAAACTGTAATGTCACAGCTTTCATAGACGTAAGAATGCGGAGCAATGACGCTTTCACCATTAAGGTTTCATGTGGAGAGTAGGCAGGGGTTGAATTTGTAGGGTTAAGGTAGAGTTGGATAAAAGGGGTTATTTTTGGGTGCCGTTAAAGCCTTGAGTTGGGAGTTATTTTTGCTATGTTAAAGAGTGACAGGAGTAAGGGGTTACCTAGCATGAAGTCTTCCTCCCTATTTACAGTAACAGATCATCAGAGGCAGCACTATAATCAGGCAAAATAGGCAGTCGTTGTAGGCCTCGCTCAAACAGGAGCCTCACATGATCATGTGGAATGCCAATATGTAAATGACTACCACAACGATACAGCCCTACATTCACATACCAGTCGACAAAGAGAGCTGCGTGATTGGTCATTAAGTAAAATGTCATTGTTTAAGTTTCGCATTTGTTGTATAACAGAGGAGGGGGGGGCTACACGTGAGCTTCACCTCACCAACTAGATCTGCATTTGCAGAGTATAACTGATCATAACCGCGTCGGATTTAACTTTGTATTTTCTATCCGAACACTATCAGGGTTATTCAGAGAGCAGTGAAAACCAGGTGAATGACTGGAGAAGTGAAAATTCTTGGATAAAATAGCCAAACCAGAAAAATTCTCCCATTTATCTCACTTTCCAAATTGGCTATTTGGTCTAGATTGTTCATTCTCCTGGCAATTCTCCTGAGTTTCACCTCTCTCAGAATAACCCTGTATATTACAGTGTTGCTGTAAAGATATAGAAGTTTTCGGATCTTGATCATTAAATAGTCTCTGTAATGTAGGGGGACCTTTTTTAAGTTAAACACTCTTCAAGTGACACAATGTAGCTTTTTTCCTTCTTGTTTCTTCCAAAGTGCTAGGTAGCTTTTAACGTGACAGAACATATTTTTGTTTTCTATTTCAGGATTCTCTTGCTCTTGGTAAAACAGAGGATGACGCGCTTAAGCAATTCCGACAGAAGTTTGATGAGGCTCTGAAAGAAAGCTGGACAACGAAAGTCAACTGGATGGCCCACACTGTGAGAAAGGATTACAACAAGTCATAGGGCCACTTTTCAACACCTGTACCATCACAACTGGGATCATCCCAAATGCCTGGTGTTTTGGGTGCAGTTCAGTCAATCCATGACCTCTGCTCTTCTTTGGTGGTGAGCACGTACTACTATGAATATTCTGTCTCCATGTGGTGACTCGCCACAGCTGGATCCCACTGTGAGCCGAGGCATCGGTGTCCGAGAGAGAAGAAAACTGTACAAGAATTCCATTACTGGAGAAGCAGAAAAACAGATTTGCACAATAGAAGGACCCTGTCGCCAGATGCAGGCTCTGGACATTCTGTGAAAGTCCACGGAGACCATTAAAAAAGGGATGTAACCATGGCCAGGCAGCCACCTAGAACTCTTGACTGGGAGAAAAGTTCTCGTTGTCCTTGAAAATGCACTGTTTTTGCACATGTTCTACTCTGATGTCTCACCGGAGCCTTTCATTTGATTTGTATTTTTATATTTTTGTGTTTTGAACGGAGCTGCCCCAAGTTACTCAAAGCTTTCAAGCGCTGGGAAGTCTGCGTCATTACTGGACTGTGATGTAGGTTTAATGGTCTGTCTTCCCAGTCCTTGGTAAGATTTTCAGCCCTGCACTGCCCTGCACAGAGCAACCACCAAACATGTAGCTGAGACTCCCTATCAGTCGATTTGATTGGGAAAATCGTGCAAAGCTCTAATCATGCATTCCTGTGTAATTTCCATAATTGACTATGTCTTCCATTTTGGTCATTAAGGCTGAAGAAGCCGGTTACCAAAGTAGGCCATCTCAACAAACTATTGCATGGCCTGTAGAGCCTACTATTCGTGATCCTGGATGTGTTCAATCATCACTGGGAAGTTCGTGTCATCATCTTGGCAGAAAAGTACTATAACGTTGTAATGAGATTAAATGTGCGCGTTGGGCGTTTGATGGCTACGATTGTTTGTCCTTCGTTTCCGGACGACTTCCTGCTAGACAGGCCAAGGAGGTGTTTCCCCGTCCAACTTGCCAAGTGATCGGATGATCTATACTTTCGGAAGCAATGTAAAACACCATTTATTACACTGAAATTTTTCGAGACGACCAAATAGGTCCAGAAATACTTGATGATGATGTGCAATGCAGCAGCCGGATTCTGTATCAGCTGCTAAACCGACGGATGCGTAAGCCTTCCGATTTCCCCCGGAGAACTTTGTGACCGATTTTTACCCAATAGAGTTATCAGATGCTTAAAAAGAAAAAAAATATATATATAAAAAAAACAAACAAAAGTGCTATTTATTCCCCAAACCCTTAAAAAAAAAAAAAAGACTATTTTCAATATGAATTGCCAGTCTCGGCACATTTTGTTGTATTTATTAAGACTTTGGAAAGTGAGTGTTTCCAGGTTTATGTTTTAGTTTAATGACAAGCAAGTTCTTCCTTTTGAAAGCAAACTGGATTAGCAGACCATGAAAGACTTGCTCACTGTCTGTATCTGACAGATTTCGTGTTTATGACTACTGTCTGCCTTCTGGTGCACATTTTACGTCTTACACTGGAAACCGGAAAAGAACTGTATAAAAACACAAAGGACTAAATACAGCTCCTCTAATGAGAATGTAATTTAATTGATTTTACAATGTATCAAGACAAATGTTTCTCCAAATCGGACTCAATAAATCTAAGCAAAGTTCTGATCTTCTGTGTTATCTCAGATATTCATTAAGACGTCTTTTATTTTTTTTCGTTTCAGTATCAAGAAGACAAATCTATTTCTATATACAGTGTGTGTGTGTGTGTATATATATATATATATAATATATATATATATATTTATATTATTATTATCATCATTCATAATTTTATATAGCACCAGTTTCCGCAGTGGTTTACAGTAACCAATGGGGAATGAGACAAAATTACAATGAACATAGGAACCAGAATCAAGAGGTATAGAGGACCCTGCTATATGTTTATATAGTTTGGCATAGTAAAATTTTGACAACAGACAGGGATGTACATCGATTACAATGGAACATTATTTATTTAAAAGATACCAGGCCATATTACATACTTAATGTTAACGCTCAGCTGTGTAAGCGTTAATGTTAGGTTAAGTGTCCCTAGCGCAGGCGCGCCATATTACATTCTGAACGCTAACAGGTGGTTAAAAAACCCGTTTGCGATTCCGAGCTTGTGCTTTTCAGCGCGAGATTACTGTATGTACTTTGCACTCCCCATGTTAAGCATATGGAGCGCAAAGAGTTAATTTGCATTAGGATTACAAAGTCCGCAAAGTCTCCCTCTGCGATCACTTCATCAACCTGCCGGATCACGGGAGAGGCGAGATCCTGCAGGTCATGTGACCAGCAGCACAAGCCTCAATGGAGTCCTATGGTGGCGCTTAGTGCTGCTGCGAGCTTCCCAAAGCTTAGTGCCGTGTTACAGGACATTCTGCTCAATTATCGCCTGCACCGTAATATCATGCTAAAACAGGGACACTAAGGAGAAACCTGCAGGCGCGGTTTAACTCCTTCGCATCACCATTTTAGCGTAATGATTGTAATATGACCCACTTTTTTGAGAACTGTAGAAGAATATTTTGATACAAAAGTCTTTGATTTATTTTTTAAGTAGATTCAAGATTTTATAAATAGATTCAAGACATTGCATTGGTAGGTCCATAACATTTTGTGTGTAATGAAGTCAACAGAATTCGTACTATTTTAAGTTGGTTTTCATGTAGAAACGCAATAACGTGCATCAGTTTTTCTAAACACATTAACACCATACTCTGGAGTATGGTGCAAAAATAAGTATATGGGTTATTATGTGTGTTAGGGATAATCTTCGGGTTTGAGTTAACCAAAACTAAAATTTAAAATTCTAAAAATTAAGCGAGCATGAAATAGAATTGTAGTGGATTGCACAGAGTTCTCTACACCACCTGTCAGTGGTTTTAATGTTTTGGCTGATCAGTGTATGTATAAAAACATATTTTGTCACAATAACAAACAAACAATAATAATAATAAGGAAAGTAACCTTATAATGTTTATTTATGACAGCTATTGCTGACAAATACAGAGTCTAAAACTGTAATTGCAGGGACATGGTCCTAAAACATAAACCATTACAACTTGAAGTTGTTATGGAGCCTAGAGTGTACCTTTTTATAGCATATTTGGTGTCACTTTCTTGTACGCTTATACATAGAATATATATATATTTATAGTTTCTAACTAGTGATTTACGTCTGATAATGAAACGGGCAGCAATATGGATACATAGCATTAGATATACATAGCATCATGTACTGTCAGTTTTAATTAACTAATGACTATAGGTTTACAGGGTTATTCAGAGAGCACTCAAATGTCACCAACGTTTCGGTGCTCTTTAATTCACCGCACTTCGGCAAATCCGATTCGCTGACCCTGTGGTGAAATCAACATTCACCGCAGGGTCCCCGAAGTGCAGTGAATCGACCGCTGAACGCCGCCAACCCACCAAACAACCGGCAAACGCAGCCAATGGGCCACTGAGCACAGTGCCGTTCAGTCGCAGAAAAAAGCCGACAAGCCGCCGGCCGGGTAAGAAAAAAAAACGATTTAGGCCCACGTCAGATGAACGCAATGATCACGTCCGTGTTGCCGCACAGTTTAACATCCGTCATAGCATAGGATAGCAATAGAGACCCACACACGAAGTACCACACAGATGGCAAACGGACACAAGTTAGGCAAGAACGTAAAACCTCTACGACGGATGCGCAGAGTGCGCCACGTCCGCATAGCATTTGTTCTGTATGTGATGACACAAAGTCAAATGCAGCGCATTTGCAACGTCCAGCACCTTGACGCACAAAATGGCTTTTCATATTATTTTCCAATTTGTATCCTTTTTCATATTAATTTTGTTTCCGAGAATTCCCTTTTTTTTTCTACATCCGTCAATAAAAACTGATCGTGTGGTGTCTACAGTATCTTCCGTTAGTACGTCTGTCCGTTATGCACGCACGCAGACTGCGCTCTGACTGTGTTCATCTGACCTTAGCCTAAAAGTGCAAAATTTGAAACGCTGTTTGTAAAAAAAATACTACTGGACGAAAATTCCTGGAATATACATATAAGATCCAATGAATGATAATAAAAAGGGCTGTTACATAAAAAAATCCGAAAAATCTCTAAAAAAAATAAATATAAAAAAAAATAAAAAAAATGAAAGACTCTATACTGCAGATTAAAAGAATAAATGGTTTATTAGATATTGAATAACAACAGAAATATTTATAACATTGAACCCAATGGGATTCGTCTGAATAAACCTGACAAATGAAACCACCGAACAGCAGGGCATTTCACTGAAATTTCTCTGCTCTTCAGCGTTCTGTGACTAGATTAACCATTGCTTCTCTACAGGGGATTTCACTGCTGTCATAAAGGCACTGTACTTGTTGGCAATTTGGCAAACTGCCTGCTTTGTGAATAGATGAATGGCCACGAAAATGCACCGTACAGGGAAATTCACTCTTCGGTGCATTTTCAGGGCAACACCAGATCTCTGTGAATAACCCCTTTAGTCGCCTATAACTGTATCATGGACCTTGTATTATTTTAATGCTCAGGCCTACCCAACATGGATTTGAATGTTCTCAGACATCGTAATGATCTAACAAACTATGAGCCACAAATAGGGTATGCGCGTGCAGTGTGTCACATTTTCGGCAGCTGACAATTTCACACTTGGCACACATCCTCCTGGGATGCTCCGTATGACCACAACACATTTCTTCACGGGGCAGTTTGGATTCTTTCGGCCCAATTCGTTTCTGAGGTTTCCTCTTCTCATCAGGTATCGGCTTCTTCAGGCTGTGGGCAAAAAAAAAGTGTACAAAAGATCAAATCCCATCCTCTCTAATTCCACTTATTTCCCTCTATCACTCTGTAACCTGATATCAATCACCTCCAGCACTGCCCACCCCTTCACAAAGCTGAAGAAATTCCCACCTTCTGCTGTGAACCTGGAAGATAATGATCAAAGCTCAGGGTCTGTACTATAGCCGAGCTGTTAATGGAGAGCTGTTTTTCATTAGCGGCTCACAATTAACGAGTCTATTCCCACAAAGCCCCACCGTATCAGCACGTTTTAATATTTGTGAGCTGCTGGTCAATGACAGCTCCTGAAGTCCTTAAGACTTCATGGAGCCAGAAACGATCTGCTGCGAGCGGTCACCGGGACAAAGGAAGAACACTGGAAACTATTTGTTCCCAGTCTTCTGCTTCTTGTAGCCAGAGGAAACGGCAAATCTCCCCACTCTTCGCATGTCGTGATAAGAGATATGCAAGTTTTTTTTATGTGCTATATGTTAGGTGTTTGCTTCTGCAAAACCACATACCGCCATGATGTGAGAGCCATTATTCTTTCTTGTATAACGCCTTAAAACGTGAAGAATGATCGAGGTTGGAATAACTGTTCTTCATCGGCTAGCTGCAAGTTAGTGGCTCATGTACAGAGCTATACAATTATGGCCGGAGTCAGACAAGCGTATTAAGAGTGGAAGGAATGTTCGTGAGGGTTTACGTTCCTTCCACTCTGGCGCCCGGCTGACCACCTCGCTGAGCGCAGTTAGTGCGCTCAGCGCTGCAAGGCTCGATCCTCCTATGGAGGATCACGCTTTGCAGCCCCATTGACTGCGCGTCGTAGCGCTTTGACAGGGAGGCTTTCAGCACGGCCACAGCAAGTCCTCTGTAGTGTGCACAATTTGTGCACGCGCCAAAGCGCCACATTGCTGCAGTGGACGCCGGGAGCACATA
This sequence comes from Leptobrachium leishanense, assembly GCA_009667805.1. NCBI lineage: Eukaryota > Metazoa > Chordata > Amphibia > Anura > Megophryidae > Leptobrachium > Leptobrachium leishanense. The sequence continues at coordinate 71,572,317 of CM019066.1, forward strand.
GTGCGTTCGTCTGATCCCGGCCTTTGAGTAGCCGCCACAAACTTTGCGACTCTGTTAGGATAGAGGCTTGAGCCATTAGGCACAATGGTACCAGTCGTTAGTTGAGCAGCAAGATTGGAATCGGGCCGCAGGTCTGCTGGTTTCTTAATGCTGCTAGATAAATTAGATTGATTCATTCAAGGCAGAAAATAAGTAAATAATTTTAAATGGCAAAATTATTATTTTAGACCGGATTAATCATAATAATTTTGACGTATGTTACAAAAAAAGCTTCAACTATTTACAAACACGCTTTGTGTTTAAAGATTAGATTACTTGTGTATTACAAATACAACAACAATATAAAACACATGCTGCTGTGTTTTTTCTTTGTTTGAAAGGAAAGATGTAGTTAGGTTTTGATCACTTGATTATTTAAACTACAGTATTTAACAGTTAATGAGGTGGATGAGGGAATGCTTAGAAAAGTTGGCGGGGGCTATTGTTCTTTAGGCTAAATGAGATAAGAGGTGACAGCTGAATGACATAAAACAGGGAGTTTAAAAGACTTCTTATCCACCCCAGTGAGGTCCTTTGAATAAATCCCACACAATACAATGATTTGAGACAGTGATTGACCTATACAGGGTTATCCAAAGAGATTCAAAAAGTCACCGCACGGTCGGTGACTTTTCGTTCTGGATTAACCTTCGAAAAACCCGAGCAGGAGCCGATCACACGCAGCCGAGCAGGAGCCGATCACACGCAGCCGAGCAGGAGCCGATCACACGCAGCCGAGCAGGAGCCGATCACACGCAGCCGAGCAGGAGCCGATCACACGCAGCCGAACAGGAGCCGAATCACACAGAGCCGAAGCAGCTGAGACGCAGAGGAGGCAGTGAATAAATTAGCAAAACCGTTTGTATGAATCTGTGAAAATGAAACGCTGTTTGCAAAGAAACTACTGAGCGAAAATGTCTGAAATTTACACAGGAGGTCCAGGGAATGATAATAAAGAGGGCTGTTACAGAAAAATAAGTAAACTAAGCATTTTTCTTAAAAAAAAAATTAAGAGACTTTTTGCTGCAGAATTTTATAATGAACGGTTTATTAGATATTGAATTAAAACGGGAATATTTTTAACATTGAAGCCTATGGGATTTTCCTGAATAAATTTGCCAAATTAAACCACCGAATGGCAGGGCATTAGGGGAACCTTTCACTGCTGGTTTGTGTTCTCTGAATAGACGAAGCAGTGCTTTTATATGGGGATTTCACTGCCCTCGAACAGGCACCGAACAGGCACCGTATGTGCAGGTAATTCGCCAGGATTTGGCGAATTGCCTGCTCTCTGGATAGCCTAATGGCCAGGAAAGGCAACCGAACGCTTATATTTTCAACGTTCGGTTACCTTTCTCAAGCAATTCGGATCTCTTTGGATAACCCTGATAGACTCCATTGTATGGCCAATGCTGGTAATCTCCATGCTAGGCAGGATTGACACGCCCTCTATTGGATGAAAACATCCAGGTGCAAACTATATCCTTATATTTAAAGATTATTACTTTGGGGGTTTTAATGATCCACAAAGCAGGGACAAGGATGAGATCTTCTTCCTGATGATTCGCTCCCTCTTCTTCCGAAAGCATTTTTCGCCTGTGGATGTCACCTCTTTGTCCCTGTCTGAGGGCTTCTTACGCCAGCTCATATCTGGTCCAGAAACACGAAGGCAAACTGTAATCCCAAATAAAAAACACCAACATTAGTCTCAAACCTAGTTTTCCTTGGCGCAATGTACACAGGTTATAGCAGCAGCAGTGAACGAGTCTGGGGGGGGGGGCTGATGGTGACAAACGTGTGAAAATTATGTTTCATTTGGCGCTGTCAAAAGTGTAACACTCGCAATCATCAGGTGTTTCATCGCTGTAACTGTAATACATAACAGGGGATTTATCCTGATATTCCCAAATTTAGAACTTTTCCTTCACTTGCAAGATGATCCGACTCGATCAAGCTAAACATCATGAAAAGAACTCGATCTCTGAATACACTTCATTACCACTAAGAAAAAACATGCATTTTCTACTGAATTTGCTAACTGTAACTTTATAATAGTTAATGATCCATGGGTGCAGAGAGTGATGAAAGGGACTGAGCACATCAATAAATACAAGTTTGCTTTGTGGCAATGCACCATTATGTAGCATTGTACATGTATACTGTATACGATCCCTGACTGGCGTCTGCATGTCATGTATCTGTGTCAAATCCAATACATTACTGTGCAAGTGTGATATTGCTCTACTGCACAAGAATAGTAAATATTACTTCAGATGTGTTTATGGTTTTAACCCCTTCAATACCAATGATTTTTCATAAAACCACATTTAGGACCTTGTGGTTCTATGGAAAAATTGACTTTTCATTGCCCAAGCAGTAAATATGTACTCAGGCGTCTCTCTATATATACTCTAGGTAAGCTTTGATAGGCAGTGGACTCCCTCTGCTGGTCAAAAAGTGCTACTACATTATCACTGGTGGTTGTGTGCCGGGAAAGCAGATCCCAAAGCTTTTCAAACAATTTCAGGTTATGTCTAATGTGTTGATATTTTAGGGACATGTTCTGGAGCCCATTTCCAAATGAGTTTCGCTTGCAATAAATAAAAGCCCATTGCATTGCACCAGAATTAGATCACATTGAGTATACTCGATAAGGGCGTCTGCAGGATTGACTATACTCGATTTTGGTCGGGGAAGGGTTAAACGCAATGGTAAGTGAAAAACCTCCGGTGGAGTACCAGTCCCTGACCTGCTGTTTGGGGGATGTCCCATTATAATTGTTTTGATATCCATATAATTACCACGCGTAAACATATCACCATGTGGTACAAGAGGCTTACAGGGTCTATTCAGAGAAAGATGAAAACCAGGAGAACTGTCAAGAGAACAATCTACACCAAATAGACAATTTGGAAAGTGAGATAAATGGGAGAATTTTTCTGGTTTGGCTATTTTGACCTGGAATTGTCACTTCACCAGTCATTCTCCGGAGTTTTACCTTTATTGAAAAGACCTGTTAGACTTTTTGTAAATTGATTAATGAGTAGCGCAGTGCTCTCCCACAGTCCTCAATGAGCCTGAAGAGTCCGAATCCTGAACAGACTGCAGACACGAAGCTCACTCCAGCTGATATCGACCAGCGAGTCCCATGATACAAGTGCCTGAGGATCAATTCATCAACAGCAGCAGAAATCCTCACTGCCGCCCTGTGATGTGCATCATCTCCACCATGGTAATCATGCAAGATCTTAAAAAGTAAAGTCACAAACCTTACTAATGTCACTTTGTCAGCGTCCACCTGGATGGATGTCTTCTCTGATACTTTTCAGCTCCTTTCACATTGACTTCCGAGCTCTCCTGTGTGAAAATCTTAGAGACAAAAAGCATTGCGGAGATGGTTCCTCCAGTGCTTTTATTCAAAGCTCTGGCACACCCATTCGTGTCTTGTCTCTCTTCTGATACATCTTCATTTCCTTATTGTGATGTTCTTTTTCAGATATAATTGTCCCTATGGCCTTTATAATCCGATTAGCCGCCCAATTCGGAATGCGTAATTTAATAATTGTATTTAGCCCTGCTCCTCCATCACAGGTTCCAGTTCAATCGTGCGCCTACATGCACTGCGATGCAATTTATTGAGTCTAACACAATTTCCTCTGATGCTTTGTTTATACAAACACAGCAACATCTCAATGAGGAACACATGCCATGTGGGTAGATTATCTGGGGAAGTAAGGAATTTGCGCGCGTACACTCCCGCTAGCTGCATGCACAGCCCACTTCTTGGGATTTTCTGTTTATACATAGGGCCAGGACCTAAAACACAATTGTTGGAATGATCCTGGATTTCCATTCGCCCTTGATACCCATCACAAGCAGTGGCAGCTGCAGCTCTTCTTTTGTGCATGAGAATATCATTCCTCAGGCACATATAGATATACAGGGTTATTCGAAGAGAATCAAAAAGTCACCGCACGTTTGACTTTTCGTTCTCTTCAATTCGGTGCGATTTGGCGATCCCATTTCGGTGACCCTGCGGTGTATTCAGCAAGCACCACAGGGCCATCGTAGTGCAGGGAAAAGCCGCCGCAAACCCCGCGAACACTCACCGCAAAACCTGGCGAACGATCACCGAAACCCGCAAAAACATCTGGATTAACCCCGCCGAACACGCCGGAGAAACCCGAGCAGGAGCCGATCACAGCGCAGAGCAGCCGCCGGAAAAAGCCGACACCGCAGACAAATGGAGTGAAAAAAAAAACCAGTACGCTTGAATGTTCGAAAAGTGAAACGCTGTTTGCAAAGAAACTACAGAACGAAAATGTCTGGAATTTACATATAAGATCCAATGAATGATAATAAAAAGGGCTGTTACAGAAAAAAGAAACGATTTAAAAAACGAAAAAGGAAAATTTTAAAAAATACAGAAAAATGCCTAAAAAATCTATAAATAAAGAGACTCTTTACTGCAGAATATTATAATCAATGGTTTATTAGATATTGAATTAAAATGGGAATATTTTTAATATTGAAGCCTATGGGATTCGGCTGAATAAACCTGTCGAATGAAACCACCAAACAGCAGGGCAATTCGGCAACTTTTCCCTGCTGGTTTTTGTTCTCTGAATAGACGAAGCATTGCTTCTCTATGGGGATTTCACTGCCCTCGAACAGGCACCGTATGTGCACGCAATTTGTCAACATTTGGCGAACTGACTGCTCTCTGAATAGCCGAATGGCCAGGAAAGGCAACCATATCCTGAATTTCACTGTTCAGTTACCTTTCGGCCACAATTCGGATCTCTTTGAATAACCCTGATATTGTCATTCCTGTGTATTCCCAATGTACTGAAGCCTGGGAAACACCCTTAAAGGGACACTACCACTTACGTAAACTGTAACTAAATTACTTCTGCATTACAAACAAAACCACATTCTAGGTTTTTTATTTCCTGATTCCATTCTGTGCATTTTTCCCTTCTTGCAACATTTACCAAAATCTTATGGTAAGTTTTACTTTCTGGCTGTGCTTTATCTTATACAGTATTTAACAGTTAATGAGGTGGAGGTGAGGATGTTTAGATAAGGCTGCAGGAGGGTAATGTTATCCAGGCTAACTGAGATAAGAGCTGAATGAGATATGAGAGGGAGCTTAAAAAACTTCTGCCCGAGGGACCGGATGGGGCAGAGGCCCAGATTGAGGCCCCATCAGTCTGCCTTGCTGCCCCTCCAGTGTAGGGACGTGCGTGGAACGTCATGGGGATTCCCTCCCAGCACTAGGGATGAGCCGAACACTCCCCGAGTTCGGTTCGAGCCCGAACTTCCCATTTGTTCGGGACCGAACCCAAACCCGAACCCCCATGCAAGTTGAAGTCAATGGGGCTGAAAATTCGTTTTTTTAGACTGCCCTCCAAGAGGGCATATATGCTACATATTTGCCATAAAAGGTGTATGGGGGTCCGGGTAGTGCCCTGGGGGACAGGAAACAAGGACAAAAAGTTTTAAAAAAAACGTTTTTAAAGGGACAGTGAGTTTTCCATGAAATAAGGGTTAAAAATAAAAACGAAAAATTCCTTCAAATATTGTGCTAGGAGGTCCCCATAACCTGCCCGTGAATGAAGTGGCGGATTTCTAGGATGTATAGAAACACTTAAAAATAAAAAACTGACGTTTCATATGACGGTAAATGCTTTTCCTTTAATCTATCCATAAACAACTGCTTGGGGCGGCAGCCTGTATGAAAAGACATTTTAGGACGCGCAGAAAAAGTTTAGCGTTTTTTTGCTAAATTATTGTGAAACTTATGCAGGCTTTGGATGAAAGTAACAATAGGTGCTTTAAAATTGGGCTGTTAGCGTCGGCAACAGTGCCGTCACACCGTAACCCTTCTGAGGATATGACTCTGATACAGGCGTCAATGGCAGTGCACCCAGATATTGTGCCTTTAGTGCCAGGCATGCAAATACTATCATACAGTAACCCCTGTGTGGTATTGTGGAAGAGTGCAGGGGTGGACCATGTGGTTCTATATTGAAAAGTTTTTTATCTGTTAATGGGCGTCACTGCACCCAGATATTGTGCCTTTAATGCTAGGCCAGCAAGTATCATCATACAGTAACCCCTCTGTAGTATTGTGGAAGAGTGCAGGGGTGGACCATGTGGTCCTATATTGAAAAGTGTTTTTTTTATCTGTTAAAGGGACACTCTAATAAAAATCACCCCCCCCCCCGTTTTTTAACCTTAATCTATCCCTACTCCCTTAATAAATCATTTGTTTTTTGTTTTTTTGTAACTGTAATACTTACCCTAAAATCCTCTTGTTTCCAGCGGCGTCTTTTTTTTTTTTCATACTCACCTCCCTCACCTCCCTCCTCTTCCGCTCCCGTCCTTCTTGAGTCTTCTTGCCTTCTGGTTTACGTGAGAAGCGCGCATGCGCGCCTCTCACGTAAGCCAGCCAATCGGCAGGCTTCCTCCCGGCTCCCTCTGAGGATTAGTGTTGCGTGCAAGAGGATGCGCGCAACACTAACCCTCAGAGGGAACCGCCAGCTTCTGCGGTGAGTTGGAGACGTCATCGCGCTGAAAGCGCGATGACGTCTCCTACTCGTCAAAAGTCGGCAGAAGCGGGAAATATGATTCCCGCTCCGCTGACTGACAGCTGGGAGGGCAGAGTAAAGTTCTCCGCCTCTCTCAGCTGTTTTCAGCATTTACAGCTGAACCGCTGAGCGGAGGGAGGGGGGACAGAGGGCGGCATACTCTGGGCATCATGACCACCTAAAATAGCTTAGGTGGTCATGTTGCCTAGAGTGTCCCTTTAATGGGCGTCAGTGCACCCAGATATTGTGCCTTTAATGCCAGGCCATCAAGTATCATCATACAGTAACCCCTCTGTGGTATTGTGGAAGAGTGCAGGGGTGGACCATGTGGTCCTATATTGAAAAGTTTTTTATCTGTTAATGGGCGTCAGTGCACCCAGATATTTGCCTTTAATGCCAGGCCATCAAGTATCATCATACAGTAACCCTCTGTGGTATTGTGGAAGAGTGCAGGGGTGGACCATGTGGTCCTATATTGAAAAGTTTTTTATCTGTTAATGGGCGTCAGTGCACCCAGATATTGTGCCTTTAATGCCAGGCCATCAAATATCACATACAGTAACCCCTCTGTAGTATTGTGGAAGAGTTCAGGGGTGGACCATGTGGTTGGTCCTATATTGAATTTTTTATTTGTTAATGGGCGTCAGTGCACCCAGATATTGTGCCTTTAATGGCAGGCCATCAAGTATCATCATACAGTAACCCCTCTGTGGTATTGTGGAAGAGTGCAGGGGTGGACCTTGCGGTCCTATATTAAAAAGATAGGCATCTGGTTAAGGCGTCAGTGCACCCAGATATTCTGCCTTCGGTGCAAGACTGCCAGGGCAGCAAGTATCATCATACAGTAAGGCTGGGGTCAGACAAACGCAGTGTTAACGTCCGTGTTGCCCGCACATAAGTACAGTCATGGCCAAAATTGTTGGCACCCCAGACATTTTTTCCAGAAAATCAAGTATTTCTCACAGAAAAATATTGCAGTAACACATGTTTTGCTATACACATGTTTATTCCCTTTGTGTGTATTGGAAAAAACAAAAAAAGGGAGGAAAAAAAGCAAATTGGACATAAGGTTACACAAAACTCCAAAAATGGACTGGACAAAATTCTTGGCACCCTTAACTAAATATTTGGTTGCACACCCTTTGGAAAAAATAACTGAAATCAGTAGCTTCCTATAACCATCAATAAGCTTCTTACACCTCTCACATGGAATTTTGGACCACTCTTCCTTTGCAAACTGCTCCAGGTCTCTCTTATTGGAAGGGCGCCTTTCCCCAACAGCACTTTTAAGATCTCTCCACAGGTGTTCAATGGGATTTAGATCTGGACTCATTGCTGGCCACTTCAGAACTCTCCAGCGCTTTGTTGCCATCCATTTTTTGCTGCTTTTTGACATATGTTTGGGGTCATTATCCTGCTGGAAGACCCAAGATCTAGGACGCAAACCCAGCTTTCTGACACTGGGCTCTACAGTGCGAGCCAAAATCCTTTGGTAATCCTCAGATTTCATGATGTCTTGCACACATTCAAGGCACCCAGTGCCAGAGTCAGCAAAACAACCCCAAAACATCATTGAACATCCACCATATTTCACTGTAGGTACTGTGTTCTTTTCTTTGTAGGCCTCATTCTGTTTTCGGTAAGCAGTAGAATGTGTTAAATGTGTTAAATGCTTTACCAAAAAGCTATCTTGGTCTCATCTGTCCACAATACGTTTTCCCAGAAGGATTTTGGCTTACTCAAGTACATTTTGGCAAACTAGTCTTGCTTTTTTATGCCTCTGTGTCAGCAGTGGGGAACTTCTGGGTCTCCTGCCATAGCGTTTCATTTCATTTAAATGTCGACGGATAGTTCGCGCTGACACTGATGCTCCCCGAGCCTGCAGGGCAACTTGAATTTCTTTGGAACTTGTTTGGGTCAGCTTATCCACCATCCGGACTATCCTGCGTTGCAACCTTTCATCAATTTTTCTCTTCCGTCCACGCCCAGAGAGCTTAGCTACAGTGCCATGGGTTGCAAACTTCTTGATAATGTTGCACACTGTGGACAAAGGCAAATCTAGATCTCTGGAGATGGACTTGTAACCTTGAGATTGTTGATATTTTTCCACAATTTTGGTTCTCAAGTCCTCAGATATTTCTCTTCTCCTCTTTCTATTGTCCATGCTTAGTGTGGCACACACAGACACACAATGCAAAGACTAAGTGAACTTCTCTCCTTTTTATCGGCTTTCAGGTGTGATTTTTATATTGCCCACACCTGTTACTTGCCCCTGGTGAGTTTACAGGAGCATCACATGATTAAAACAATCTTATTTATCCACAATTTTGAAAAGCTGCCAAAAGCCCACTTTTGGAGTTTTGTGTGACATTATGTCCAATTTGCTTTTTTCCTCCCTTTTTTTGTTTTGTTCCAATACACACAAAGGGAATAAACATGTGTATAGCAAAACATGTGTTACTGCAATACTTTTCTGTGAGAAATACTTGATTTTCTGGAAAAATGTCTGGGGTGCCAACAATTTCGGCCATGACTGTACGTCCGTGATAGCATACAATTGTGTTAAATGGAGCCCCACATACGAAGTACGTCCGCACAGAAGTGCAGGGGCTGACGGACGCTGCAAACGGATGCAGGTTAGGCAAGAACGTAATACTGCTAGAACGGACGTAAAGAGTGCGCCACGTCCACAACGTCCGCATAGCTTTGTGTGTGAGTGATGCAACAAGGTCAGACGGACTGCATTTATACGTCTAGCATTTTTGACGGACAGAATGTTCTTTCATTGTAATTTATTTTCCCTGCTACATCAGTGAAAAAAACGGACTGTGTGGCACTGGCCACTACCTTGTCTTCACAGTCAGTAAGTACGTCCGTACTGCACGGACGCACAGTCCGTAGAAAATGCGCTCATCTGACCCTAGCCTAACCCCTCTCTGGTATTGTGTAAGAGTGCAGGGGTGGACCATGTGGTCCTATATTGAAAAGTGGTTTTTTTTATCTGTTAATGGGCGTCAGTGCTCCCAGATATTGTGCCTTTTATGCCAGGTCAGCAAGTATCATCATACAGCAACCCTTCTGTGGTATTGTGGAAGAGTGCAGGGTTGGACCCTGAGGTTCAAAAAAATAAAATGATATAAATCTGGCACAGGCGTCAGTGCAGCCAAATATTGTGCCTTTCATGGCAGCAAGTGCCTTCACACCGTAACCCTTTTGTGGTATTGTGGAAGAGTTCAGTGCTGGAGGTTTTGTGAATGTAGAAGAGGACATCCCCTATCTATTCCATTACTTCAGCATCAGGGGATTGATAGCTGCTGATCCAGGACTGATTCATTTTTATAAGACCTGTACTGGTCTGTGGTTTGTATCTCTAGAGGGAGAGAAACCTCTGGTTTATTTATCAATTTGTTTAATTTCTTTGGTTTTTTTTAATTTATTTTTTCTGCAGTTTTTTTTTTCTGTTGTGCTTTTTTTTCCCCTGAGTAGCTGGTGGCTTGTTAATTGGAGGCATGTAGCCTGTCAGGTGATTTCACTTGTATGGCTACATAAACTGAATGGCAGCTCACTGAGCTTGCTCACAAGGGCTTGTCAGTGGTCTACTCCTAAGTGGGCTATTTTCAAGTGGAGTTAAAAACAGGAATTCAAATAACAGGTACAAATTGTGATATATATTCTCTTGTTGTGGGTATGAGTGTTAGCAAGCTTGAAGGTTTGACCCAGTGCACATCCTGCTGCATGTCTGGGGGAATCCTTCCAGGGTCCATATCTCTGTAGCAAGTGTGAACGTGTAGCTCTTCTGGAAGCTCATATTGGAGACCTGGAAGGGCAAATCGTTACGCTGAGGCAGATTGACAATCTTGAAAGGAGCCTGCTTCTCACGGAGCAAAGTATATTTGAGGAATCTAGGGGTGTGGGAGGAGTGGAGTTAACCGGGGAACAGGTTGGTAGCTGCGGTGTCAGTGACACGTGGTAGCAGGGGGGAGGGAAGAGGGAAAGGTTGGCCTAGTCCTGATCTTGCGCACACCAACAGATTTGCCCCTTTTGAGCGAAGATGTTGGGTGCAGCAGCTCAGGTGTAGCAGTACTGGAGGCTGCTCCCTCTAACAGCGGGGGGATCAGCCCACCAAGTAAGGGAGGGATAAGAGGGCAAGTAAGCCTAGACAGTTGTGGTGGTAGGGGACTCTATTATTAAGAGAGTAGATAGGGTAATCTGTCGCGCTGATCGCCTTAACGGACAGTTTGCTGTCTGCCGGGTGCCCGTGTTAGGCAGTGGTTGACAGAGTTGATAGATTATTGGGAGGGGCTGGAGATGACCCAGCTGTCATGGTCCATATTGGTACCAATGACAAAGTAAGAGGAGATGAAGGACCTGAAGAATGATTTCAGGGAATTAGGAAGTAAACTGAAGAAGAGGTCCTCTAAGGTAGTATTTTCTGAGATCCTACCTGTGCCACGTGCTACAGTGGAAAGGCAGCGGGAGATCAGGGAGGTCAATGTGTGGCTTAAAGCTTGGCTGCAGGAAGGAGGGCATGGGGTTTTTAGAGCACTGGGCTCATTTTGCACTGGGGTAACAATCTGTATAGTCGTGATAGATTGCACCTGAATGGAAGAGGGTCTGCTGTGCTAGGGAGAGGATGGTTAAAAGGTTGGAGGAGACTTTAAACTAGTGGAAGGGGGGGAGGGATACAGTATCTTACAAAATGGAGACAGAACAGATAGGAAGGGTTTCATTCAGACTAAGGGGGGTGGAGCCGGGGGGATGGGTAATGTCAGAACAGTGGAGGCATGTAATGTAAAGTCGCATTCAGCATGTGTGGGAAGAGACAACATTAAATGTATGCTTGCTAATGCAAGGAGCCTCAATAACAAGATGGGGGAACTAGAGGTAATAGCATACACTAAGCAATACGACATTATAGGAATAACAGAAACGTGGTGGGACGAAAGGCATGACTGGGCTGTAAACTTAAACGGTTATACATTGTTTAGAAAGGATAGGAAACATAAGAAAGGGGGTGGAGTGTGTTTATATGTAAATCAGGATTTAAAGACTAATATTACACAACTGGTAAGTGATGAGGGAAATGTGGAATCCTTATGGGTAAATATTTTGTTGGGGAATAAACAGGGAAGTCAACTATTGGTTGGCATATGCTATAAACCACCTAATATAGATAATGATGAGGAAGAACAACGGTTAGAGCAAATTAGGAAGGCTGCAGATCATGGTAGCACTTTAATTATTGGAGATTTTAATTACCCGGACATTAATTGGGATAGTGGGACTAGTAATTCAGCAAAGGGAATCCGGTTTCTGAACATTTTAAATGATACCTTCATGTCACAACTGGTAGAAACACCAACTAGAGAGGATAACTGTCTGGACCTGGTTATAACAAATAATGTGGATCTTTTCTCAAATATTAATGTAAAGGAACAGTTGGGAAACAGTGACCATAATATGGTGACTTTTGAAATTAACTCAAAAAAACACATTCATAAGGGGCATGCTAAAACATATAATTTTAAAAAGGCCAACTTTATTAAAATAAAGGAAGCTCTCAATGTCAATGACTGGCAGAAACTCTTTCATGGGAAAAACACTGAGGATAAGTGGAATATCTTTAAACTAACACTAGAAAAGTACACGTCACAATATATTCCACTGGTTAATAAATATAAAAGAAACAGACGGAAACCAATGTGGCTTAGTAGGAAGGTAACTAAGGAAATGAAAAATAAAAAGAAGGCATTTAAAGCTTTTAAATTTGATAAATCTGAGGCATCCTATAAAGCATATAGGGCAGCCAATAAAGCATGTAAAAATGCGATTAGATGGGCTAAACTAGAAAATGAAAAAGAAATAGCCAAAGAGAGCAAGACCAACCCTAAAAGATTCTTTAGGTACATAAATTCTAAAAAACCCAAGAGTGAAAATGTAGGTTCACTAAAATCTGAGTCAGGGTTATTATTAACGGAAGATCAGGATAAGGCAGAAATTTTAAATGATTATTTTTCTTCAGTATTTATCAAAGAGAAACCTATAACAGGAGACATGAAATTCATTAATAAAAACTTACTAATACAAAGAGACTGGTTGACTCAGGACAAGGTTTTGCAGAAATTAAACAATGTGAATGTGAATAAAGCCCCAGGGCCAGATGGAATTCACCCACGAGTACTGAGAGAGCTATGTGTTGAAATATGTAAACCTCTGTTCTTAATCTTTCAAGATTCTTTCCTTTCAGGAATAGTACCAGAGGATTGGAGAAAAGCTGACGTGGTCCCTATATTTAAGAAAGTTTTAAAATTTGTGCCTGGGAATTATAGACCTGTGAGCTTAACATCTGTGGCTGGTAAAGTATTTGAGGGGTTACTAAGGGATAATATTCAGGAATTTATTGGGCGGTATAATGTAATTGGCAAAAATCATAATGGTTTCATGAAACACAGATCATGTCAGACTAACCTAATTACGTTCTATGAGGAAGTAAGTAGAAGTATAGATCAGGGGGTCGCAGTGGATGTGATTTACTTAGATTTTGCCAAAGCTTTCGACACAGTTCCACACAAAAGGTTACCATTTAAATTGAGAAAAAATGGTCTAGATGAAAATACTTGTTCTTGGATAGAAAACTGGCTAAAAGATAGGGTACAGAGAGTGGTCATAAATAGTACTTTTTCAAGATGGACACCAGTGGTAAGCGGTGTCCCTCAGGGGTCTGTTATAGGACCAAAACTATTCAATTTATTTATAAATGACCTTGAGATAGGCATTGAAAGTCATGTATCAGTGTTTGCAGATGACACAAAACTAGGAAAAGTAATACAATGTGAGCAGGATGTTACTTCGCTGCAGAGGGATTTAGATAGATTGGGGGACTGGGCACTTAAATGGCAGATGAGATTTAATCTAGATAAATGCAAAGTTATGCACTTTGGAGTGAAGAACACACACGTAATTTATACCCTAAATGGTACGGAGTTAGGGAAATCCAAGCAGGAGAAGGATTTGGGAATAATCATAGACTTCAAACTAAGTAACAATGTACAATGTCAAACAGCAGCCGCCAAGGCCAGCAAAGTATTGGCATGCATTAAAAGGGGAGTTCACTCACGGGATGAAAACATAATTTTGCCTCTGTATAAATCGATGGTCAGGCCGCACCTTGAATATGCCGTGCAATTTTGGGCACCTGTCTTAAAAAAAGATATTATAGCGTTAGAAAAAGTGCAGAGACGGGCAACTAAATTAATAAGGGGAATGGAAGGGTTAAGTTATGAGGAAAGACTAACCAGCTTAAACCTGTTTAGTTTAGAGAAACGGCGCCTTAGAGGGGATCTGATAACCTTATATAAATATATAACGGGGCCATTATCAACCATTGTCTGATAACCTATTCATTAACAGGACTATACATAGGACAAGGGGTCATCCATTTAGACTGGAAGAAAGAAAATTTAGCTTAAAGCATAGGAAGGGTTATTTTACGGGGAGAACAATAAAGCTGTGGAATTCTCTGCCTGTTGAGGTGGTTGGGTCAGAGTCTGTACAGACTTTTAAAAAAACGACTGGATGACTTCCTGCAGACACAGAATATTAAGGGTTATAATATTTAATATGTGGGTAAAAGCTTCTTGATCCAAGGAGAGAAATCTGACTGCCATTCTGGGGTCAAGAAGGAATTTTTTCCCGGTATGTTGCATATTTCAGACTGGGGTTTTTGCCTTCTTTTGGATCAACAGCAGTAGGTTATGTGGGAGAGGCTGAACCCGATGGACGCATGACTTTTTTCAGCCTATATAACTATGTAACTATAAATGTCAGCCGGTCTACAGAGTCGGTGGACAGACGCACTCTTTTGTCTGTGACAAAACCTCCAGCGGCACTGAACGTCCTTTCGGAAAGCACAATAGATAAAGGGCAACCTAGTAGCTGCATAGCATATTGGCTAAGTTCTGGCCAGTGATCCAATCTCAACACCCAGTAAGCCAGTGGATCATCTGCTGGAAAGGTATCCAGGTCTGCCCTTGCCCCTAGGTAGTCCTGCACCATATGGTGAAGACGCTGGCAATGGGTGCCTACATTTGACGTCCTTGGGCGTCGTGGACTAAAAAAATTTAAAAAAGCATCAGTCAAGCGGCCCTGGCCTTCACCGCTATTCCTCTGATCACCTGCAGCCTCAGAAGCACGTGTGTAATCTACCAGTGCCTGGAAAGGTGTTACACAAGTGTCGCTTTAGAGCGTCCTCAAGTTTTTTCATCCTCTGCTCCCTCTGTGCGGGCAGGATGAGCTCTGCAACTTTCCCCTTGCATCGTGGATCAAGAAGGGTTGCCAACCAGTAATGATCCGTCTCCTTGATAGCACGAATCCTGGGGTCCTTTAGCAGGCTTTGCATCATTAAGGAGCCCATGCAGCCTAGGTTGGAGGTGGCATTAGCTGCCGAGTCTTCCTGGTCAATGAGGATGACCGTATCGTGCACTTCCTCCTCCCAGCCACGCACAGGCCCTTCTGTTTCTGGGCACACAAAACCCTCCCTTGAGGAATCCCCACCTTCAATGCCCCCACTACTTAAATAGTCCTCCTCCTCCTCATCCTCCTCCTCCTGTCTGATCTGAATAGGACCCGCTGGAATGCTGTCTGCGGAAAGACTGGGGCCTTGAGAACAAGGGAAGGCCTCCTCTTCCTCCCGCTGCTCTGCCTCGAGCCACAGCTATAATTCCCCGCAGAGTGTGCTCCAGCAGGAACACTAAAGGAATTGTGTCACTGATGCATGCACTGTCCCTGCTCACCATCCTCGTTGCCTCCTCAAATGGTGACAGTACAGTGCATGCATCCTTGATCATCAGCCACTGCGGGGGGCGGGAACCAATTTGACCTGAACCTGTCCTTGTGCCATACTCACACAGGTACTTGTTGATGGCCCTCTGCTGCTTGTGCAGACGCTGCAGCATTGCTAATGTCGAGTTCCACCTGGTGGGCATGTCACAGATCAGACGGTTTGTGGGAAGGTAGAATTCTCTTTGAATTTCTGCCAGGCAAACGCTTGCTGGGAATGACCGTCTGAAGTGGCTGCAGACCTTTCTGACCTGGATGAGAAGCTCTGGCAGCCCTGGGTACTTGGTTAGGAAACGCTGTACCACCAGATTTAGGACGTGTGCTAGGCATGGTACATGCGTCAATTTACCCTTGCGTAGGGCGGAGAGAAGGTTGCTGCCATTATCGCAGACGATCATTCCCAGCTCAAGCTGGCGTGGTGTTAACCATCTCTGCACCTGCCCCTGCAGAGCTGACAAAATTTCTGACCCCATGTGGCTCCTGTCCCCTAAACAAACCAGCTCAAGCACAGTATGGCATCTTTTTGCTTGAGCCATTGCATAGACCCTGTCAGGCGTCGGTTTAACTGCCACTTCGCCAGAGACAGAGAAGGAGGAGGAGGAGGAGGGGGAATAGGGAGAGGTGGTGGTGGTGGAGCAGACAGACCTCATACAAGCAGCTTTCTGGAGGCGTGGTGGATGAACAAGCTCCAGCACAGAGCCCGTCTTGGATCCCTCCCAGCTGCAATCAGAGTTACCCAGTGTGCCGTGAAGGAATTGTAACGACCCTGTCCATGCTTGCTGGACCACGTGTCTAAAGTCACATGCACCTTGCTGCTGACTGCCTTTCCCAATGACTGGATAACATTGTCTTCCACGTGCTGGTATAGTGCTGGAATGGCCTTGCGTGAAAAGTAATGACGTTTTGGAACCTGCCACTGTGCTACAGCACATTCAGCAAATTCACGGAAGGGAGCAGAGTCCACAAGCTGGAAAGGCAGCAGCTGCAATGCGAGTAATTTTGCTAAACTGGCATTTAAACGCTGTGCTTGGGATGGTTGGACTATATTTTCTTCGCTGCAGCAGCAGCTGCGCAACGTAATCTGACTGGGTAAATATTCAGCTACTGGGATGATGTCACATTGTGAGGAAGGACCTGCTGGTACATCCATTACTGTAGCATCATCCCTGTCGGTGGAGGTTGTAGGCAATGACATGGCAGGACATACAGTGTGGGTAGAGACAGATGAGGAGGAGGAGGACCTACGCAAAGTTTTGCGCCAACGGGATGTGTGGCACTTGTTCATATGTCACCTCAAGCACGTGGTACCCAAGTGTCCGGTGTTTATCCCACGCTTCAGCCTCCTCTGACATAGATTACAAATAGCAACGGTGGGGTCTGCTGCAAATTTCTTAAAGAACTCCCAGACAGCAGAGTTCCTGCATGTGTTCTTTGAGACAACAGCGCTCTGCACCGGAGCAGCTCTGACATGTGATGCCTTGGACTGGCTAGTGCTACGGTTGGTCACAGAGGATGTTGTGCCTCGTGTTTGCTGTGCCTCCTCCTCCTCCCCCTCCTCCTCACTTGATTCCTCAGTTCGATCTGGCACCCAGGTGGAGTCAGTGACCTCATCATCATCAATGTCATCTTCACCCTCTATCTCCTCGTCACTGGAGCCAATTTGGCAGTATGCTGCAGCTGCTGGGGCAACATGAGTGCCAGTTATTTGTGTGTCATCACTAGCACCCCCTTCCTCTAGGTTGATTATACTCCCTTGCTCAACCTCAGAGATTGAATCAGAACACTGTACTTGCTGCGCATCCTCAAGCAGCATGTCACTCTCATTGTAGTCAAACAATTCAGCTGACTCCTCCGTGTGTGATAGCGAGGCTACGGCAGGAGTAGCTGTGGACATGGAGGCTGCATTAGATGCTTTGGCAGGTGAGGTGGACTGTAAAGCACTAGAAGCCTGGCTGGCAGAGGACTCGGAGAATGAGGATGGCCTGGTTAGCCAATCCACCAAGTCCTCTGTATGTTGCTGCTGCTTAAGACGGCCAGCACTAGTTAGAAAGGACAAGCGTGCCCCTGCAGAGGATGCACCACATCCACCACGACCAGAGACACAGCCTTCCGACACAGGGGCTGCTTGCCCTCTTATCTGTGACTGGGAGCGTCTGCCTGTCCTTTTTGTTCTTTCAGACATGGTGAGTGATATATAGATTAATATATACAGAACTCTGATTCAACTCTGGTATAAAGATTTAAAGAACTCTGGTATAACTCAGTGAGACACACTGATAGCTGGCAGCCAGTGACAAGAGACAGATCACCTTAATGTTTAAAATAAATTAGTGAGCCCCAAAATACAGCGTGGTACTGTTTGTATGACGAGACACAGATCACCTTAATTCACAAGTGTTTTAAAGAAATTAGTGAGCCCCAAAAAAACTTGCTGGCTGTGTGACGAGACACAGAAGATCACCTCAATTCACAAATGTTTTAAGTAAAGTTGTAAACCCCAAAAAAAACTTGCTGGCACAGTGACAAGACACACATCACCTAAATTCAATGATATTTGGTATAAATGAGACCCAAAAAAACTTGCTGGCACAGTGACAAGACACACATCACCTAAATTCCCTGATATTTGGTCGAAGTGAGACCCCCCCAGACCCCCCCAGTAGCGTGGCAGACCGGCAGTAACAACACACACAACTATCTCCTTTGAAATCTTCTCTGAAATGCGTGCAGAAGCGCTGCGTGGAAACCTTATATAGTGTGCTGCGGGACTTAGCTCTGTGAGCCCATGATTGGGCAAAATTTACCCAATCAGGACTCTGAGTGGTGATTGGCATAGTGTTCAACCAGTCTTGCACCAGACCTGTGGTCAGGTACAAGGCTGTAGCCAATTAGAAGCTTCAGGCCAGTGGGAAAATGCATTGTGGTCCATTGTGGTCGAACATGCGGCGAACACCCGGAAATGTTGGGTGTTCGCGATCTGCTCGAACAGGCTAAGTTCGGGTCGAACCCCGAACCATCCGAACCCGAACAGCTCATCCCTACCCAGCACGGAGGATCGTCCATGCACGTCTTGTTGTGTCCCTGCTCGGTGCCTATCTGGCTCCACACCTCACTTAAAAAATGTAATTGTCCTGGGTATTTGTTGGATGGTTGATACTTGTTGTAGAGGCGGCGAAGTTGACAATTGATTAGACACTGTGACACTCTGTGGCTCTGGTTTAGAATTTCTATCGGCTGACATGAAGGATGTCACACCATGCTATGGTGCATGGAGTGAGAAGGAAACCAGCGCTTCTTTCTGGTGACAGTAGCCTAGTATCTCTCGGCGTGATTTGCTCATACGCAGCATACATTTTTGTGGGTTTTATTCCTTTGAAGCTCTGTGATATTCTCATACACACCACACATTCCTGACCTGTGCGTTTTATTGCTGTGCAGCTCAATGATACGCTCATACACACTGCACATTATTGTGAATCTTATTACTGTGGAGCTTTGTGATACACTTATGCACACTGCACATTACTGTGAGGTTTATTGCTGTGGAGCTCTGTAATACACTCATACACACTGCACATTACTGTGAGGTTTATTGCTGTGGAGCTCTGTAATACACTCATACACACTGCACATTACTGTGAGGTTTATTGCTGTGCAGCTCTGGGATACAGGCACACATCGCACATTCTTGTGAGTTTTATTGCTGTGCAGCTCTGTGATAAGCTCATACACACTGCACATTACTGTAAAGTGAGCCCATGCTCCTGTCACTCTTCCAGGATGTCCTGAAAATGATTGTTCATGCTGGCACCTCTCCCTGGAACACTCACCCTCTGCTACCTAAAATCACTGGGATGTCCTTTAAAACCATGCTCCTCAAGGAGGGTCTCTGGGGTGGTGCGTGTGCACCCCGTCCTCCTTCCCGCCACCGGCCCACAGGACGGTTGCCTGCGCAGCCCTCCTGCAACCCGCCACCTCACCTACCCTATTCACCCTCACCTAATTGGTCACCCCTCTCCTCTTAGATTGTGAGCTCTCAATCAGGGTACTCCCTCCTTTTGTTACACGTATGTAACATGCATGTATATTTGTTATTCTGCCTCTCCCATTGTACAGCGCTAAGGAATTTATTAGCACTTTATAAATACTTGTAGCTGTAACTCCTCTTCCTTACTAACCTTACCAGTGTCGACCCTTATTCCAGAGTCTCATGCCAGTCTCTGCCTATGCTTCGCTCTACCTGAGCATCATTCCAGTGTCTGCCCATACTGTCCTCTACCTTAGTTTCTTGATGGTGTCTGCTCTTGCTGCCATCAACATGAGCACCCTGCCAGTCTCTGCCCATGATGTCCTCTACCTTAGTAACTTGCTTATGTCTTGCCACCTCTTTCTGAGCACCCTGCCAGTACCTGTCCAAGCTGCCTCTATTTTAGAGTGCCCTGCCAGTCTCTGCCCATACTACTCTCCCACTGAGCACCTTGCCATGCTTTCCCCATACTGCCTCTCTACCTAAGCCCTCTATGCCCATGCTGTCCCTCCACCTGAGCATCGTTCCAGTCTCTGCCCATGTGCCCCCCTCCTCCTGCCAGTCTCAGGGACCCTCCCAGAGCTGCGCTCAGTCTGTTCCATCTCTCTGTGCTGCTGTGCAGAGCCTGAATCTCAGCGGAGACCCCGGCATCATGTGAGTACCTATAGTATCTGTGTGTCTGTATACTGCCCACACCCACAGCTCACTGAGCTCAGCACTGTGCCCATAATCACCCATATTGACCATGATTGATCTTGGACAATCCCTGGATTGAGCTTTCATCTATTAACCCTCACTGGCCCAGAGAGAGGACCAGGGCTGGACCAGCTTCTATATCCAGCTTCTGTATTAATGGTCAGGATTCAGAACAGAACATCCCATATTGTCAATGTATCCAGCGCTGACATACCATCCCCTGTATATTCTGCCCATGTATTCAGCACTGACATACCATCCCCTGTATATTCTGCCCATGTATTCAGCGCTGACATACCATCCCCTGTATATACTGTCCATGTATTCAGCGCTGACATACCATCCCCTGTATATACTGTCCATGTATTCAGCGCTGACATACCATCCCCTGTATATACTGTCTATGTATTCAGCGCTGACATACCAACCCCTGTATATATTGTCCATGTATTCAGCGCTGACATACCAACCCCTGTATATACTGTCCATGTATTCAGCGCTGACCTACATCCCCTGTATATACTGTCCATGTATCCAGCGCTGACATACCATCCCCTGTATATACTGTCCATGTATTCAGCACTGACATACCATCCCCTGTATATACTGTCCATGTATTCAGTGCTGACATACCATCCCCTGTATATACTGTTCATGTATTCAGCGCTGACATACATCCCCTGTATATACTGTCCATGTATTCAGCGCTGACTTACCAACCTCTGTATATACTCTCCATGTATTCAGCGCTGACATACCATCCCCTGTATATACTGTCCATGTATTCAGCGCTGACATACATCCCCTGTTCCCCTGTATATACTGTCCATGTATTCAGCGCTGACTTACCAACCTCTGTATATACTGTCCATGTATTCAGCGCTGACATACCATCCCCTGTATATACTGTCCATGTATTCAGCGCTGACATACCATCCCCTGTATATCCTGTTCATGTATTCAGCGCTGACATACATCCCCTGTTCCCCTGTATATACTGTCCATGTCTTCAGCGCTGACATACCATCCCCTGTATATACTGTCCATGTATTCAACGCTGACATACCAACCCCTGTATATACTGTCCATGTATTCAGCGCTGACATACCATCCCCTGTATATACTGTTCATGTATTCAGCGCTGACATACATCCCCTGTATATACTGTCCATGTATTCAGCGCTGACTTACCATCCCCTGTATATACTGTCCATGTATTCAGCGCTGACATACCATCCCCTGTATATACTGTCCATGTATTCAGCGCTGACATACCAACCCCTGTATATTCTGTCCATGTATTCAGCGCTGACATACCATCCCCTGTATATACTGTCCATGTATTCAGCGCTGACATACCATCCCCTGTATATACTGTCCATGTATTCAGCGCTGACATACATCCCCTGTATAAACTGTCCATGTATTCAGCGCTGACATACCATCCCCTGTATATACTGTCCATGTATTCAGCGCTGACATACCATCCCCTGTATATACTGTCCATGTATCCAGCACTGACATACCATCCCCTGTATATACTGTCCATGTATTCAGCGCTGACCTACCAACCCCTGTATATACTGTCCATGTATTCAGCGCTGACATACCAACCCCTGTATATACTGTCCATGTATCCAGCACTGACATACCATCCCCTGTATATACTGTCCATGTATCCAGCGCTGACATACCATCCCCTGTATATACTGTCCATGTATTCAGCGCTGACATACCATCCCCTGTATATACTGTTCATGTATTCAGCGCTGACATACCATCCCCTGTATATACTGTCCATGTATCCAGCGCTGACATACCATCCCCTGTATATACTGTCCATGTATCCAGCACTGACATACCAACCCCTGTATATACTGTCCATGTATCCAGCACTGACATACCATCCCCTGTATATACTGTCCATGTATCCAGCGCTGACATACCATCCCCTGTATATACTGTCCATGTATTCAGCGCTGACATACCATCCCCTGTATATACTGTCCATGTATTCAGCACTGACATACCATCCCCTGTATATACTGTCCATGTATTCAGCGCTGACATACCATCCCCTGTATATACTGTCCATGTATTCAGCGCTGACCTACCATCCCCTGTATATACTGTCCATGTATCCGGCGCTGACATACCATCCCCTGTATATACTGTCCATGTATCCGGCGCTGACATACCATCCCCTGTGTATACTAGACATGTGCACAGCACAAAATTTCGTTTTGAACTAATGCATTAGTACTAAAATGCAATTTATTTAGTTGCTAAAGAATTTAGTTTTCAGTTCTTTAGTATGAAAACTAATTTCATTCATCCGAAAACCAGTGGATACAATTACTATTGTAGTGGCTCCTCAGAGGGCTGAGATCGCTGCTTGTTACAGTATCTCTCACTCTCAGCACAATGTGGGCCATATTATATAGCTGGTGCTAACTTAACCAGAGCTGTTGTAAACTTCCCAGAGCTATTATAGCCTATGGAGGTTTTCAGTTACAACAGCTCTGGTTAAGTTAGCACAACATTGCAATACTGCCCCCGTGTCAGGCAAAGCTGTTACAGTAACTGACTGCTGCTCATCACAGCGCTCAGAGTTTCAGTAAAACTAGTAAATAATATTTTTATATATAAGACGTTAGAACAATATTATTTCCTTGTTTTACTGAAACTCTGAGCGCTGTGATGAGCAGCAGTCAGTTACTGTAACAGCTGAGCCTGATACATTGTACTGAGAGATAATGTAACAAGCAGCCGATCTCCGCGCTCACAGCCACTGGATTTAAAGGGCTAAAAAAAAAAGGCTCTTCTCTGTATAATGTTTAGAACATCCTCCTGCATTAATTAATACCCCTCTCTGTATAATGTATACAACATCCACCTGCATTAATTAATACCCCTCTCTGTATAATATATAGAACATCCTCCTGAATTAATGTCCCTCTCTGTATAGAACATCCTCCTGCATTGGCATGTGGAGGGTGCAGAACTTCGGATTTTGCGATGTTGCGCTCTTCATTGCTGGTCTCCTTCACTCATCAATATAATATCACAAAAAGGACTGAAACTAAAATGTAGTGCATTTTATTTTAGTTTCTTTCGTTTTTTGTACTGAGCAGTTTCGTTTCTCTTGAGTCATACTAAAACTAAATTATCCCAAAATTCGGACTAAATCGCTTTAGTACTAAAACGAATGCACATGTCTAGTGTATACTGTCCATGTATCCGGCGCTGACATACCATCCCTCATTTATACTGTGCATCCTGTGCTGAGATTGCATCCCTTGAAGTCGCTGTCCATGAAGTCAGTGCTGAAGTTTCACTAACAGCATCTTTAGCAAAGTGATGCCGGATCCTGGACCTGCTGATAAATCACTAATAAATTGTAATAACGATCTATAGTGTTGTGTAAGAATTAACACACACACACACACAATCCTTCCACTGAGCAACTACAATCAGAAAACACCCAATATTCCTGGCAGTATACTGTCACGAAGTGGCATGTGCAACAGGTGATGGTGTGAGCCCGAGGATGCAGTGATGATTGGAGTCATGCAGGTTGCAGGGCACAGCAGGGTTTATTACTTAAATTAAGCAGAAATACAAACAATAGAAGTAATGGAATAAACTGAACAGCAGAAGTTGGGCGGGACAGGAATGGAGCTTAGGGCAAAAGGCACAACAGTAAAACAAGAGAAAGAGGAGATACAGGAAAAGGGCTGAACTGAGGCAATAGATGAGGAGAGCTGAGAGTAATGGGAGTGGAGGTTGGGAGAACTGAATATTAGGAGCAACTAGGAGACCGGAGTAACAAGGAACAGTAGATGAATCCGAAGCAGAAGTATCAGGCTTACAACCTGGCTTTCAACCTCCAGTTTTAAAGTCAACAAAGACAGGCATGCCTACTAAACCAGATAGACTATGGGGGTTATTCACTAAACACCATTGTTTACTGTTGTTGCAACCACAATAAACTTTGGCTATCCAGAGAAGCAAATTCAAAGTTTCATTGGTGGACCCCCCCACAGGCACGGCTCCATTACACATGCACTGCCTGTACCCCCTGATGGCAGCCCTGCTTACCAGGAATGTACCTCTCTTGACAGCTTGATATAGTGTAAGCTCTCGAGCAGGGTCCTCTCTCCTACTGTTTGGGGTGTGTAACGTGTATGTATATTTGTTATTCTGTCTCTCCCATTGTACAGCACTACGGAACTTGTTGGCGCTTTATAAATACACGTAACTGTAACTGAATCATAAGGAAGAAAGTAGCTGCAAAGAAATAACAAAAAAGTGTCATTACAATATTAAAACCTTGTTTTTGTATTGTTATGTGTCATTGGGTGATGGTCCTGGGTCCATAAGGAAAAATTAAACTAAGGGGATGAGTAATAGCTAATGAAAGAAGCTTTGTAGGCCGTACTGTACTCTTTATTGTACATTAGTCGTATCCTTCTCACCTAACACCTGACTTGTACCCTTCAAACCCACTGACCACCCCTTATGCCATAGATGCGATGACACAGAAACATGTGGAAATCACATCGCTGACACCAAAAGACTTTACTATAAATGAAGGTAGAGAATCCCTTCCAGTGCAGGTAGAAACGCAATGACTAGTGCGATCATTCCTAAATTTAGCTTTTATTTCCTATTCGCACCCCTCCCCCCTTCCCTCCGATCCTACAATTTGCTGCTGTAAGTGTTTGGTTGTTAATTAGAATTTCACACTGAATTTCCTCGGGAACTGACAGTTCAGTCAGAGCTAACAGAGATATTCTTAGCGCACTCATTAAACCTTATTTTTAAGGTGAAAGTAAACTCTGCGAGAAACATCCCACAGTATCGCTATAGAATTTATTTCCAGAATATAAGTCATTCCAGTGATTGATTTGCAAGTCACTTTCCCTTCACTCAGACACAGACAAGGTGCACAGGATAGTTATTATAAGACAGTGGCGGAACTACCAGAGAGGCAGCGGTCGCACTTGCGACCAGTCCCTGACATTCCGCCACTTCAGGGGGGGCCCTGTGGCTCAGGAAGGCTTTTGCTCTTAATTTGGAAGCCGAGGGGAAATTTCGGCCAGCGCCACTGCACTATTTTTTTTTAGCAGGCTGCACGCTCCTGTCCCGGCACATGTGACCGCATGTGTGTGGGCGTGGTCAGGAAGTGAAGAACGGGCCTGGATTAATGCGCATGTGGGGCTGGGCTGACGCACCTGAATTCCCCTCATCGCCCGCTGGCACCACCGCACCAGGACCAGGCAGCCAGCAGGTGTGAGTTATGGCAGCGCAGCGCTACTGACACCAGCCCTGCATTTTTACAAACAACCGGAGGGGGGGTAGGGGGGCCTTCAACATGTCGGGCCTTCAACATGGTGGCCTGCGTTACCGGGGGGCTGTGTGAGCCACACCAGAGGCACGTTCAGTTCCTCAAATATCCATGTGAGCTGGAGGCAAATATACCCATGTGTGAGCTGGGGGCAATATATTCATGTGAGCTGGGGCAAATATACCCATGCGTGAGCTGGGGGGCAAATATACCCATGTGTGAGCTGGGGAAAATATATACCCCATGTGTGAGCTGGGGGCAATACTATCTTTTTTATAAAATCCTTTCTAAAAAAAATATATATATATTGCAAGGAGAAAAAAAAGTAAAAATATAGATTTTTTTTGGAGGGGGGAGAGGGGGCCCTTCATGGATTCTTGCACCGGGGCCCACAGGTTTCTAGTTATGCCACTGTTATAAGGCTAATGTCAGATGAACGCATTCTGAGCACACTGTGCATTCGTGCACAACTGACGTACTTTCTGACTGATGATGCTGTAGACACCGCATGGTTCGTTTTTTATGACTGATTTTTTTTTTGACTGATGTAGATGGGAAATAAAATTAATATGTAAAATGCAAAAAAATTGCTACATGATAAGAAGAACCATTTTGTCCGTCAAAAATGCTGGACGTCAAAAATGCAGTCCGTCTGACTATGTTCCATCACTCACACACAAAGCTACGTGGACGTGCGCACTCTGTGCGTGCGTCCTACCGGTTTGACGTGCTTGCCTAAATTGCATCCGGTGCCACGTCCGTTGTGCGTTCGCACTTCTGTGCCGACGTACTTCGTGTGTGGGTCTCTATTGATCATAATTTTATGCTACCACGGACATTAAAATGTGCGGCAACACGGACGTGATCACTGCGTTCGTCTGACATGGGCCTTAAATGTGACATCAATACTTACATGATATTAGTTTCCTTTTTTTAAGTACCAAGTAGGCTTTACTTGGAGTGTTTTACCATGCTGCAATATGTCCTTTTTAAAATTATTTAAAGAAATAGAAATAAAATTTTAAAAACATTATAGGGGTTATTCACAAAGTGACGAACTTGCAACCGAATTGCAACACACTGTGCAATATCGGGGAAAGTTTGTCTATTCAGAAAGCTGTCAATTCGCCAAATACTGGCGAATTGACAGTAGGGATGTGCGTTTCGGAATTTCGGAATTTTCACGAAATTTCCCGATTCGTGTTTTCGGATGCGGCCGAATTTCCGAAAAATTTTAGATCCGAAAAGTTCAGATCCGAAATGTTTTCCGAGCCGAAACGAAATATTTTCGGATTTTTCGAATGGGCTTGAAATGTGTCAAACGAGGAGAACAGATGTTCCGAAAAACGAAAATTTTCCGAAAAAACGAAAATTTTCCAAAAAACGAAAATTTTGTAAAAACTAACATTTTCTGAAAAATGAAAATTTTTCGAAAAAACGAAAAGTCGATACAAAAAACGGGCAAAATGACATGAAAAATACGAAAAATGGTCGATATGCCGAAAAATGTGCAATTCCGAAAAACGAAAATTTTCCGAAAAACGAAAATTTTGTAAAAACGAAAATTTTCTGAGAAACGAAAATTTTTCGAAAAAACGAAAAGTCGATACAAAAACCGAGCACAGTGACACGAAAATACGAAAAATGGTCGAAATTCCGAAAAAAAAATGTACCCGAAAAACGGGTCGAACCGAATCGAATCGAAACCGAAATCGGTCGAAACGAGCCGAATCGAAAAGTTTAAAAATCCGAAAAATCGAACCGAATCGAACCGAAAAAAAAATCGGTGCACAAGCCTAATTTTGACAGTGAAATACTGCAGATCGCCACAATTCAAAATCGTCCCATAGAGAAGTATTGTTTGATCTATTCAGAGAATGATGAACTGCACCGAAGTGTCAGTGAAATGCCCTGATTTTAGGTGATTCAGTTCGACAAGTTTAATCAGGCGAATCCCGTAGGATTCAATGTAAAATAATATCATTTTGAAATTTTATATATAAAACGGTTATTCTTTTTTAATTTTCAGCAAAACGTCTTTTTAATTTTTTGGAACCATTTCGTATTTCTTGGGCGAAATTTTTGACTCCCAATTTTCTTAAAAGGTGTTTTTTTAAATCCTGTTACAGACCTTTTATTATTTTTAAAGAACCTTTTTTATTAATTAGACACATTTTAATATATTTATCCGTTTAAACACCTATTAGGAGAATAGAAGAGTTTCGGGGGGGTTTCTGTTTTTTTTTCTGCAGTTCGGCTGTGTTCAGCGACTTCATCTTTGGTGCACTATGGTGACCCTGCAGTGAATAGTAAAAATGCTGGATGCTAAAGATCAGATACATTTCCTAAAAATAATCTCACATGAGTCCTGAAACATCTCCTCCATATAACATGAGGTCATCAGTTACATGTTGCGACGTCATCTCTGGCGCTTTGCAGTAGCTACCCTATCTCTGCACCCGGAACTCCAAGATGCAGCAATTGCAAACAATCAGCGTATCCAGATGGTGGCCTCAATGTGAAGAGAGGCACCCAGCGCCATATTGATTGTGGGCAAGAGCCTCAAAAGCCTCAAACTGGCCGGCTGGGTGGAGTAGAGGTAACATCACTGCTCTAACCATGGAGACTGTGGAGACACAGGTTCGATCCTGGCAAGAGCACCTCTCCAGTAAGTGTCCTTGGGCAAGACACCTAACAGTACATACTCGCCACCCAGGACATACTTGAAAACGAGAGAAATCTCAATGTATCCTTCCTGGTAAAATACTTTCTCAAAAAAAAACTGTTGGACTCATTTGGGCTAAATGGGATCATAAGGCCCTAGTTGTAACATATACAACTAGTATATACAGGGTTATTCGGCGAAAGGTGAAAACCAGGAGAATTGGCAGGAGAAGAGAACAATCTAGAAGAAATGGGAGAATTTTTCTGGTTTGGCTGTTTTGACCTAGAATTTTCACTTCTCCAGTCATTCTCCTGACTTTCACCTCTTTCTGAATAACCCTCATAGTAAACAAAATGCCTACAAATTAACAATATTTATACCAACATAAACAAACCCATATTCTGTTATAGAAATCCCGGGGATTAATTAATAAAAGGTAATGATTACAATCTAAGAGGAGAGGAGACCCTGCCCCAGAGCTTACAATCTAAGAGGAGAGGGGAACCTGCTCCAGAGCTTAAAATCGAAGAGGAGAGGGGACCCTGCTCCAGAGCTTACAATCTAAGAGGAGAGGGGACCCTGCTCCAGAACTTACAAACTAAGAGAGGGGACCCTGCTCCAGAGTTTACAATCTAAGAGGAGAGGGGACCCTGCTCAAGAGCTTACAATCTAAGAGGAGAAAAATTGTAAGCTCTGGAGCAGGGTCCCCTTTCCTCTTCGATTGTAAGCTCTGGAGCAGGGCCCTCTCCTCTAAGGACCCTGCTCCAGAGTTTACAATATAAGAGGAGAGGGGGCCCTGCTCCAGAGCTTACAATCTAAGAGGAGAGGGGACCCTGCTCCAGAGCTTACAATCTAAGAGGAAAGGGGACCCTGCTCCAGAGCTTACAATCTAAGAGGAAAGGGGACCCTGCTCCAGAGCTTACAATCTAAGAGGAGAGGGGACCCTGCCCCAGAGCTTACAATCTAAGAGGAGAGGGTTGAGGAGAGGAGATATGTGTGTGTGTGTGTGTGTGCAGGGAAGGTGAGTGTGTATAAACATACAGTTGTGTTCAAAATTATTCAACCCCCAATGCTGTAAAGGGTTTTAGGGAATTTAGTGTACATTTGTAATTGTATTCAGAATGAAATCCTACGAGGACTTATTAAAGAACCATATGCAACTAAAATGACATCAATTGGTTTTGTAATACAGTAGTAAATGTTTATTTTGTGAATTCTTCATTGACACAATTATTCAACCCCTTAAAGACTACCACTCTGAAGAACAGAGGTTCATTCAAGTGTTTTCAATCAGGTATTGAAAACACCTGTGGATGTCACGGAGCAGCAATAAAGCATAATAAGCACCAATTAGGCAGCTTTAAAATGACTGTGATACTCAGCTCCTTCTAGACATTTACTGGTGTGGTTACAAACATGGTGAAGTCAAGAGAATGGTCCAGGAAGACAAGAGAGAGGTGATTACTCTTCACAGGAAGGGCAATGGCTATAAGAAGATTGCAAAGATGTTAAACATACCAAGAGAGACGAGACATAGGAAGCATCATTCACAAATTCAAGGCAAAGGGCACTGTTGAAACGCTACCTGGTCGTGGCAGAAAGAAGATGCTGACTTCGACTGCTGTGCGCTACCTGAAGCGTAGAGTGGAGAAAAGTCCCTGTGTGACTGCTGAGGAACTGAGAAAAGATTTGTCAGTTGTGGGTACTGAAGTTTCAGCTCAGACAATACGGCGCACACTGCGTAATGAAGGCCTCCATGCCAGAACTCCCAGGCGCACCCCCTTGCTGTCTCCAAAGAATAAGAAGAGTCGACTGCAGTATGCCAAAAGTCATGTGGACAAACCACAGAAGTTTTGGGATAGAGTTCTGTGGACTGATGAAACAAAATTAGAACTGTTTGGGCCCATGGATCAACACTATGTTTTGGAGGGGGAAGAACAAGACCTATGAAGAAAGAACACCTTGCCTACTGTGAAGCATGGCGGGGGTCAATCATGCTTTGGGGCTGTTTTGCTTCTGCAGGTACAGGGAAGCTTGAGCGTGTGCAAGGTACCATGAATTCTCTTCAGTACCAGGAGATATTGGATGACAATGTGATGCAGTCCGTCACAAACCTGAGGCTTGGGAGACGTTGGACCTTTCAACAGGACAATGATCCCAAGCATACCTCCAAGTCCACTTGAGCATGGTTGCAGATTAAAGGCTGGAACATTTTGGAGTGGCCATCGCAGTCACCTGACTTAAATCCGATTGAGAACCTCTGGTGGGACTTAAAGAAAGCAGTTGCAGTGTGCAAGCCTAAGAATGTGACTGAACTGGAGGCTTTTGACCATGACGAATGGGCGAAGATACCCGTAGATCGCTGCAAGACACTTGTGTCAAGCTATGCTTCACGATTAAAAGCTGTTATAACTGTAAAAGGATGTTGTACTAAGTACTAAGATTGAATGTCCCTTGGGGGGTTGAATAAAACTGATAATGATGTGAGCACAGAAAAGACATTTGTGGTTATTTCATTATAAATGTTATGTTATATTTGTTTGACCTACACGTGCCTCTTTGATTTAATTGTAAGCAAGATGACTGAATGATCAAAATCAATGTCAAACTGGCCAAAACACTCAGTTTCAGTGGGGGTTGAATAATTTTGAACACAACTGTATATATATATATATATATATATATATGTGTGTAGGAAGGGGGGCTGGTGTGTGTGTGTGTGTGTATGTATATATTATATATATATATATATATATTTGGAGTGGGGGGCCTGGTGTTGTGCCAGTATCTGTGGGGGAGGGGGGATCATGGTTTGTGTATACAGAGCTGGCTCTGTGTATACAGAGATGGGCTTAAAAAACACTTCCTTTAGTGCCTTGATCCTGGGTGTGTGACTAGTGTGGTGCAATAGCGTTAACTAGAAAATGCAACACTCAGATCAGACACTTACACCTTTATTCTTCTATTAGACTTGCATCATGTTTCGCAGCCTCCGTATTACTACGCTTTATTTTATGACTGTCCCTTCATGACATTGTCAAAAGGGCAGAATATGGATGCCATTAAAATTTTGCCCCCCCCCCGGAAATATTTCTGCGGATGCCCATGCTATCTATATACATGTGTGTGTTTCTGTATAATGATAGACAAAAGTGGGCTGCTCAATTTAAGTCCCAGTCCCAATCCGGGCCTGCAGGTAAGGGTTGGAAACAGGGGCGGATCCAGGGGGGCAGTGGGGCAATTGCCCCCCCCCCCGAGAAAATATGCTTTTCCTTGTACGAGCGGCCACCGGCATGAAGCTCGGCTGCTCTCCTGGGATCCACCAGCCGCAATCTCGCGAGATCTTGCGAGAGCGCGGCTTGTGTGTGGTTCCCAGGCGAGCGGCAGAGCTCCATGCCGGTGGCTGCTCATACAAGGAAAAGCACTCGGAGGGGCCTGGCTGACAGGAGACTGATTGGGACCACCTGAGCTGGGGGCAATATATATACATGTGAGCTGGGGCAATATATACAGTATATATAAAATGTGAGCTGGGGCAATATATTACATATGAGCTGGGAGGGGGTACCCTGGGCCCCTGGTATGGAAAGGGTTCACATGGCTCATGATCTACATGAGGACAGACCCTGTCAGTGGCGTAGCGTGGGTTGTCAGTGCCCGGGGCCAGCGAAGAATTGTGCGCCCCCCCAACCTGTGGACATGTTATCGATATTGCCCCAGCCAGCTCACCTGGATATTGCCCCAGCCAGCTCACACATGGATATTGCCCCAGCTCTCACATGGATATTGCCCCAGCTGACACATGGATATTGCCCCAGCTCACACATGGATATTGCCCCAGCTCTCACATGGATATTGCCCCAGCTCACACATGGATATTGCCCCAGCTCACACATGGATATGCTCCAGCTCACACATGGATATGCCCCAGCTCACACATGGATTTGCCCCAGCTCACACATGGATTTGCCCCAGCTCATGGATATGCCCCAGCTCACACATGGATTTGCCCCAGCTCACACATGGATTTGCCCCAGCTCATGGATTTGCCCCAGCTCACATATGGATTTGCCCCAGCTCATGGATATGCCCCAGCTCACATGGATTTGCCCCAGCTCACACATGGATTTGCCCCAGCTCACACATGGATTTGCCCCAGCTCATGGATATGCCCCAGCTCACACATGGATTTGCCCCAGCTCACATATGGATTTGCCCCAGCTCATGGATATGCCCCAGCTCACACATGGATTTGCCCCAGCTCACACATGGATATGCCTCAGCTCACACATGGATTTGCCCCAGCTCACACATGGATTTGCCCCAGCTCATGGATATGCCCCAGCTCACACATGGATTTGCCCCAGCTCTCCCATGGATATGCCCCAGCTCACACATGGATATGCCCCAGCTCACACATGGATTTGCCCCAGCTCTCCCATGGATATGCCCCAGCTCACACATGGATATTGCCCCAGCTCACACATGGATATGCCCCAGCTCACACACATGGATTTGTCCCAGCTCACACATGGATTTGCCCCAGCTCATGGATATACTGCCCCAGCAGCTCATGGATATACTGCCCCAGCAGCTCATGGATATATGCCCAGCTCATGGATATATGCCCCAGCTCATGGATATATGCCCCAGCTCATGGAGATACTGCCCCAGCTCGTGGATATACTGCCCCAAGCTCTCATGGATATATGCCCCAGCTCCTGGCTACTGCCCCCTAAGCTCTCATGGATATGCCCCAGCTCAGACCCCAGACCAGACATGGGGTGGCTGTTCGAATGCTCTATCGGCATTCGGACAGCCGCCCCTGGAGCTCCGTCTCCGGCATATTTACCTGCCTGAGCGGCGCAGAGAAAGTTTCCTCGGTTCCGCTCGTTGAAGGACCCAAGCCGCAGTCACGTGGGAGTCCCATGTGACCGAGGCTTGGGTCCTTCAAAGAGCGGAAGCGAGGAAACTTTCCCTGCACCGCTCAGGCAGGTAAGTATGCCGGAGACGGAGCTCCAGGGGCGGCTCTCCGTATGCCGATAGAGCATTCGAACAGCCGCCCAAGCCCGGACCTCAACTTTTAGGGGCGCAAATTTCTTTTGAAATTATGCGCCCCTAAGAAAACTGCGCCCAGGGCCACGGCCCCCAGCCCCCCCCCACGCTACGCCACTGGACCCTGTGCAATGTTCTGGGGAGAGTGAGTGTAATGAGCACAGTTTCCGATTAGGCGCATCTTTGCCTGTCACTGCGAACCCAACACCAGTTTTAGCCAAAACTGGTAGAGTGCCCCCCCCAAAACCTGTGTCTGGATCCGCCCCTGGTTGGAAACACAATGGGCTCTATTCCCTTGTTTGCGTAAACATGGGGACCCTAATAGGGGAAATCTGCACCTCCAGATTCCCCCGTGGTGTCCCCCTGTTTGCACGATATTCTAGGACAGGTGCTACTTTAGCACCTCTCCCCGGAATCATGCTCTAACCATTAGGATGCTTGCGGTAGTACTTCCGCCGACCACGAGTATCACCTCCTGGAGTCCATAAGGCTTCATGGATGGTTGCGCTTCTGGGCTGCTTTCGTGAGATCGCACAGCACCATAGAGTGATTGTGGAGGGAGACTGGGAATTATTTCTTCCCAGACTCACTCTGCTCCTGGTGACAAAATGCGATGGATCAGGCCACTGTTCTCATCTTGGAATGAGAGATGTTTATCAGATTTAATGGGGTGGTGTTAAATGATTTTGCAAATGCAGAATCATGTAGAGCCAGCTTTTAGGTGGTGCTAACGTTTGTCCGTATCTCTGTCGTAATTAGCGCTAGCACTTTGTAATACCTTACTTATCGAAACGCTAATGTATGTTTGCACTCCCCATGTTAAGTATAGGATGTGCACAGTAAGGGCGCACAACAAATAAATGTGCTAGCGGATTACTAATGGTGATAGCGTCAGGAATGTAGTATGGGGGCATGCGTTAAACTCAATTATCCTGTACATATCGAGGTGCCATCGTTAGTGCAAACTATGGAATTGTCACGCTGACCCTTGGGTTGGGCCATGGATGGTTCAGGAAGGAAATTAGCCCTTGAGGCGGTTTAGCTGCTAGCTGCATGAACAGCACACAAAGATACCCAGATACCAGACTGGATAAATCAGGACTGTAACAAGAGAAGCAGGAGGGTACAGAAGAAAGCTAAAGGAAACCCTAAACACTGGAGAAAGATCCTTAAATGGTCTTCTATCTATAGAAACCTCACAATGAATAACAGAGATAGAACAGGAAGGGCAAGGGTTAAACAAGACAGATATACAGGAATCCCTAAACTAAAGAGAGGTCCTTATACTGGCCTCTATAACTAAGACCACAAAACACATGAAACAAGGAATAGACAAGAATAATCAGGACTGGAGCCAAGGAATAAAAACCAGGAAGGAATGTCAGACTAGCAGGTTACGGTA
Organism: Leptobrachium leishanense; assembly: GCA_009667805.1. Taxonomy (NCBI): domain Eukaryota; kingdom Metazoa; phylum Chordata; class Amphibia; order Anura; family Megophryidae; genus Leptobrachium; species Leptobrachium leishanense. The sequence goes on from CM019066.1 coordinate 71,606,982, forward strand.
CACAGATCAAATATACAGATTACAGGGAGCAGACAGAGTAGTCAGGAACAGTGGCGTCGCTATGTGGGGGCGGGGGGTGCGGCCCGCACCAGGTGACACCCGCCCTTAGGGTGACACCGTCACCCTAAGGGCGGGTGTCTCACCCTGCGCCGCGTGTTCGCTCCATGCGAGCTTCCGAAGCTGTGCAGCTTCGGCGCTCGCCTGGGGGAAACACGTCACCAGCCAATCGCGGCTGGTCACGTGGCTCCCCCAGGCGAGCGCACAAGCTGCATGCCGCCAGATGCTCAGAGGGAGCAAACACGTGGCCTGGAGGTGAGCAGGCCATTATCCATGTGCTGGGCCATTATCCATGAGGTGGAGCATATCCATGAGCTGCTGGGGCAAATCCATGAGCTAGGGCACTATATCCATGAGCTGGGGCACTATATCCATGAGCTGGGGCAATATATCCATGAGCTGGGGCACAATATCCATGATCTGGGGGCTGGGGCATATCCATGAGCTGCTGGGGCAAATCCATGAGCTGGGGCAAATCCATGTGTGAGCTGGGGCAGTATCCATGTGCTGGGGGCATATCCATGTGCTGGGGCAGTATCCATGAGCTGGGGCCATTATCCATGAGCTGTTGGGGCATATCCATGAGTTGGGGTATATCCATGAGCTGGGGGCAATATCCATGAGCTGGGGGCAATATCCATGAGCTGGGGCATATCCATGAGCTGGGGCATATCCATGAGCTGCTGGGGCACTATATCTGCTGGGGCAAATCCATGAGCTAGCTGGGGCATATCCATGAGCTGGGGCCACTATATCCATGAGCTGGGGCAGTATTCATGTGCTGGGGCAATATCCCATGAGCTGGGGCATATCCATGAGCTGGGGCAGTATCCATGTGCTGGGGCATATCCATGTGCTGGGGCAGTATCCATGAGCTTGGGCAGTATCCATGAGCTGGGGGCAGTATCCATGAGCTGGGGGCATTATCCATGAGCTGGGGCATATCCATGAGCTGGGGCATATCCATGTGCTGGGGCAGTATCCATGTGCTGGGGCAGTATCCATGAGCTGGGGCATTATCCCTGAGCTGGGGCATATCCATGTGCTGGGGCAGTATCCATGAGCTGGGGCCATTATCCATGAGCTGTTGGGGCATATCCATGAGTTGGGGTATATCTATGAGCTGGGGGCAATATCCATGAGCTGGGGCAATATCCATGAGCTGGGGCATATCCATGAGCTGGGGCATATCCATGAGCTGCTGGGGCACTATATCCATGAGCTGCTGGGGCAAATCCATGAGCTAGCTGGGGCATATCCATGAGCTGGGCCACTATATCCATGAGCTGGGGCAGTATTCATGTGCTGGGGCAATATCCCATGAGCTGGGGCATATCCATGAGCTGGGGCAGTATCCATGTGCTGGGGCATATCCATGTGCTGGGGCAGTATCCATGAGCTTGGGCAGTATCCATGAGCTGGGGGCATTATCCATGAGCTGGGGCATATCCATGTGCTGGGGCAGTATCCATGAGCTGGGGCAGTATCCATGAGCTGGGGGCATTATCCATGAGCTGGGGCAGTATCCATGTGCTGGGGCAGTATCCATGTGCTGGGGCATATCCATGTGCTGGGGCAAATCCATGAGCTGGGGGCAGTATCCATGAGCTGGGGCATTATCCATGAGCTGGGGGCAATATCCATGAGCTGCTGGGGCACTATATCCATGAGCTGGGGGGCAATATCCATGAGCTGGGGCAATATCCATGAGCTGGGGCATATCCATGAGCTGGGGCATATCCATGAGCTGGGGCAAATCCATGAGCTGCTGGGGCAAATCCATGAGCTGGGGCAGTATTCATGAGCTGGGGCATATCCATGAGCTGGGGCAGTATATCCATGAGCTGGGGCAGTATTCATGCACTGGGGCAATATCCCATGAGATGGGGCATATCCATGAGCTGGGGCAGTATATCCATGTGCTGGGGCAGTATATCCATGAGCTGGGGCAGTATATCCATGAGCTGCTGGGGCAGTATCCATGTGCTGGGGCATTATCCATGAGCTGGGGCATTATCCATGAGCTGGGGCAATATCAATGAGAGGAGCTGGGGCAGTATATCCATGAGAGGAGCTGGGGCAGTATATCCATGAGAGTTGCTGGGGCAGTATATCCATGAGAAGAGCTGGGGCAGTATATTCATGAGAGGAGCTGGGGCAGTATATCCATGAGAGGAGCTGGGGCAAAATCCATGAGAGGAGCTGGGGCAATATCCATGAGAGGAGCTTGGGCAATATCCATGAGAGCTGCTGGGGCATATCCATGTGTGCTGGGGGCAGTATCCATGTGTGTTGGGGGCATATCCATGAGAGCTGGGGCAATATCCATGTGTGAGCTGGTCTGGGGCAATATATCCATGTGTGAGCTGAGGCGCAATATATTCATATGTGAGCTGAGGCGCAATATATCCATATGTGAGCTGGGGCAATATATATCCATGGGTGAGCTGCTGGGGGCAATATATAATTGTGAACTGGGGCAATATATCCATATGTGAGCTGGGGGCAATATATATCCATGGGTGAGCTGCTGGGGCAATATATCCAGAGCTGCTGGGGGCAATATATATCCATGTGTGCTTTTACTGCCTTCGAACAGGCATGCTGGCGGTTGGCAAAAAGTTGTGTGAGCATATGAGAGAGCTCCACAGCAATAAACCTCACAGTAATGTGCGCTGTGTGTATGAGCATTCAGTGTTATATGGGAGTACTGCTTTAGGAGTAAGAGTAGTTAAAAAAAAATCCGGAAAACTCGGGGGGGGGGGGGTGACACCATAAGTTATCGCACCGGGTGACACCAACCCTAGTGACGCCACTGGTCAGGAAAGCCAAAATCAATACACCAGAGAAACCAAGATACATATGCAGGAATGCAACAACACAGGAAGCTGAACCCACAGGAACCAGAACTCATGCCAGAGCAATGGGCCTCTGTGCTGCTGGCATTTAAATAGGTAACATGTCTGGGTAAGTGGATCATGTGATCGCAGACCTGAACAGCCACAGCGAAACCCAGGAGTGGCACAGGGTGGAATAGCTATCACAGAGCAGGGAAAAGCTGGCCTGGATCCCTCTCACCAACAGAGGGCACGGCTGTGACCAATGGAAACATGACAGGAATAGTGCCCAATGATGGGGAATGATGGGTAACTAACTATGTGGAGGTGAGAGAAAAGCACCAGAACCCCACTAAACCTTCTGCTCCAAGTTCATGAAGCCCATGATCTAGCATTGGAAATAAATTAAGCTGGAAACATTAACTTGTTATTTGATTTCAGGTCGTCTTCAGTAGGACAACCCCATAGCAGCAACCGCAAACTGCTCCAAACACAGGCTCAAGTGAATGAGGTAAATCAGCTACATAAATGTCTCCTGGTTTTCAATATTTTGCGCCTTTGTACGCTGGAGTCTGGAAGTTATTATGTCATTACTTTCTATTTCTGGCACTAGCTTCATTGCCTTCAGAAGGATGAAGTGATGTCCTTACTGCTTATTAAGGCAGTGACGCTGTAATAAATCAGTTGGAGCTCTAACCACTAAACTATCTCCTCAGCTTTAAACAAAAACAAAAAAAAAACACACAGAAGGAGCTACCAACCACTGGAAACATGAAACGATAGGGGCTAAAAAAATCCAAACAAAACAACTATTCTTTATTATAGCAATTGCTACAAGAAGTAAATTAATTTGTTATCAAAGAGGATTTGAATCTGAATAACATAAAGCATTTAATATATTTTAGAGTGCAGTACTTGTGTCATACGTTTTCATGGATCCAAGAAATGTTTTCAAATAATATTTGCAGTACAATATTCTTAAGACGTATAAACGTCTGCTAACACTTTGAATGTAAAATCAGAATATGTTTCAAAATCCACATTATTATTAAAAAAACTCATTTGTTTCATTTACAATTTAGGATGAAACATTGGCGCCTTTTATTTTGACAATCCTATTTCTTCCTCTCCAGTCGCTGTAGTATGTGTTTTGGCCACTGGAGGGCAGTATATTTTGCATTACAAGATTACACTCATGATTGACTGATTTCAAAACAAAAAACAAAAAACAAACAACTGCATCCTTGGCTGCTCTCTATTTAGCTTTCTCTTATATGATTTTGAGAAATATTATGGATTCTTTTCTCAATGAGTTTATGCTAATGTTGCGAACCACCTAAATCTTTCGTTGTCAAGGTCATGGTAATTTTTTAGGTAGTATTCACAAACCATCGATTTTCACTGGTGTCGCAACTGCAACAAAGGTTGAAAAAAGAAATGCAATCCGCAGCAAGATAACATAAGATAAGATAAGATAAGTCCAGCTTTTACTGCTAGGTGATTTAAATAAACAATAGCATCACAAAGTCTATTCAAGCTATTAGGGTTAGAATACAATTTAGGATAAGAGTTAGGGTTAGTAATAGGGTTAGAGTTTGAGTTAATAATAGGCTTCGGGTTAGGGATAAGATCAGAGTAAGCATTAGTATTAGGGTTAAGGTTAGAATTAAAAGGATATTCATAGGGCACCGAACTTGCCACTGAAGGGAAGGCACCGAACGTTGAATTTCTCTGTACGGTGCACTTTCGTGGCAGTTCGTCTATTCAGAAAGCTGTCAATTCGCCAAATACTGGTTAATTGATAGCGAAATACAGTGCAGTTCATCTCAGGTGGCTGCAATCAGGGATCTTCGGCGGCAGTGAAATTGTCCCATAGAGAAGTAATGGTTAATCTATTCGCAGAAAGCCGAACTGCAACGAAGTGTCAGTGAAATGCCCTGATTTTCGGTGATTCAGTTCAACGAGTTTAAGGCTAATGTCAGATGAACGCAGTCTGAGCGCACTCTGCATGCGTGCATAACGGACAGACGTACTGACGGAAGATACTGTAGACACCACACGGTCCGTGGTTTTTTGACGGACGTAGGAAAAAAAAAGGGAACTATGGGAAATAAAATTAATATGAAAAATGATAGAAATTTGAAAAGGATATGAAAAGCCATTTGGTGCGTCAAGGTGCTGGACGTCGCAAATGCGCTGCATCTGACATCTCATCACTCACACAGAAAGCTACGCGGACTTGGCGCACTCTGCGCGTCCGTCTTAACGGTTTTACGTTCTTGCCTAACTTGAGTCCATTTGCCACGTGCGTTGTGCGTGCGCAAGTTTGGTGCGCACATACTTTGTGTGTGGGTCTCTATTGCTCAGGCTTCTATGCTACGACGGACGATAAACTGTGCGGCAACACGGACGTGATCACTGCGTTCGTCTGACGCCGGCCTAAAAGGCGAATCTCATAGGTTTCAATGTAAAAAAAATTTTAACCATTTTTCTTTTTTTATTCAACGATTTTTTTCATTATCAGCAAAATGTCTTTTTATTTATTTTTTTTAAAACAAATTCTGTAGCAGACCATTTTAGTATTTTTATAGGACCTTTTTCATTATTTCCTCACTGTGTCAACATTTTTATTGTTTTAAACACCTTTTAAAGAATACCAGTTCTGTTTTCTTTTCTTTTTTTCTGCACTTCAGGGTCAGATCAGCACTCTACAGGGGTGTCGGCGGTCTGTGCAGTGGTCTTTGGCGGCTCCACGTTCAGTGCACTTCAGGGACCCTGCTCTGAATAGTGAATTCAACACAGGGTCGGCGAAATGTAATTGATGAAGCGCACAGAACTTCAGTGAAATTTTACTGTTTTCTGAATTACCGTTTTAGGGTTAAGGTTAGAGTTAACATTAAAATTTTGGTTAGTATTAGGATTGGGATTAGAGTTCATGTTAAATTTATTATTCGGGCTAGTGTTAGGGTTAGTATTAGGGTTAGGATCGGGGTTAGAGCTCATGTTAAGTTTATTATTAGGGCTGGGGGTTAGTATTAGGGTTAGGATTGAGATAAAAGCTCATGTTAAGTTTATTATTAGGGCTAGTGTTAGGGTTAGTATTAGGGTTAGGATCAGGGTTTAGAGCTCACGTAATAGTGTTAGGGTTAGTATCGGGGTTAGAGCTCATGTTAAGTTTATTATTAGGGCTGGGGGTTAGTATTAGGGTTAGGATTGGGATTAAAGCTCATGTTAAATTTATTATTAGGGCTAGTGTTAGGGATAGTATTAGGGTTAGGATCGGGTTAGAGCTCATGTTAAATTTATTATTAGGGCTGGGGTTAGTATTAGGGTTAGGATTGGGATTAAAGCTCATGTTAAATTTATTATTTGGGCTGGGGTTAGTATTAGGGTTAGGATTGGGATTAAAGCTCATGTTAAATTTATTATTAGGGCTAGTGTTAGGGTAGTATTAGGGTTAGGATCGGGTTAGAGCTCATGTTAAATTTATTATTAGGGCTGGGGTTAGTATTAGGGTTAGGATCGGGTTAAAGCTCATGTTAAATTTATTATTAGGGCTGGGGTTAGTATTAGGGTTAGGATTGGGATTAAAGCTCATGTTAAATTTATTATTAGGGCTAGTGTTAGGGTTAGTATTAGGGTTAGGATCGGGGTAAGAGCTCACGTTACGTTTATTATTAGGGCTAGTGTTAGGGATAGTATTAGGGTTAGGATCGGGTTAGAGCTCATGTTAAATTTATTATTAGGGCTGGGGTTAGTATTAGGGTTAGGATTGGGATTAAAGCTCATGTTAAATTTATTATTAGGGCTAGTGTTAGGGTTAGTATTAGGGTTAGGATCGGGTTAGAGCTCATGTTAAGTTTATTATTAGGGCTGGGGTTAGTAATAGGGTTAGGATTCGGATTAAAGCTCATGTTAAGTTTATTATTAGGGCTAGTGTTAGGGTTAGTATTAGGGTTAGAATCGGGGTAAGAGCTCACGTTACGTTTATTATTAGGGCTAGTGTTAGGGTTAGTATTAGTGTTAGGATTGGGGTTTGAGCTCATGGTAAATTTATTATTAGAGTTTGTGTTAGGGTTAGCATTAATTTAGCCGATTTACGGTTAACCCTAACTTTGCTAACACCATCGTTTAAATAGATTTTGTCACTACCATCGTTCACAGGAGTTATACTTTTTTTACTAGGTGATTTAATCTGTGCGACATTTATAAACCTACAACTTTTTTCAATGGCATTTCTAGCCGTGGTCACTTGATGGCGACTTTCCCAAAGTGAACTGTCAGGTGCAGACCATATAACTGCTCCCTCGCAGTGCCAGCACTCAGAACACCATCACTGACACACCATCACTGAGTAACAGGACTGTGACATAATGTGTTTGTAATGGAGCAGTGGTATGATGTGGAGTTTTCCTAAAAAATACAACTTTTAAAAAGAAGCTTAACATCTAAATACTCATTTTTAAATTATAAAATATATATTTAATAAAACCTGTGTGCTTTGTAATTGTGAGCCATTAGATAAAAACTGGCTGCATGTAAATCACCGTTCTAATTGGTTCCTCTTTAGTGTCCAACAACCATCAATTGCTTGTTGTTACTTTGTTGCTGTGCTATATAATGCATGAAACTCTACCTCACTATATACTGTATGTATGAGTTCCATAAGCTTGATTCCACGTGACAAATTCTCGCATTAATGCCAGGTGGTGGAAATCATGCGAGTCAATGTGGACAAGGTGCTTGATCGAGATCAAAAGCTGTCGGAGCTGGATAACCGAGCAGACGCACTAAAGGCCGGAGCTTCTCAGTTTGAGACAAGTGCCGCTAAACTGAAGAGGAAATACTGGTGGGAGAACTGCAAGGTGAGATGGATTACAGAGGGGAAACGAGTAGTGGGCAGAAATAGTTAAAATATACACTTATACGCCTATCTAGATTATATGTACTGCAAGTACTCACCAGATACCATTGGAAGTTGCATTAATAGTGCTTTAACATCAGTGTGTGATGGATGGAAAAGAGCGAAACAGAGTGAACAACATAATAGATAATAAAAAGAGAATAAGACCAGATTCCAACCATGCTGCTAAGCTAATGGCTCAAACTGGTATTATTATTATTATTACACAATATTAAACTTTTAATAGTTATATTTAACGGCCTCAGCCTGTGTTGAAAATAAGTGGAGTGCCACACCAGAAAACAATCGGCTGATATGTTGCTATGTACCTTATTGTGATTTCCCCAAAAAAAACTAATGCAAGACCAAAAAAGTCACAAATGTTCTGGAATCGGTACCGCGCTCTCAATTTGATACAATAAAGGTATTGCATACACTTTGTATCACTAGGCAGATCTTCTCTGTATCACCATGGACCATGTAAAGATAGAACATGAAAAAAACCCGAATTGTGCGGTATATCCTGACCTGACATATGGGCAAATAGTCAAGAGTTTTCATGATTCAACACTCACATAGGAGGAGCCCAAACTGTCTCTAGTGTTGTCCACCTTATGGGTATTCTTATCCATCTTATAGAAGTGAATACCCATAAGGTGGACAACACTAGAGCCAGTTTGGGCTCCTCCTGTGTGAGTGTTGATTCACAAAAACTCTTGACTACAAGCCCCAGCCTTTAGCTTAGCGGCTCGAGCCGGTACTACAACCTAGCTTTGCTTACAGCTCGGCATTTGTGGCTCCTTACTGTCTAAATAATGACTCAGCAAGAGAACAGTGACCTACTACAATGTAACTCGCTGATCTCAGCTCAAGTCAGTATTTCTAAAAGAATGCCATCTGTCACAGCCTGACGTGAAGTGATTTTGAATTGTGGAGGAATAATATTCGTCACTTCATGTCCCTCAATGGCAAATTTGTGTTGTACATTTTCAGGCGTCTCATGTCATTGTATCTCAGAGACTGGTGCATGCCAGGGACCCCAAGATTCTTCTCACAGAGCAAACTGCTTGTTAAATAATATGCTGACTGGTGCAGAATTCAAAGAGTATAAACATAGTATTCTCACTGACTTCCTGGACGGAAGATGAGATCAGGCAGAAGTAATTTGAATGTTGTGACGCACACAGGAAAATCATATCTGGGTTTATAGTTCTTCGCATCCCTCTGTGTAAATAATCCGCTCTTTTAGTTGTAGCTACTATGGTAACACAATGTACCAGAGAAGCAGAATGTCCCACTCTTTAGGAACGGGGTAAAGATGGAACAGAACAGTCATTAACCCTTTAAGGACCAATGACATAACTGTTACGTCATAAATGCATTTACTTTAAAGACCCTTGGTCCTTAAGGAGTTAAACAGGACACAATATAACAAATTGTGATTTTGTGTTTTAAGGCAGTGGATCCTGACCCTGGTCCTCAAGTTCCCCTAACACTGCAGGCCAGGTTTTAAGGATTCCCTTGGAGAAATCAGACTGAATCCTGCAATCACTGAGCAGCAAATCATATAAAAAAAAAGAGAGAAACACATTCCAATGCGCAAACTGGTACACTTCTAATACTAAAAAGAGAGATTTCTCTCTATGTGGCGTTTCTCACAATACTATATATCTATAACATTGCACTGGAATATGTATGTATAGTCAATAATTGCATAGACAGTTGGTGGAATATATCATAGTCCTTGCGTATTGCAATGTGGTGGTAACAATGCCACCTAGTGTCCGAATTGGTAATTGTCCTTCAGTATGAATTCTTGTGCATATTTGAAATGCATTCCAATACGGACACTAGGTGGCATTGTTACCACCACATTGCAAAGCTACACTCAGGTGAAAATGTTTTGCTGTACTTAAACATTTCCTATACCTAACATGGGGAGTGCAATATTTTTTTAGAGTTTCAAGAAGTGAGTTATTACAAAGTGTCGGCTGCAAATTAATGTCAGGAGGCTCAGTTGCGCTAGGCAAAACTTTAGCGAGCCTTTTAAGCTGGTGTTAACTGATTCTCCAATTGCAAAATCATTTAACACCACTCTAACCTGCCCCAATAAATTCCATAATCACAGCTCATCACACGATAAGAAGGGTGGCCTGATCTGCCACTTGTTCTGGCCACGAGCACTGTCAGACCTGGAACAAATAGTTCCCAGTCTCCTTCCGCGATCACTCCGCGATCTTGTGGAATCGCAGCCCGGAAGCGCAAGCCTCCATGAAGTCCTATGGACTCCAGGAGTTGATACTCTCGACAGTAAGGAAGCACTACCACAAGCATCACTGCGGCTCCTGTCTGCCCCAGAATACCACATTAACATGGAGTACTCTGCGGGAAAGTCTGCAGGAGCAGATTTTCTCCGTTAGCGTCCCCATGTTAGTGTGAACTATGGAAGAGGACCCCTGGCCTCTTAGGGGTACTGGAGGACCAGGATTACAAACCATTGATTTAACAAATTATTAGAACAATAATATAGGGCTGAGAAACTCAACAAAATAAAATGTATTAACCCCTTCACTTCCAGGATGCATACAGGACAGAACAATCTGCAATGTCCATTTCCAAAGTAGTTATTACATCCAATTTGACCAGAATGAAAGAGACAAAACATCACAAACTTGGCATGGAATACACAATTATGCACAAAAAATGTGTTATAAATGTGTTTTGTGAATAAAAACTTAAAAAACCCAATTTCAAAGGAGCCACACCAACCAAATCCATCTGATCTGTAAGTCTCAATCTGTAGCTATTGGAGGGAGACCTCTGCCTGTGATGCCTGTGGGCTGCCCCTTTAGCAAGGCCAATGCATGCAATGGGGTTGGGAGGCTAGTGGCAGCACATATCGCTGCAACTGCTCAGTCTGTATTGAGAGGCATGAAAACCTATAACCTACACGACCCTCTGATCCGGTGATCAGCTCCCCAGCAGGTCTGTTCTACTCAGTACCACTGGTACTGGGCCTTTGTTTTTTTACCAGAATGGATATTTAAAGGTGTAATCTGTGTTTTGTGGCTCATTACGCGCTTAGACTTGTTCTGGTGAATTACTTTGGGAATTCCGGCAGGTTTTCTTTTTCCTGTACTTTCTGGTGGGAAAGGGTTTAAAATAGTATTATTTTTTCATGTCCCTCATCTCTATTATATTACTCTGTGGGTTGTTTAAATATGTTTTTGAACATATTGTTACATGTTTAACGGCAGTTACATTCTGTTCTATTCCGTTCTCTTACCCCACCCTGTGGAGCTGCAACTCCGGAACCCTTGCCTTCAAAATAGGTCCATATCAAATTTAACTATAACAGCATCAAGTGTCTCTAACCTAGTGGGGCATAGGACAAAAGGCACGATGGCGGGTAGAAAGAGCAATATGGTAGGATGGAAGAGGCAAGCAGAGACAGCTCTCTAATTAGGCAAAATAAGCAGCTGTCTAAGGCCTTGCTCCCACTTGGACCTCAAAGGATGTCACTTTTGTAGAATTCTATTGAACTGACTTTCCATTCAAATACACTCCTACATTCACATACTTGTCTGTCAAGAGTGGAATTGGCCTTTTTACTTCAAACTTATTGGGTTAATTTCTACATTTCGTGCAGGGAAGAAAAACCTCATATCTAAGTTTGGCCTAAGGCCTCACTTATCCTATAGTCGCCACTGGGGCAGAGGCACACCAAAATCTTTATTTCTAGGCTGATGATGCCTTTATACAGAAAAAATGGCGTCACACCCATACTCACGGGAGCGGCTGCAACAGCCAGGAGTAACAGCCCAGTTAATGTATAAAACATAAGGGAAAAAGGTGTCATCTGCGCTCGTTTCTATGTATTTCCATGTACAACAAAACACTATGAGGTTTTAGTTTGTTTCAATGCCTCTCCTTAGCTGAAAAGCAGCAGGAGGGGCATGGAGCTGCTCAGTAGAGCGGCTTTTGGTACATTGGTTAGGTACTCACTCTACAAAGAGGTGCCTTGAAGGGGCGAGTGAGCTTACGTTGCAATGGCCATTGAAACAAACTAAAACCTCATAGTGTTTTGTTGTACATGGAAATACATAGAAACGAGCGCAGATGACACCTTTTTCCCTGATGATGCCTTTAGTTCAGCACTCATTATTGTTGATTCATAGCAAACTCGTTAAAAGAATTTACAGTTAGCAAATATGAAAGACAAAGGAGAAAAGCAAGAAAACTCAACAAAGCAGCTTGTTTTAAAATACTTTGAAACATGTATGCATATAATTGTTTTTAGAAATTGGAGTATTTTCACTTTATGTACTATAGGACAGGCATCTCAAACTCTGCCCCCATGTGTATTTCCTACAATTACCAGAATTCTTTGAATGGAATAGATGGCTAGAGAATCATGGGAGCTGTAGTTCAGAAACATCTGGGAACCAGAGCTTTAAATCCCTGTGATAGGAGGACATTGGGCACAGATTCAAAGGAAAAATAAACAGGTGAAACTCAGGAGAATGGCTGGATTAGTAAAAATTCTAGCAGGGTTATTCAGAGAGAGGTGAAACTCAGGGGAATGACTGGAGAAGTGAAAATTCTAGGTTTAAATAGCCAAACCAGAAAAATTCTCCCATTTATTTCACTTTCCAAATCGGCCGTTTGGTCTAGATTGTTCTCTTCTCCTGCCAGTTCTCCTGGTTTTCACCTCTCTCTGAATAACCCCGAAAATGTTTTACCTTCTCAAAGTGGTCTATCAAGCAAAATCCAATTAATATGTTTATGTTCCCACTGTATTCTTGTTGATAACAATTTAATTATAAAAACAATATAGAGTGAAATGAGAACCTCTACTGAACACAACTTGATTTAATAATGGAAATTTAAGCTGTTTCAGGCAATAATCTATTTCTATTTTCTTTTTTTTAGATGATAATCATGATGGGAATGCTGGGCGCATTCATGCTTATTATTCTCATTAGTAAGTAAATTTACCTTAGTTAAAGGGATACTCTAGGGTTAAACCTGGAATTGGGGATAAAGGGGATAACCTTTAATCCTGCCTGACTCTCCCAGTACACCCCAACACAAATGAAAAAAAAATAATAACATTGTACCTCCAAACCATCTGCAGTCAACTCTGATTCATGCAATTAAGTTCTTTGACAAAAAGCACGAGACATATATACTGTATTTAGAGTAATGATACATGTATTAAGTCAATTTAACACAATGAAAGTCATTTTGTGGAATATAACAGATTGATAGGGAACTTATGTGCCATAACAAGGCATCAATATGTTATTATAGATTTGGCCTTAAAATAGCCATAATGTGGGCAACCTCTGGACTCACAAAGAGTCATTGTCACGCTCGTGTCACCACCAGGCACGCGCCAAGGTGAGGTGGTTCTTGAGAAAAGCCCTTATGTGCAGAGATACACTGTAGACTGCAATAACAGATGAGAGCAACACAGGGTTAACTAGAGACCTCTGTACAGCAATACCACAGATGTTCTGTTCTGAAAGGCCGTTCAAGTGTAGTCAGAAATACCAGGAGTCTGAACCAGAGCAAGAACGTTATACAGATACAGGGGTTCAGAACCGGGAGGGAAGTCAGCCAAGCCAAAATCGGTAACCGGTTAACCAGAATATAACATAACAAACAGAAAAATCAAATACAACAAGGGAAACACTTATGAACTGAATACACAGGAGAAACTGAAATAAACCAAGAACAGTATAGCAGAGGCAACAGATAGACAGACAGGGAAACACTAAGAAATAAACTGAACAAGAATATACAACTGGGATGAAACAATACAGCAGGGAGCTCTCAGATCACAGCAAATACTGGAGACCAGGAAAAGCAAATGACCCAGCAAAGCACCATAGGCACATTGCTCTAATATAGGCAGGACATCAGGACAAGGATCAACAGGTGAGCAGGGAGCACAGAACACATTAACCCCTGGGCTGCAACCCATGAATTAGCAGCAACAGAAACACAAAGGAAAAACAGGAATACAGAGGACAGTGGGACAGGGCTAGAAGCTTGGAATGTGACAGTCATCCTTCAACTCCCAGGAGATGAAAAACCCCTTGAGGGAAACCTCTGAGGAACCATGGCATAAGGGACTGCCCCTTCCCTGTAGGCATTAAGAGGTTAATATAATGTTTCTATATAAAGGACTTGTTCAGTTTAAGAGAGATTAATTAGAAAGACACATGTAGACAGACAGGCATGTATAGACCAACAGATGTATAAAGAAAGACAGACAAATATACAGTTCATGTTTGCTGCTCATCTTCTCCACATTTTTTTGTTGAATGGGGTGAGTATAGTTATCTCTAAAATCATGGGTGAAAGTTGGCTAGGATCTAGATTTAATTAAACTCCTGCTACCCTACTTCAAATCCTAAAAAAACAATAAGGCTAGGGTCAGATGAGCGCATTTTGTACGGACTGTGCGTCCATGCAGTACAGACGTACTTACTGACTGACAGCAAGGTAGTGGTCATATAGTCTGTTTTTGTCACTGATTTATTTTTTGACTGATGTAGCAGGGAAAATAAACTACAATGAAAAAACATTCTGTCCGTCAAAAATCCTGGACGTATAAATGCAGTCCGTCTGACCACGCTCCATCATTCACACACAAAGCTATGCAGATGTTGCAGAAGTGGCGCACTCTGCATGTCCGTTCTAGCAGTATTACGTTCTTGCCTAACCTGCATCCATTTGCAGCGTCCGTCAGCCTCCGCACTTCTGTGCGGACGTACTTCGTGTGTGGGGCTCCATTTAACACAATTGTATGCTATCACGGACGTACTTATGTGCGGGCAACACGGACGTTAACACTGCGTTCGTCTGACCCGAGCCTAAACTGTATAGTAAAATAGGAATGGGAGGACAGGATACTAGTGATGGTGACTTGTGTAGTGTGTAAGATTTGCAAACTTTTAGCACTATTTTCATGAATGACATTGTTCACTAATACGTCTCTTTTTTTTCTTTCGTGGTTCCAAACCTCATTCCATGTTTCTCTTGTGTACATATTTTTGCAATCATCTTGTATGCACATTCTTCTCTCACATTCAGTCTATTTTTGTTCTTGACCTACTTCTCTACTTTATCGTTTCTTTTGTATCTTCTTCTGGTTTTATTATCGGTTTGTGCTTCTTTCCAGCTCCTTTCTCTTCTTACCACATTGTTAGTCATTTTGTTGACTCTCCCTTGGCAATAAGCCTTTGTGTCGTATGTGATTGTGGGCATCTGGATGTTTACTGATATTATGGAAAAAGGAATTGGCTCCAAGTCATCACGAACGATGAAATTGTATGAAGGAGGAACCATCCTACATCCAAGCAGTCACATCTCAGAGCTTCTCAGATTCTCATCCAAAAAGATAAAATCCCACAAAGACATTTTTTTCAGTCCATGTAATGTGATTGCTTGTGACAAATAAACTTTTTTTGGCATGCTCACCCATTTGGAATTTGGATCTGAGTCCTGCTAGTGCACCGTGGCAGTTGCCACCTAACATCAGGAAGTTAAGGGGGGGAAAAAAATCGGTAATATCTCCATTAGAAATATAACTTAATAACATATTTTATCACATTCATAATGCCACCATAGACATTTCATGCTTTTAGGAAGCACTTATTCATAAGCAGTGCTACCCTAGACAATATATGTATTTATCTTTTAATGTCTGTGTAATTAGCATTTGTGATTTAAATTTTATTTTTCTGGAAAACATTTTGATTTTTTTCTTTATTCTTAATTTGATGGGTTAATATCTCTTTAGAAATGTGTCTGTAATAAGCCTGTATTACCTTTACTGAGGAAAGAGAAGATGCACACAAAAAGAAAACAACATATAACCTACTGGATGTGCATGGAATCCAGGATTGCCAATGTACTTATACTGTGTGATTCATGTAGACCCCAACCAAAAGATTTTGTTATAGAGCTTAACCTCCCTGGCAGTCTAAATTTTTCAAAATTTTGTGTCTAAAAGCGTATCAATTTTTTTTTAAAGGAAACGTGTTTTTGTACATAGTTAGCCTGTAATAATTAGGAATCACGCACTGAAATCCATGCAAGCAAGAGTCCTTACTGGTAAAATCCTTTATAAATAAATAAATAAAATAGTAAATACACTGAGTCCGATAAAGTTTGAAACACGACATAATAATTTATTATCCCAAAAATAATTATGATATTCAATAAAATAAAAACCACTGAAATCTGTCTGAAAACAAGGATGAAACTATGTATGGTCTGTTTCTTATCCTGTAGTGCCACCTAGTGGCCGTTCATAAACATTGCACATTGGAATATACAGTGTATTATAATTTTTTTAAGTTTGCTGCCTGGTCCCGCCCCCCTGCATCGTGTAACTCGCAGGGAGCCTTACCAGGAAGCAACTCATCGCGATCACACTGCGGGGGACAGCCAGGGAACGCAGGAGGAGGTGAGTATGCATCCAGCCCGAGTGTGGCTCGGGGTTACTGTTCGCGGTAGTGAAATTTAACCCCGAGTCACACTCGGGAATACCACCAGGGAGGTTGAAGAAATAAAGAAAAACTGAGAGTAAACGTACCTTCTCTTATGTTGAGAACATCCCATCACAGCATGTGCTATAGGTGGCCACTAGGTGGCAACACAGCCACAACAACAGCACAGGTAGGAGATTAGCACTCCCATGGAACAAAACGAGTTACTCTTTGGAACTAACACAGTGCTACTTACATCAAGACGGTGTGACATGCCACATATCATGTGAGTCAATGCCAACAACCCAGAGTGCTTTTGTCTCTGATAACGAATAATCCAGCACTCAGACAAAACCCAGTTAAGCGATGAAGCCCCTAATCTGACAGGCCAGTCCATAGAATAGACTGATCTGAATAGAGAATATGTACAAGGACAATACAAAAAAGTACTGAACCTACAGGGACAAGAGAAAGATCGCAGTACAAATACTAATCCAGAGGTCGGTACACAGAAAGTATAATAAATAACTATAGAGGGAATCAGGGCCGGACTGGGAATAAAAATCAGCCCTGGAAAAAAAATTTAGACCAGCCCTATAGCGCTAAATTAAGTGACTTTAACGTATGCCCCATATTACAATCTGAACACTAACGGGCTAAAAAATACAACCCTTAGAGCATTAGTGATTGTGCTCTCTTCTGTGAGCTTACTGTACTTTGCGCTTCCCTTGTTAAGGATAGGGAGCGCAAAGTCCTAACGCGAATTACTGCACTGATGAGGTAACGAAAAAGTTAACCACTGCTAGAAGCTGGTGCTAACTGATACCATTTCTCCTGAATAATTTATCACCAGCTAAAAAAAAATCAAAAAAATCAGAGACTCACCTCTCATCCCGTGGTGAGAACAGTGGGCCAATCAACCTGGTCTGGCCACAGGGAGCAGAGTGAGACTGGGGACAAAAAGTCCCCAGTCTCCCTCCTCAAATCAAGTTGCAGACCTGCAAGATCTCACGAGAGGCGAGATCCTGCAGGTCACGCGGCCGGGCAGCAAAAGCCTCCATGGAGTCCTATGGACTGCAGTAGCAGGTACTTGCAGAGGCGCTTAGTGCTGCATTACGGTGCATACTTCTGAATCAGCACCTGACCCGCAATATGGAGCTTAAACAGGGACACTAAGGGGAAACCTGCAGATGCACATTATTCACCTTAGCGTCCCCATTTTAGCACAGGGCAAGGAATAGCGCCCACAAGCTCTTATGGTGAAAGAACAAAGGAAAAATAAAAGAAGCAGAAATAAAATCCTGGTATATAACAGAGGAGACATTCCATAATGATAAAATAATATTTACAGCTCTCATTACTGACCAGTCCCTGAGTTAGGCTAAAGTCCCACATATATAGGGTTATTCAAAGAGAGCCAAACTGGCCCAGAAACTGCACCAAACAGGGAATTTCCCTATACGGTGCAATTACGGGGCCATTCAGCTATTCAAAGAGCAGGCAGTTTGGCAAATTGTGTTGAATTGCCAGGGGAAAACGGTGCCTGTTTGAAAGCCGTGAAATACGGTGCTGTTCGGCGTCAGTGAAATCCCCCATAGAGAAGCAATGGTTAATCTATTCACATTGAACAGCAGAGAAATGCCAGTGAAATGCCCTGATGTTCAATGGTTTCATTCGACAGGTTTAATCAGGCGAATCCCATAGGCTTCAATATTAAAAATATTCCCATTTTATCCAATATCTAATAAACCATTTATTCTTTTAATTTGCAGAAAAAAGTCTCTTTTTTAAGGCATTTTTCTGGTGAATTATTTTAAAATGTTTTTTTTTTTCTGTAACAGACCTTTTTATTATTATTCATAGGACTTTATATACTATTTCCAGGCATTTTCATGCAGTAGTATTTTGCAAACCGCATTTAAAAGTTGGGTGTTTTTTTTTTAAAACCCGTTCAGCTGCTGGTCAGCTTTTTGTGGCAGGCCATCAGGTACATTCGGAAGTCTCTTCGGTGGCTTGTGGGTGCGTTCAGCAGTCTCTTTGGTGGCTTACGGGTGTGTTCGGCAGTCTCTTTGGGTGGCTTGCAGGTGCGTTCGGCAGTCTCTTCAGTGGCTGCGCTTGGCAGGTATGTTCTGCGGTTTGCTCAGTGGGTTTGCGGCTGCCTTTGGGTTGATCTGCAGCATTCAGCAGGTTTGCAGCGTTCAACGGGTCGATTCACCGCACTTTGGGGACCTTGCGGTGAATGCTGAATTCACCGCACGGTCTGCAAATTTAACTTGTCGAAGTGAGGTGAACCAGAGAGCACTGAAATGTCAGTGACAATTCAGTGCTCCCTGAATAACCATGATAGAGTGAACACATTAAACAGTTATTTATATAAATAGGACCAAATAAATCATATAAGGAGGAATATCAGAAAAACTTCACTAGACATGAATCCCCCCACTGCAACTTAATGTACTCCGTGTGCCTCTTTAACTCCCTGTCAGGACCTGAAGCTGCTGCTGGAGTGGAGGCGGCAGGGCCGCACGGCTCCCCCAGCACCATCAGCCCATAAATCAAGCAGCCTACCGGGATTCCTCCTGGTATCCCGGTAGGCCAGTCCAGCCCTGAAGGGAATATAGAGAAAAAACAATGTCCAGATAACATAGCCAGGGTCAGTGCACAGAATATAAACCAAACACGGACACTAGCAGAAATCAGAACCAAGAATACTTAGCCAGGGGTCAAACCAAAGGATCACAGATATATAGGAACGTACTGCGGGGTCTATTTGAAACCACGGTAGTGCACAGAGTTCTGTCAGTTGCTGTTAAAGGCCTCCTAGATCTATGACCAGGTGCAGAAATCAGGTGCAGAGGCCAGGTGTCCAGAACAGCGCCCTCTCTGCCCTGGAGGCCTAACTGCAGTACGAGCAGGCACAGCACCACCAGTTTGTATGACCCTTTTTAAGGACCATGTAATTTTCAAGAAACTGACCGCCCAGGTGTCCCGATCTTACTAGCCTGGACTTCTTGTTGTGGGGCTATTTGTAAGAATGAGTGTACTGTAACAATCCCAGCACAAAAGAAGCCTCATTATAGTGAAAATCAATGATGACATAATATTGAGACACTTTAGCAAAAACATGCAGCGACGTGTCAACATGTGCCTAATAGAAAACTGTGGCCACTTCCAGCACTTGCTGTTATGGGATGTATTCCATATAAAGAGAAGGTACATTTCTCGAATATATTCATTAGTTTCCATTCATTCTTTTGTTTTTGATCTATTACAAAAACTTTGGGTTCAGGTCTATGTGAATCTCCCTGTATTATGCAGGGGAGACCACGAAATCCAGGCAGGCACTACAATTAGCAATAAAAAGGGAGCTTAATTAAGAGACCTGATGCAAAGTTTCAACTGAGAAAGGCTCCTTGTAGCCAAAATGTTGCAGCAGGCTCCTGCAATAAAGTTCCTTTTTGTATTGCTTATTGCTGAGTGCCTGAATTTCCTGCTTTTCTCAGCATAATATCTCGGCATTACATTTACTGTGAACAAAGTTTACTAACTAAGTAGTAATACGTAACCTACATCAGATAGAAAACTGAAATGTACCTGAGATGGATAATCATAGAATATTACACAGAAGACTAAAAGGGTCTACCCCAGATTCAATATTGCAAACAAAACACCTTTAATTTTAAAGGAGAGACAAAATGTCAGCCTGTAGTTAAAATATAACTTTTATTATAGCAATGATTAAAAATAACAAAACACAAAATCTGAACACAACATTGTGTTATCAACACACAGAAAACAAAAAATTTATATATATAAAAACAAATCACCACTTCACAGTGATCTTTCACTTGAAAACAGAGAGAATCTCAAGGGTCTAGAATTGAATAGCATCGCAAAATTGCCATATTCTGCCTAACATCTGCAAAGCCTCAACTGTACTCATTTACTTAGACGACACCGTAATCTATGCCAGCAAACAAAATCTCCCGCAGCTGGAGGCCGTGCTGCAAGAACAATTCACAGAGGTAGAAAAGTGGATCAAACACAACAAACTTTTTTTAAATACTGACAAAACGGAAACGATGCTCTTTGGAACAGAACCTAAACTACACAAATTGCAAAATCCCCATCTATGTGTGGGGACAAAAATCAAATGGCACGCTGACCACAGTCACGTCTCTCAAATATCTAGGTATTTGGTTAGACCCAAATCTATCCTTTGGCCTCCACATCGAAAAACTCTCATCTAAACCTTACCCCAAACTTGGTGCCCTGTCCAGAAACAAATGCTGCCTGAGCCCTGTGGTAAGTAAGTAAACTGTACAACAAATGCTTATGCCGGCTATTGATTACGGAGATGTAGTGTATGCAGCGGCCCCGCAAACACACCTTCAGAAACTTACCACATTGTTTAACTCCTTCTGCCGCTTTGTGCTACAGTGTAACTACATGACCCACCATTGTGACATGTTAACTGGAGCTAAACTGGCCGTCGTTGGAGTCTAAACGCACCTTTCACCTTTCCAACCTGGTGTTTATGAGCTTTTCTGGGAAGCTGCCACCCTACCTGAATAGGCTGCTTCCCCCAGCAGTTCCCTCATCCTATAACCTCCGATCCAGGACCTACACCTTACTTGCATACCACAATACAAATAGACAGTGGCTCGATCCTCATTTTCCTACCGAGCGCCACAGTTATGGAATAACCTCCCAGACGCCATCAAATCTTCCCCCAGTCTAAAGTCACTCAAGAGCTCCCTATTAACATACCTCAATACGGAATGCACCTGTAAACATGTAACATAGTGACTATTTTATGTTAATCTGTATATTTGATTTGTAATATCTTGCATTTTATTACTTTGTATTTTTGTAACGACTAACATTTCAATGATCTTGAACCCAGGACATACTTGAAAACGAGAGAAATCTCAATGTATCCTTCCTGGTAAAATACTTTATAAATAAACTAGGTGGAAAGCCTGCCCGGAGGGCAGGCTATTGTTGTTGTTGGCAGGTCAGAATTCATGTCCACATATTTGTTTTTCAATGTCCAATCTAAGCGTATCTCTATAAAAATGCGTTTGTAACACGTCCGTCGCCATCCCATCTGCAACAGGAGGGCCAACTGAGCAGCTCTGATGGGTGCACGCACAGCTGACAGAGCAGGTTCCTCTCCCCTCTTAGATTGTAAACTCACGGGAACAGGACCCTCTGGGCTCCGGGAGGAAGATGAGCAGGAACTGGAACCGGAGGCTGGAGGGAGGGAGCTGGTGAGGGGCCGAATAGACAGCCTCCGGGGGAGACTCAGGGCAGGGGGGGAACCGTGAGGGACAAAAAAAATCCGATCCATTTTGAGAGGGGCTGTGTGCCTCTCCAATGGATTGGATTTTTTTTTGTCCCTCGTGCACACTGGCTGTGCACTTGCCGCGGCCGTTGGATGTGCGCACGTAGCCAGCAGTACGCAGTTTGCGTGCGCATGCGCAGACGGCAGCATTGCGACGGCGATGGAGGGAGCCGGTGAGGGGCTGAATAGACAGTAGGGTTGCCACCTTTTCTTCAAGCCAAACCCTAACATTCTAGTGTTGGGCTTGGGTGGCCATTTTTTGTAGCGTATACATTATGCGTATATTTACTTTATGCGTATATATAATGGCACGTGGTATGCATGGCATGTCAGGCTGGTATTTAGGCACACTGGTTATTATGACACACTGGTATTGTGCATGGCAGACTGGTATTGTGCCTGGCAGACTGGTAATAGGGCTGGCCGACTGGTATTGTGCATGGCAGACTGGTAACGTGCATGGCAGACTGGTATTGTGCATGGCAGACTGGTAACATGCATGGCAGACTGGTAATGTGCATGGCAGACTGGTAACATGGCTGGCAGACTGGTATTGTGTGTGGCAGACTGGTAATGTGCATGGCATACTGGTATTGTGCATGGCAGACTGGTATTGTGCATGGCATACTGGTATTGTGCATGGCAGACTGGTATTGTGCATGGCAGACTGATAATGTACATGGCAGACTGGTAACATGGCTGGCAGACTGGTATTGTGCATGGCAGACTGGTATTGTGCATGGCAGACTGGTAATGTGCATGGCATACTGGTATTGTGCATGGCAGACTGGTAACATGGCTGGCAGACTGGTATTGTGCATGGCAGACTGGTAACATGGCTGGCAGACTGGTAATGTGCATGGCAGACTAGTATTGTGCATGGCAGACTGGTATTGTGCATGGCAGACTGGTAACATGGCTGTCATACTGGTATTGTGCATGGCAGACTGGTATTGTGCATGGCAGACTGGTAACATGGCTGGCAGACTGGTATTGTGCATGGCAGACTGGTATTGTGCATGGCAGACTGGTAACATGGCTGGCAGACTGGTATTGTGCATGGCAGACTGGTATTTTGCATGGCAGACTGGTAACATGGCTGGCAGACTGGTATTGTGCATGGCAGATCGGAGGAGACAACAGAGACAAGGCGGCACTCACTCTCTCCCTCCCTGTGTGGATGGTGAGGTGGGGGGGAGCGAGCTTACCCCTCCCGGCAGACACAGGGTTAGTGACAAGAAGCGATCCTCTGCTTCACCCTACGGCGCTGCTGGCGGTCTCCGTTGCGCATTGTTGGACGCGTCTATTCCATAGATCCGCCCTGTCTCACTGAGCCGACCGCCGAGGCACACGCACAGCCGGCAGCTGCCATGGCAGTTGCATGCGCATGCAGCCAACCGCCGCTGGTTGTGCATGCATGCGCAGTCCGTTTTTCTGGCGACGGACACGCCGGAGCTTATTGCTTTATGTTATAGATAAATATTAGCAGACGACCATTGGTTCAATAGAGTGTTGTGTACATAAGGTGAAGGGAGAACACATCAATGAGAGACCGTGAACATTGGCAAGAATTCGAAGCAAACCCCAAAACCTGGGTCAAAGAAAATGCAGTAATACAGTTGCAAGAAAAAGTATGTGAACCCTTTGGGATTACGTGGAGTTTTGCATGAATTGGCCATAAAATGTGCTCTGATCTTCATCTAAGTCACAACAATTTGAAAAACACAGTCTGCTTAAAATAATACAACACAAACATTATATGTTTTCATGTTTTTATTGAACAGAACATGTAAACATTCACAGTGCAGGGTGGAAAAAGTATTTGAACCTTTGGACTTAATAACTGGTTGACCCTCCTTTGGCAGCAATAACCTCAACCAAACGTTTCCTGTAGTTGCAGATCAGACCTGCACAACGATCTGGAGTAATTTTTGACCACTCCTCTTCACAAAACTGTTTCAGTGTAGCAATATTCTTGGGATGTCTGGTGTGAATCGCTCTCTTAAAGTCATACCACAGCATTTCAATCGGGTTGAGGTCAGGACTCTGACTGGGCCACTCCAGGAGGCGTATTTTGTTTTGTTGAAGCCATTCTTTTGCTGAATTACTTGTATGCTTTGGGTCATTGTCCTGTTGCATCAACCATCCTCTGCGGAGCTTCAGTTGGCGGATAGATGGTCTTACGTTTTCCTGCAAAATGTCTTGATAAACTCTGGAATTCATTTTTCCATCAATGACAACAATCCGTCCAGGCCCTGAGGCAGCAAAGCATCTCCAAACCAGGATGTTCCCTCCGCCATGTTTTACAGTGTGGATGAGGTTTTGATGTTGGTGTGCTGTGCCTTTTTTTCTCCACACATACAGGGTTATCCAAAGAGATTCGAAAAGTCACCGCACGTTCGGTGACTTTTCGTTCTCTTCAATTTGGTTCGTGTTGCCGATCCCATTTCGGTGACCCTGCGGTGTATTCAGCAAGTACCACAGGGTCCCCGAATTGCAGGGAAAAGCTACCGCAAACTTAACGAAAACTAACCGCAAAACCTGCCGAATGCATGCCGAAAACCCTCAAAAACATCTGGATTAACCCGTCGAAGACGCCGGAAAAACCCGAGCAGGAGCCATCACACACAGTGAAGCCGCCGGAAAAAGCCGAGAAAAAGCCGAGACCGCAGACAGAGGGAGGTGAATAAATTAGCAAAACAGTTTGTATGAATGTGAAAGTGAAAAGCTGTTTGCAAAGAAACTACTGAGCGAAAATGTCTGAAATTTACACAGGAGGTCCAGGGAATGATAATAAAAAGGGCTGTTACAAAAAAATAAGTGAACTTAAAAAAAATTCTGAAAAATGCTTAAAGTATCTGAAAAAATCTATAAATAAAGAGACTCTTTACTGCAGAATTTTATAATGAACGGTTTATTAGATATTGAATTAAAACGAGAATATTTTTAACATTGAAGCCTATGGGATTCTCCTGAATTAACTTGCCGAATTAAACCACCGAATGGCAGGGCATTTCGGGAACCTCTCACTGCTGGTTTTCGTTCTCTGAATAGCCGAAGCAGTGCATTTTCATGGGGATTTCACTGCCCTCGAAAAGGCACCGAACAGGCACCGTATGTGCAGGCAATTCGCCAGGATTTGGCGAATTGCCTGCTCTCTGGATAGCCGAATGGCCAAGAAAGGTAACCGAACGCTGATTTTCAGCGTTCGGTTACCTTTCTCAAGCAATTCGGATCTCTTTGGATAACCCTGATAGTGTTGTGTGTTTTTCCCAAACAACTCAATTTTGGTTTCATCTGTCCACAGAATATTTTGCCAGTAGTGCTGTGGAACATCCAGGTGCTCTTTTGCAAACTTCAAACGTGCTGCAATACTCTTTTTGGACAGCAATGGATTCCTCCGTGGTGTCCTCCCATGTACTCCGTTCTTGTTTAAGGTTTTCCTTATTGTAGATGTGTCAACAAAAATGTTAGCATGTGCCAGAGATTTCTGTAAGTCTTTAGCTGATAATCTAGGATTCTTCTTTACCTCATTAAGCAGTCTGCGCTGTGCTCTTGCAGTCATCTTTACAGGACGACCACGCCTAGGGATAGTAGCAACAGTGCTGAACTTTCTCCATTTGTAGACAGTCTGTCTTACCGTGGACACATGAACATCAAGGCTTTTGGAGATACTTTTGTAACCCTTTCCAGCTTCATGCAAGTCAACAATTCTTGATCGTAGGTCTTCTGAGAGCTCTTTTCTGCAAGGCATGGTTCACATCAGGCAGTGCTTCTTGAAACCAGTAAACCCAAAACTGGTGTGTGTTTTTAAAGGGCAGGACAGCTTTCAGCAACACATCCAATAATATCACACTGATTGGACTCAAGGTTGGCTCACTCCTGGCTCCAATTAACTCTTGGAGAAGTCATTAGGCTAGGGGTTCACATACTTTTTCCACCCTGCACTGTGAATGTTTACATGTTATGTTCAATAAAAACATGAAAACATATAATGTTTGTGCTGTATTATTTTAAGCAGACTGTGTTTTTCAAATTGTTGTGACTTAGATCAGAGCACAATTTATGACCAATTCATGCAAAACTCCACATAATCCCAAAGGGTTCACATACTTTTTCTTGCCACTGTAAATACAGTGGCAATAAAAAGTATGTGAACCCTTTGGGATTACGTGGAGTTTTGCATGAATTGGTCATAAAATGTGCTCTGATCTTCATCTAAGTCACAACAATTTGAAAAACACAGTCTGCTTAAAATAATACAACACAAACATTATATGTTTTCATGTGTTTATTGAACATAACATGTAAAAATTCTCAGTGCAGGGTGGAAAAAGTATGTGAACCCCTAACCTAATGACTTCTCCAAGAGCTAATTGGAGCCAGCAGTGAGCCAAACTTGAGTCCAATCAGTGTGATATTATTGGATGTGTTGCTGAAAGCTGTCCTGCCCTTTAAAAACACACACCAGTTTTGGATTTACTGGTTTCAAGAAGCACTGCCTGATGTGAACCATGCCTCGCAGAAAAGAGCTCTCAGAAGACCTACGATCTAGAATTGTTGACTTGCATGAAGCTGGAAAGGGTTACAAAAGTATCTCCAAAAGCCTTGATGTTCATGTGTCCATGGTAAGACAGACTGTCTACAAATGGAGAACGTTCAGCACTGTTGCTACTCTCCCTAGGCGTGGTCGTCCTGTAAAGATGACTGCAAGAGTACAGCGTAGAATGCTTAATGAGGTAAAGAAGAATTCTAGAGTGTCAGCTAAAGACTAACAGAAATCTCTGGCACATGCTAACATTTTTGTTGACACATCTACAATAAGGAAAACATTAAAAGAAGAATGGAGCACATGGGAGGACACCACGGAGGAAGACATTGCTGTCCAAAAAGAATATTGCAGCACGTTTGAAGTTTGCAAAAGAGCACCTGGATGTTCCACAGCACTACTGGCAAAATATTCTGTTGACAGATGAAACCAAAATTGAGTTGTTTGGAAAAAACACACAACACTATGTGTGGAGAAAAAAAGGCACAGCACACCAACATCAAAACCTCATCCCCACTGTAAAACATGGCGGAGGGAGCATCATGGTTTGGGGCTGCTTTGCTGCCTCAGGGCCTCGACAGATTGTTGTCATTGATGGAAAAATGAATTCCAGAGTTTATCAAGACATTTTGCAGGAAAACGTAAGACCATCTGTGCACCAACTGAAGCTCTGCAGAGGATGGGTGATGCACCAGGACAATGACCCAAAGCATACAAGTAATTCAACAAAAGAATGGCTTCAACAAAACAAAATACACCTTCTGGAGTGGCCCAGTCAGAGTCCTGACCTTAACCCGATTGAAATGCTGTGGCATGACCTTAAGAAAGCGATTCACACCAGACATCCCAAGAATATTGCTACACTGAAACAGTTTTGTGAAGAGGAGTGGTCCAAAATTACTCCAGATCGTTGTGCAGATCTGATCTGCAACTACATGAAACGTTTGGTTGAGGTTATTGCTGCCAAAGGAGGGTCAACCAGTTATTAAGTCCAAAGGTTCACATACTTTTTCCACCCTGCACTGTGAATGTTTACATGTTCTGTTCAAAAACATGAAAACATATAATGTTTGTGTTGTATTATTTTAAGCAGACTGTGTTTTTCAAATTGTTGTGACTTAGATGAAGATCAGAGCACATTTTATGACCAATTCATGCAAAACTCCACGTAATACCAAAGGGTTCACATACTTTTTCTTGCCACTGTATATATATAGATAGATGTATCTGAGGTCTGGTGTGTATATACATGTGTCTGAGGTTTGTATCTGTATATATGTATCTGAGGTCTGGTGACTGTGTGTGGTTAGGGTGCGTGCAGGCCTGTGCAGTGGGTAAATGGGGTATCTGGCCATGCATTTCAATATTTCCATAAATTGGCTATCAGCAAAATCCTAAATTATTTATTGGAAAGCGGCCACATGACATTAAAGTATCGGTAATCGGTATAGGTGAGAACCTGAAAAAAGTATCAGTGCTCAAGAAAATGGTGTCATTGCATCCCTAGGAAAATATGCACTAGGAAAATATAAAGTATTAGTGATCCACTCACATTGTGTCAAGATAAGATAATAAAAATTGAAGTTCTCCTCTAATTTCCCACTTTCCAAATTATTATCTCCTACATCAGTAGTTCCCAATCCTGGTCCTCAGGTCCCCCTAACAGGCCAGGTTTGCCAGTTAAGTGAAGCACAGCACAGGTGAGATGATTTGCTGCTCAGTGATTTATTTATTTATTTATTTAAAGTAATTTACCAGGAAGGACACATCGAGATTTCTCTCATTTTCAAGTATGTCCTGGGTTCAAGAGCATTGAATTAGATACAGAAATACAAAGTAATAAAACGCCAGATAAAATGCCAGATATTAAAAATAAAACCCAAATATACTGATTAACAGAAAATAAAAATGTAAGTGTAGTGCTCACTCCCGGAGGAGCCGCAGAATTTAACCTCGGGTTAGTCTCTCTGCACTAGGGAATAAATATACACCAGCACTGTTGTGGATTTTATAAATTATATACTTTACTGGTCTCAATAAAGCGGCATATATAATGTAAGCACGGTATATAGAAAACAGGATTTCGTAATGCGAGAAACGCGCAGCGGTAAAAGAAAAGTTTAACCCCTTCGTTTCTGGAGTGTAAGTCCCGTGCAGGTTATGTCCCAAAAAGTGTGTGTGTGTGAACTCAGGTACCCGGGTACTATATTCGACTGGCCAGTGAATAGATTTAATAAATCTTCGACTAGTCACGTTGGGGCCCTGTAGATTTTAGCAATACTGCAGCTTGCTTCGTTAAACTTTAACTGTGGCCAGGGAGGCCTCTCACCCATCCGCCAGACAATCTGTTCCGCTGCCCGATCAAGGACATCTCTCCGCTAGATTAAACTGGGACTCTGTGCCACCAGATCTGCTTGTCCGTCTTCTACAACAAGATTTACAGCCTACCGCCTGCTCTCCCAGTGGATCATCGCGGTCTCCTAACTCGGGGTCCAATCTGGAACTCTGTGTCTGTGTAAAACCTCTCAGCGGTGGATTACTAGATCTCTGGCAAGTCACTGTATCGATCCCCAGCGTCGTCAAGGCAGCGCCTGCTCTCCGGCCTGGTTACAATCGCTCACAGTCTCACGTGCGTCTCACTCTGTTCACCCCTCGGCTCACACTGGCTCTCCTTCCACGAGGCTGCGGATGTCCTTTCCTCCTTCCCCACCCACTTCCTGTCTCTGCCCCAAAGCATGCTGGAAAACGTAGTCCCATTGTGTCCAGTATAGTTTACATTGCACTTGTTTCCCTCTAGTGGCCAAAACTGAGCAATACAGCCACAGAGTTTTAAACAGCGCTACACTCTCCCCCTCCTACAACTCTTGGGTCTCTCCAAGGAGGTATAACAATTACATAACATTAGGCAATGTATACAGGTTCAGCAGCAAACATACAATGGGTCAGATATACGTCCTCAAGTTGACGCATGCTCCTGACTACCTCAGCTAACATAGCAGACACTTCAGGCAACCTTCGCACTGTGGTGACAGCCTCTTCAGTGCTATGTCCTGGTGAGTCGTAGGTAAGTCTCTGGGGGGGTCGGATAGAACGCTTTGATTCGGGTTCAATCAACTCCTCTTCAGGTGGAAGTACTACAAGTATGGGTTAAATTCTTTCTTCCACAACTGGAACAGACATCTCTTCAGAGTATGATCCTTCCAGTGAAGGCATAGAACTGTAATCATAGGATGCGTTTTCAGGAACTACAGGAATTTCTAAAGTTTCGGGAACTTCCAATTGGAACTCAGGAGCCTCAGGCCTCAGGTTACTTTCCCACCGCTCGGGAACTGGAATGACCTCTTCAGGCTCTGGCGAGCGCACCCAGTCCAGACAAAAACTTCCTTCTTCACTATCCCCTTCACTCTCCTCGACAACCCGTGTCTGTTGAGACCGAGTAATGGGAGTCAAACGTGGAGCAGGCGGGTTCGGCAGAGAAAGTTTGTCTCCAACTGGTATCCTTACAGCCTCCCTCAAAGGTAACAGATGATTTCGGTGCCAGTTCTTAAGAGGCCCAGCCTTTCCATCCGGTCAGATTTGGTAAACTGGCAAACCCGGCAGTTGCTTGCAGACAATGTAGACTTGAGAACTCCATCTATCCGCCAACTTATGCCTTCCAGAAGCACCCAAGTTCTTCAACAAAACCCTATCACCGGGTTGTAGATCCTGTACCTGAACTCTCAAGTCGAAGTTTCGCTTATTTCTCTGTTCCCTGTTTCCTGAGGTCTAACGGGCCTGTTCAAACGCAGAGGCCAAATTCTTCCGAAGTCTATCCACGTATTTTCTATGAGAGGCTACAGACGTCTGGTCCAGAGATAGCCCAAAAAAGCCAAATCAACTGGCAGTCGAGCTTCTCTTCCGAACATAAGACGGTACGGTAAATATCCAGTAGCGTCACTCTCCGTACTGTTGTACGCATGCACCAGTGTAGCTATGTGACGACTCCAGCTCTGCTTCTCTTTGTTCGACAATGTCCCCAACATATTGAGCAGCGTGCGATTAAACCTTTCTGGTTGAGCATCACCTTGAGGGTGATATGGTGTAGTTCGGGTCTTCTGAATCCCTAGTAGTTCCAGCAATTGCCCAACAAGCCTGCTCTCAAAGTCTCTGCCCTGATCCGAGTGTATTCTCCTTGGTAGGCCATAGTGAACAAAAAACTTTTCCATTAGAAGCTTCGCCACCATAGGAGCACGTTGGTCTTTCGTAGAAAAAGCTTGGGCATAACGCGTGAAATGATCAGTCACTATTAGAATATTTCCCTGCCCACTAGCATCCGGCTCTAAGCACAGGAAATCAATGCACACCAAATCCATGGGTCCTTGACTTTGCAGGTGGCTCATTGGAGCGGTTCGGGTTGGTAGGGTTTTCCTCTGGATAAACCTCAAACACGAATGACAGTAACTTTCAACTTCAGATCTCATACAGGGCCAATAAAATCTGTCTCTCACTAGCTTAAAAGTTCTCTCTGCACCCAAATGTCTATGGTCATCGTGTAATGACCGCAGCACAACCTCTCTGTGTTTGGTGGGAAGGAACAATTGTTGGGTCTCTTCAGCATTGTTTGAGGGGCCCCTTCGGTAGACCACCCCATCCAACATCTTCAACTGTTCCCACTCTTTGTATACCAATCGGGCTCCTTCTGGGAAATTTGCCAGTAGAATTTCCCGTTGGTTCGCGGTTAGGGCCTTCACGGTTAGTGCAATCAAAGGGTCTCTAGCCTGGTCAGCTCTCAGGTCCTGTTTCGAGAAAGTAGGCAAACTTTCATCCCTCAGCTGCGTAGAATTACAATAGAACTCTGGAACAGCCGCAGCCATAACTCCTATGGCTTCTGCTTCAATCCCTCCCTTGACCCGGCGCTCCGCTCCTTGACATAAAGCTTGCACCCCATCTGGAGTCAACTGAGTCCATTCTGTAGTGTAGGGTCTTCTTGACAAAGCATCGGCATCTCGATTATTCACTCCAGGGCGATACTTCAGGCTGAACCGAAACCCTGACAGAGCGGCCAACCACCGATGTCCCGTTGCATCCAGCTTCGCAGTAGTAAGGACGTAGGTAAGAGGATTGTTATCAGTCTTTATCACAAATTTGGCTCCGTACAGATAATCTTTCAGCTTGTCCACTACCGCCCATTTCAAGGCTAGGAACTCCAACTTGTGGGTAGGATAGTTCTTTTCTGAAGGCGTAAGACTTCGGCTCACATACACTACAGGCCTCAGCAATCCACCATATTCCTGGTATAGAACTCCCCCTAGACCTTCTCTGCTGGCATCCACATGCAATTCGTACGGCTTATGAGGATCCGTGTAAGCCAAGACAGGAGCTTGAGTTAGACTCTCTTTCAGCTTCAGGAAAGCACCTTCGCATTGATTAGTCCATTCTACTTAGATGGATTCTCGAGCCTTCCTTGGCCCTGGAGCCAATAAATTTCGATCAGAGGCCTTGTGGCCTTC
Source organism: Leptobrachium leishanense (assembly GCA_009667805.1). Lineage (NCBI taxonomy): Eukaryota > Metazoa > Chordata > Amphibia > Anura > Megophryidae > Leptobrachium > Leptobrachium leishanense. The sequence goes on from CM019066.1 coordinate 71,638,668, forward strand.
TTCTGCGTCTTCCTTCTGTAGGAGCTTGTTCAGTGGTTAAGCTATCTTGGCAAATCCTCCTACGAATCTTCGGTAATAGGAGCAGAACCCCAAGAAAGATCCAAGTTCGGTAACATTTCGGGGTCTAGGCCAGGAAGCTACGGCTTCCAACTTCCGAGGATCCGTCGAAACGCCTTCTGCCGAAACAACATGTCCCAGATACGTAACAGAAGGTAAACAGAATTGACACTTCTCTAGAGACAGTTTCAACCCCTCTTCATGGAGCCGCTTCAAGACCTTCTCCAACCGTTGCTCTTGTTCTTCCAAAGTCTTCCCGAACACAATAATGTCATCCAGATACACTAACACTTCGATCAGGTTCATGTCCCCGACTGTCTTCTCCATTAACCGTTGGAACATGGCTGGAGCCCCCGTAAGACCTTGAGGCATTCTGTTGAACTCAAAGAACCCTAGTGGGCACTGGCAGATGAACGCAGTCTTTTCTTTGTCTTCAGGATGCATTGGTATCTGGTGATACCCACTTCGCAGGTCTAGTACACTAACCCATTTTGCTCCAGACAAACACTGTAAGGCATCTTCTATCCGAGGAGTGGCATATTGATCCGGAATGGTTCTCTGATTTAGCGTGCGATAGTCTATACATAGACGGATAGAACCATTCTTCTTCCGAACCATCACTATTGGAGATGCATACGGACTCCTGAACTCTTGAATCACCTTAGTTCTTTGCAGTTCATTCAGCTGTCCTCGTAGATCATCCAAGTCTCCCAGCGGAACTCGACTTGACCTTTCTCGAAACGACTTATCTTCCTGTAGTCGAATGTGATGCTCAGTACTCTTAGCTAGGCCCACGTCGAACTTTTGAGAACAAGTCCCTCCACTTTAGGATCTGGGACTGAAGACGTTTCTTCCATTCAGGTGAGATGGGAGCGTCCTTAGGATAGAACCTTTCAGCTGGAATCTCTTTATTCACTCCCCCTCCTAAATCGGTAGGAGAGAGAGGCGTAGCAGACGCTACTTGCCCGATAGGCATTTGTGCTTTCAGGATCACTGGAGAATCAGATACATTACATACACTAACCGAGACTCTTCCTCGTGTTCGTTTCAAAGTTCTTGTGGAGATTATTTCAGGGATTACTTCTACTCCAGCTTCACTCCCATGATTGAAATCAGTTTCCAGTACCACATAGGGACCCGGTTGTGATCCGTTTAACTTGACTGAAACCCGGAAACTCGCCACTTCTCCTGATTGCAGAATCTTCTCTGTTCCTCCCAATCTCCACAGGCGCCCCACTTCGGCAGGTGCCTTCTGTTCTTTGAACATTCGCTGATAGACTGGAAGTAACAATGGGTGTACTCCCCTGGTAGAACCTTCTTCCATTACTATAGTGTCAGGATCGGGTAACCCCGCTTGCAGACTGTAAGCCAACAGACCCTGACCAACCGGTCCTTAGAAATGGCCGGGTTATGGTCAGTAATACTGAGAATGATGAACACAAATAATGTGGTGGAGTGCAAAGAAAAACATCCTGCGGAATAAAGTAACCCACAATGCTCTAGCTAGCCGGTCCTTAATAATGGCCGGGTTAAGCAGGGCAAACCAACAAAACACACATAGGCAGGGGTTAAGAAAATAGAGGTCCGTTTATACTATGCCAGAAATCAGGGCGCCAGAATACAGGGAAGTCGAGACAAGCCTGGATCGTATAAACCAGGAAATCAGTCAGAATAGGAATCAAGAAATAACAACAAGGCACTAGGAGTAACAGGAAACACGCTAGGGCAACTTCCTAAGAGAAAGGAAGCCCTTTAAATAGAGCCACAGCACTACCTATTGGTGCTCAGAGGAGACGCCCTGCTCTGCTATAGGATAGCTGGTCATGTGCTGCGATTGGTTGTCCTTCCTGCATGTTGCATCTGATTCGCGGGCAGCACCATTCTCTGTCCTGTAGTGCACAGTACCCTGGAATAAGGCTTTCTGGATATCAGCTGCTGTGACGGCCGCAACATTTCCCCGGACATGGGGCTCAGGTGCAACATTTCCCCAGACATGGGGCTCAGGTGCAACATTTCCCCAGACATGGGGCTCAGGTGCAACATTTCCCCAGACATGGGGCTCAGGTGCAACATTTCCCCAGACATGGGGCTCAGGTGCAACATTTCCCCGGACATGAGCCACCGTGACATATAGGAGTCAGGAGACGTCGCACCAGATCAGTATTCATCCCCACTATCATCGAACTTCTGTTGGCCCCTGAAGGACGAGGACACACAATGGCCAATGCATCACAACCCCCAGACTGTCCGATGACTTCGGATCCGATGTCTAACTTCACCTGTAGATATCCGTCATAGGGAAGTTTCACAGTTCCGATACCCCAGATCTCAAGGTCAATTTCTGTAGAGGTATGTGCTTCAAGTGCTTCTCATAGAAGTCTCGGTAGATCAATGTCACTTGAGCCCCTGAGTCCAACAGAGCTTTGGTGTAGACTCCCTCTACTTGGATTGGAACGATCGGAGAAGGACCTATCAGCTGGTCAGGAAACTTTGTTGTAGCAGCAGGAAATTTAGACCCCGTTTGCTGTACCCTGGCCTTCTTCTTGGCCCGTGTAGGTTTTGGATGTGCATTGCTTCCCCATGACGTAGGACCGGATGCTAAGGGAGTAACTCTTTCAGTCCTGGTAGGCTCAGCAGTTGGCAAAACTCTGGGCCTTCTCGGCCTTTCAGTTCTGGCTTGATTTTTGGAGCGGTTTTCAACCATTGGGCACCTAGTTTGCTCCTTCACTTGGGCCCTCTGGCGTTTCCCGCCGGTGAGGTAGATAGCAGTCCTTCCAAGGCTTTTAGGAACTCTTCTACCCTATTTCCTTCAGACTTTTGACTTTTGCATTGTGCTCGGAAATGACCCATTTTCCCACAACTAAAACATCTCTTCTTTGAAAATGGAGATGCACTTGCTTGTGGTGCTTCGGTTGAAGGACCCTGGCCAGACGCCACAGCAACTCCAGTTGTCCGCATATCAGTGAGGAACTTCTGCATATCGGTCTGTGTCTCTGCCACCTTCAAAAGTACTCGGCACAGATCAGTGTGTGCTTGTTTCAGCTCAGCTTGAGCTTCTTATACCTTCTTAATGGTTTTGTGTAACTCACTATATGCAGGGAGGGTTGGTTCTTTGGCAGTACTCTCTGTGGATATAGGAACTAGCAGATGCTCTTGTCTGTCAACTTCAGATCCATAGGTGTCCAACGAATCATCTTCAGTTTGCAGATATTCGTTATGCCTTACTGGTTGTGCGTAAGCTCTTTCTCCTCTCCTTAAGGACTTTTCTTCTAGCAGAGTCTCTTCCTCTGTAACAGCTCGAATCAATTCCAGGTATTTCAACTCTCGGTTACCCTCTCTGGTTCTCAGCTGTAGCATCACAGGATCTAGAGGTTGAGCGCCCCTCAATATCTGCTGCATTCGGCATCCCGGAGGAGCCGCTGAATTTAACCTCGGGTTAGTCTCTCCGCACTAGGGAATAAATATACACCAGCACTGTTGTGGATTTTATAAATTATATACTTTACTGGTCTCAATAAAGCGGCATATATAATATAAGCACGGTATATAGAAAACAGGATTTCGCAATGCGAGAAATGCACAGTGGTAAAAGAAAAGTTTAACCCCTCGAAGCGCAGGGAAAAGCTGCCGCAAACCCGACGAAAACTCACCGCAAAAACCCGGCAAATGCAAGCCACAATCCGCAAAAACATCTGGATTAACCCGCCGAAGACGCCGGAAAAACCCGAGCAGGAGCCGATCACAGGCAGACGAGTGAAGTGAATAAATTGGCAAAACAGTTTGCTTGAATGAGTGAAAAATGAAACGCTGTTTGCAAAGAAACTACTGAGCGAAAATGTCTGAAATTTACATATGAGGTCCAAGAAATGATAATAAAAAGGGCTGTTACAGAAAAAATAAGTAAAGTTAAAAAAATCATACTTTTTAAAAAAAAAAAATTCAGAAAAATGCTTAAAATATCCTAAAAAAATCTGTAAATAAAGAGACTCTTTACTGCAGAATTTTATAATGAACGGTTTATTAGATATTGAATTAAAACGGGAATATTTTTAACATTGAAGCCTATGGGATTCTCCTGAATAAACCTGTCGAATGAAACCACGGAATGGCAGGGCATTAGGGGAACCTTTCACTGCTGGTTTGTGTTCTCTGAATAGTCGAAGCAGTGCTTTTTTATGGGGATTTCACTGCCCTCGAACAGGCACCGAATGTGCAGGCAATTCGCCAGGATTTGGAGTATTGCCTGCTCTCTGAATAGCCGAATGGCCAAGAAAGGTAACGAAACGCTGATTTTCAGCATTCGGTTACCTTTCTCCAGCCATTCGGATCTCTATGAATAACCCTGATAGTCATTATGTTACAGGTGCATTCCGTATTGAAGTATGTTAATAGGAAGTTCTTAAGTGACTTTAGACTGGGGGAAGATTTGATGGCGTCTGGGAGGTTATTCCAGATTTGCGGTGCTCTGTAGGAAAATGAGGATTGGGCCACTTTCTTTTTGTATTGTGGTATTGCAAGTAGTGATTGCAGGATTCAGTCTACATTTCTCCTTATTTCTCCACCAGGAGAAGATGAGTGGCAGCAAATTGGATTTTATAACATAGTAATAAACAAAACTCCTTGCAAGTTACTGTGATCAGCATCAAAATTGATTGGAATTAAATCGAGCAGTGCAAACTTGTACAGAAATACACATTTTTCCTTCAACATTGTCTGTGGACTTTAGAAAGAAATTCAATAAATTTTGATTGAGTTATCATTATGACACAATGCAGAAGTGTTACTTTTCCATTCCCTGTACAGCACCGCTGATTGTTCTTTTCCCGCAGGTGCATGTTAAGCGTGTGGCAATTGCTATAAATTAAACAGGCCTTTTAAGACTTCCCTGAAGTGCACTGAAAATTATTGCCTTTCTGCCTTTAATTAAATCTTAATTTACCAGTTGTTGTTTTTTTTTAATCTTGATCGCATGTAAAATTCTAAATTGCTATATTAAAAATCAATTTCCGCCTTGTTAAATAACCAGCAGAATTTCTGTTACAAAACCACCCCGCGAATATAGAAAAAAACGAGAAAGCATGAAGCCAACATATGGAAAAATGCGGTTATGTAGGAAAAACAGAATTTTTAAGTTTTTAGAAACACCTTTTATATAACACATTTTGCTAAATTCCTTTGAAGTTACAGATTCATTGTTGCTATTACCCACTTAAACTAGTTATTAGGTAATCAGCCTCTGGTAGGGTAACGTTGAATGGATCCAACTGGTTTACAGTCTTCTTAGGTGCTGTCACTGTGTAATTACAGCATCGCTAAGAGGGGTTTTCTAAGGCATAAGTAGAGAAGGTTTTGGGGTCAGGATGCAAGATATGGGTTTTACTTTGCGGCAAAGCTCACTCTTTAGGCTGGCTGTCCAGTGGCACCATATTTGTGCGATGGTGTGATCATCTGATATTGTCTGAAGTTTTCCGACTGATCCTTCAACATGCAGGTGAATCAGCACTCTTCCACTGCATCCGACCAACATTGGACGATTTCAGATGATTTTTTTTGTGACTACAACAGATTAGCGATCTTTCCAAATCCATTTGGAGTTATCAGGCGATGCCGGGACGATCTGGTACAAGTTTACATGAAAAAGATGAATTGTATAGTTAAACTGCCGTGCCGGGCATCGAAACATGAAAAGATGCATTGTATAGTAAAACTGCTGTGTGCAGGGGAAATGTGAAAAGATGCACTGTATAGTTAAACCGTTGTGTGCAGGGCAAACGTGAAAAGATGCACTGTATAGTTAAACCACTGTGTGCAGTGGAAACGTGAAAAGATGCACTGTTTTGTTAAACCGTCGTGTGCAGGGGAAACGTGAAAAGATGCACTGTATTGTTAAACCGTCGTGTGCAGGGCAAACGTGAAAAGATGCACTGTATAGTTAAACCACTGTGTGCAGGGGAAACGTAAAAAGATGCACTGTATAGTTAAACCACAATGTGCAGGGGAAACGTGAAAAGATGCACTGTATAGTTAAACCATTGTGTGCAGGGGAAACGTGAAAAGTGAATTGTATAGTAAAACCGCTGTGTGCAAAGCCTATACGATTCAATTGAAAAAATATTTTTGTTTTTATTTATTTTTTATTTAACCATTTATTTTTTTAATCTGTAACAAAAAGCCTTATTTATTGATTTTTTTTCATTTCATTACCAGGGAGAGGGGGCTAATTCACCCCTCCTCCAGCCTGGCAAGTTTTTTTTGTTTCTCACTGCGAGCCGGGTGCACTGGATGGGGGCTGTTCTTGATGCTGAAACTCCATTTCAGACCAAAGACAGGTTTTGTTTCTCCCTGCAGCTGCCCGGCAACGGCCCTGCAGTAGTTTTTTTTCCCCTGTAGCGGGGTTTTTCATTTTTTTTATCATTTGGCTGATATGGGTCATCCACATACGCTTCCAGTGGATGACCCCGATCGGTCAATGGCATTTTCCGTAGTCAGGTGATGAAGTTGGTCGCCCAACTATGGTGCCAGCCTTAGGTTCACGCATGGCCATGTTTACTATTAAGACCTGAGCAAGAGTCGGCATATGACCTTCATACTTAGAACACCCCCAACTGACTTCCTGGCAATGACCTCAGCACCGCGATCCCCATTGGTGTTTACTGGTATGTTTATACATTTTTTAATGTAGTTTAACTTATGACATACCAGTATGTCAGGAAAGGTTTACTATCTGAAAGGGAAAGTCCGTACTTATGGCGCCACCTGGTGGCTCTTTATGAGAGAGGCAATCCTATTTCTGGCAGCAGTGATAAAACACAGCAGTATCAAGCAGCAAACGAAGTTGCATAAAGTGCAATATATAGCAATGGTAAAACAACAAATGTCATAAACAATCCCTGTAAAATTAGCTTTAGCAGCAGTGTTAGGCTAGGGTCAAACGAAAGCATTTTTCCCCGCGAACGTCAAAAAGTGCGTCCGAACGCATTGACGTATTTTTTCACGGAATGCGCAAAAACGGTCAGACGACGTGAATTTTCGTGCGTGATTTTTTACTGATTCTCAATAAAACCCTTTTTGCGTCTGGACGTTATGTAGGCTGGACATTAGCAGAGTCTGACGTCTCCTAATCATGCACACACGCCGCTATGCCGCCGCAGCACACTCTGTACGTCAGTACTAGCGGTTCTGCGTTCTCGAAAAAATGCGTTCATTTTCCACTTGCGTTACACGGCCAGACTTTCGTGTGACCGTACTTCGTATATTGGCTGTCATTGCGCGTCATTTGCTGCTACTGCGGCCGTGATTAAGTGCACCAGAATGCACGTTAAAGGTGCGCTGGTCTGACCCCAGCCTTAGGTAGCAGCAATACATAATCAAATGTATCCACTTGCAATCTTATATTTGCAAAATGTGCAAAACTTGCAAGCTGATGTGCAAACTTAGCAAAATATGTGCAGCATAAACCGGTTCGCTTAAAAGTGCATCTGTGCAGTGTTTAGCAAGTGATAGCACAACTAGATTAGTTGATTCTATGGATAATGACAAACACTGTTAAAATTCACTGTGTAAAAGTCACGAAACACATGAGATTGTGCACATAAAATAGTAGTTAAAATCAGTCCATTTATATCGTAAAAAGTGCTTAAGTGCAGCGCTGCGATTTGGATTGTGTAATTCAATAAGGTAAGCAGAATACAGCAACTGGTAATGCTCACAAGTAGTGGTATATCCCAAACCACTCAAAGTCTCATGTAGGGGAGGGAGGGTTATGACTGAGCAAAGTCAGCGCTTCCTTCTAGTTATTCCTTCATTAGATGGAAAACAATTCGATAGGCCTTCAGCGTTGGTCTGAGTTGCAAGAGTGCCTCCAAGAGAAAAAATTCATACAAAGCATAAAGTAATAAAGCTTAACATGTATGTAGATGATGAAAATGAAAGAATTTCACTCACATGATTCAGTGTCCTCAATCAGACACTCGATATGCAGGCCGCTGGCAGCTTGGGTAAGGAATGCCAGATTTCCCTTCTTTGTTGGTGGAGATGCAGGACTTTGCAGAATCCTGTAGTATAAGGGATCCCAGGGCCTGTTTCCAGCAAAGTTTGAGCAGGCTGGTGCTCTGGAAATGCAACGTCAGCAGCAGCAGAGGAAAAACGGAAAAAACGCTCACAGATGTGATAAAATGTTTTATTCCAAAATGAATCAAATAAAATCGATCATAACAGCAAAGTACACCGAAATCGCGTTTCGCGGTATGTCACCGCTTCCTCAGTCAGTGTCCTCAGTCAGTTCTAATCGATTTTATTCATAAAGTTTCATTTTAACTACTTCCCTCTCACCCAAAACATAGTAACACAACGCTAAGCCTTCCTTTGACGCATCTCTTTGTTGTGAAATTCAGTCTGAGATATAAAAGCAGTGAGGATTGAGAGGAGACCTGAGCACAGACCCAGATAACCAAACCCAGGGAGGAAGCCTGACTGAGAAAAGCCAGGTGTGATATATGGGGCGGCAGGCAGAGGCGGAGCGGGGTGAGAATGATGAGGGAGAGTAATCAAGGGTTATTGCCAGGGGTGATGTGGAGTAGGGGCACTTGGGAATGCAAGTCCTCCACTATTTTCTCAGAGGAAACGGAGTTGCCGTTCGCCTGAACCATTGAAATGCTTTTATTAGGTGTCAATCATGTGTTTCCTTAATAGTTCATCAGAAATATACAGGGTGTCCATAAAGTCTCTTTACAATTTCAAAAATGTATTACAAAGGCAAATGAAAAGACAGATTAGTGAAAATCATTACAAAATGAGACGTATATATTTAAGGTTTTTTTTGCTTCATTTAATACACCTCTATATGGGCACCATTAGTTGCACGAAGCACATCAAGACAGTACTCGATTTCTTGCCATGTTCGCTGTAGCATACCCTCATCAATGGTGGCAATGGCACTGTCCCCGTCTCCATAAAGTTCTTGTGCCATGCACGAATTGGTGGACGTGACGGTGGATCTCTTCCATACTTAATTCTGAGGTTTCGCTGAGTCTGCAGATCCGATTTTGTTTCAATAAGCCGTGATACACACTGCGCCTTCACTCAGGGGCGGATCCAGAGACTAGTCTCGGGAGGGGCACTTACAGAAAATAAGGTGTTTTAGCAGAGAGCCCGACTCACGAGAATTTACAGAGGGCCCGGCTCACAGGAGCTTACAATCTAGAGGAGCAGAGGGCCCGGCTCACAGGAGCTTACAATCTAGAGGAGCAGAGGGCACCCAGGAGCTTACAATCTAGAGGAGCAGAGGGCACCCAGGAGCTTACAATCTAGAGGAGCAGAGGACACCCAGGAGCTTACAATCTAGAGGAGCAGAGGACACCCAGGAGCTTACAATCTAGAGGAGCAGAGGGCACCCCGGATTTTACAATCTAGAGGAGCAGAGAGCCCCCAGCTCACACATGGATTTGCCCCCAGCTCAAGGATTTGCCCAGCTCATGGATTTGCCCCCAGGTCATGGATTTGCCCAGCTCATGGATTTGCCCCCAGGTCATGGATTTGCCCAGCACATGGATTTGCCCCCAGCTCATGGATTTGCCCCCAGCTCATGGATTTGCCCAGCTCATGGATTTGCCCCCAGGTCATGGATTTGCCAGCACATGGATTTGCCCAGCTCATGGATTTGCCCCCAGGTCATGGATTTGCCCAGCACATGGATTTGCCCAGCTCATGGATTTGCCCCCAGGTCATGGATTTGCCCAGCTCATGGATTTGCCCCCAGGTCATGGATTTGCCCCAGCTCATGGATTTGCCCCCAGCTCATGGATTTGCCCCCAGCTCATGGATTTGCCCAGCTCATGTATTTGCCCAGCTCATGGATTTGCCCCAGCTCTCACCTGGATTGTTGCCCCAGCTCCGGCAGGGGGTTGAGGGACCCAGATGCCGGGCAGCGCGGGAGCGCCTGCCCGATCTTGAACAGTCCGTCCTGGGAAGTGGATGCGGCTGTGTGCGTGCGCAGCCGGTCACGCGGTCCGGCCAGTCAGGTGGTACAGAGACTCAGTACCACCTGATTAGCCGGACCACGTGACCGGCTGCGCCTGCACGCAGCCGCATCCACTTCACAGGACGGACTGTTCAAGACCGGGCAGGCGCTCTCGTGCTGCCCGGCATCTGGGTCCCTCAACCCCCGGGCCAAATCTCGGGGGGGGGGGGCAATTGCCCCGTTGCCCCCCCCTGGATCCGCCCCTGCCTTCACTTGAGGAGTCGCCATATTGTACGGGGTTCATTTAACAGTACCTCATTCATCAACAGGGTACCTGAAACACACGAACGCAATGTGATAAAAACCTTGACAACCACGGAGTACATAGAACAAATCTGATGAAGATATCTCATCAATTGCCTTTCTAATAAATTTTGGAAATTGTAAAGAGACTTTATGGACACCCTGTATAGCATTTATTACAATTATCATAAAGATTCCCTAAAACCCAGCCTCTCTTTACCCTTAAACACTCACATTATATTTAAGTGTCAAGTGCAACATGTCGGTGGTTTATTGAGGAGCAGAGTTCTTGAAAACTTACCGACCCTATTATTTTTATTTGTTAAGCGCCAACACATTCCGCGGCACTGTACAAAGGTACAATGAGTAAAGACATGACGATACACCAAGAAACAAGTCACTATTTCCCCAGCAGATACAGGAGGGATTGAGGGCCCTATTCCAGTGGGAACTTACAATGTAGACGGGTGGAGGGGTGACCCTTGGTTGTTACAGAGACACAATTGGGTGAGAGGAGGGATGGGGCCAAGTTCTCCGCCCACTTTCCTGGCAGTATGCAGCACTCATATGATACAGGTGTGGAGTCCAAGAATCCCAGCCCTGTAAATTCAGTCACTGACTTCCCTCTTGAAGTATGAGTTATACATGTTACAGGGGATAGTGATGGAGGTAAAATTGGGGTCAGTTATGGGCCAAATGTACAATTGATGGAGTCATAGGGAGGCTACACTGTCACAATATGGGGTCTCCTCCTGGTCCATAGAACCAGTGTGTCCATGGTGCCCGTCCATTAAGACATATTCAGGTCTATTCAAAGAAAGGTGAACCTCAGGAGAATTGGCAGAAGTGAAAATTCTAGGTCAAAATAGTCAAACCAGAAAAATTCTCTCATTTATCTCACTTTCCAAATAGGCTATTTGGTCTAGATTGTTTTCTTCTCCTGCCTGTTCTCCTGATCTTCACCTTTCTCTGAATAGTCCTGTTAGCCTTGCACAGGGAGGAATGTGTATGAAGCCCAGCCTTGTGGAGGCTCATTCCCACCGTGTGCTGGGCGGGGCGGGGCAGGGTGTGGGGGAGGGGGCTCTCCCGCGGTGTAACATGATCCACAGACGCGGGCTCCGTAGGTAACACTATTTTTTTCATGGGTTCGCACGTGAATCTTATACAGCTCGCACGCCTCCGCCCCCCGCCAATCAGCGGCTGCCTTACCGAGACGGACAGCGGCTTTAACCCTAACACAGGCTACACAGGGCAACAGGGCGGGCCAAGGGCAAAGCAACCAATCGGCAGGTTTGTAAAGAGAGGGTTTTGACAGACGTTCCATTAGATTCGGAGTGTGGGCGTGGCATTCCTCTCACGTTGTCTGTGTGCTGGGAGAGAGAGGCTGAGCCTCTGTCGCCGTGGATACCGCTCGCAGAATCGGAGCCTGTCAGCCGGCGGCAGCACAGGAAGGGAGCCGGGGGGCAGGAGACACAGCCGGTAAGATACATGCGGGCGGGGTCTGCATCATATGGGGGACTGAGAGCTGCATGGAGAGAGAGCGCAACACCAGCTTTATGGAGAGACCTGCCCTGTGTGAGAAACCACCTGTGAGCAGCAACATGCAGGCACAGGGGAGAGGGGCCACCACCTGTAATGCGGGGGTCACTGTATGATGGAGTTATAGAGCTGGGGGTCACTGTATGATGGAGTTGTAGAGCTGGGGGTCACTGTATGATGGAGTTGTAGAGCTGGGGTCACTGTATGATGGAGTTGTAGAGCTGGGGGTCACTGTATGATGGAGTTGTAGAGCTGGGGGTCACTGTATGATGGAGTTGTAGAGCTGGGGGTCACTGTATGATGGAGTTGTAGCTGGGGGTCACTGTATGATGGAGTTGTAGAGCTGGGGGTCACTGTATGATGGAGTTATAGAGCTGGGGGTCACTGTGTGATGGAGTTGTAGAGCTGGGGTCACTGTATGATGGAGTTGTAGAGCTGGGGGTCACTGTGTGATGGAGTTGTAGAGCTGGGGGTCACTGTATGATGGAGTTGTAGAGCTGGGGGTCACTGTATGATGGAGTTGTAGAGCTGGGGGTCACTGTATGATGGAGTTGTAGAGCTGGGGGTCACTGTATGATGGAGTTATAGAGCTGGGGGTCACTGTGTGATGGAGTTGTAGAGCTGGGGGTCACTGTATGATGGAGTTGTAGAGCTGGGGGTCACTGTATGATGGAGTTGTAGAGCTGGGGGTCACTGTATGATGGAGTTGTAGAGCTGGGGGTCACTGTATGATGGAGTTGTAGAGCTGGGGGTCACTGTGTGATGGAGTTGTAGAGCTGGGGGTCACTGTGTGATGGAGTTGTAGAGCTGGGGGTCACTGTATGATGGAGTTGTAGAGCTGGGGGTCACTGTATGATGGAGTTGTAGAGCTGGGGGTCACTGTTATGATGGAGTTGTAGAGCTGGGGGTCACTGTATGATGGAGTTGTAGAGCTGGGGTCACTGTATGATGGAGTTGTAGAGCTGGGGGTCACTGTATGATGGAGTTGTAGAGCTGGGGGTCACTGTATGATGGAGTTGTAGAGCTGGGGTCACTGTATGATGGAGTTGTAGAGCTGGGGGTCACTGTATGATGGAGTTGTAGAGCTGGGGTCACTGTATGATGGAGTTATAGAGCTGGGGGTCACTGTATGATGAGTGATAGAGCTGGGGAGGGGGTCACTGTATGATGGAGTTGTAGAGCTGGGGGTCACTGTATGATGGAGTTGTAGAGCTGGGGAGGGGGTCACTGTATGATGGAGTTATAGAGCTGGGGAGGGGGTCACTGTATGATGGAGTTGTAGAGCTGGGGGTCACTGTGTGATGGAGTTGTAGAGCTGGGGGTCACTGTGTGATGGAGTTGTAGAGCTGGGGGTCACTGTGTGATGGAGTTGTAGAGCTGGGGGTCACTGTGTGATGGAGTTGTAGAGCTGGGGGTCACTGTGTGATGGAGTTGTAGAGCTGGGGGTCACTGTATGATGGAGTTGTAGAGCTGGGGAGGGGGTCACTGTATGATGGAGTTGTAGAGCTGGGGGTCACTGCATTTTTCACGGACAAAATGGTTTTGCTTTTTATTTTATTTTCTCTCCCACACCCGTCAAAATATTCGTCAGTGATAAACGGACTGTGTGGCCACTACTGCGTCTTCCGTACTGACGTCCGTCCGTACTGCACATACGTACAGTCCATAGAAATCCCGCTCGTCTGACCCTAGCCTTAGCTATACCTGTCAACACCCCCCCCCTAATATTTACATCAATCTATAAAACTTTGCATATATGTAAATGTGTCCGTCTTGCAGCATTCAGTCGGCTTGTTGGCACATACTGATCGCAGGGGATAACTCTCCAAATTTAAAAGAAAGAAACCTAACCCATACAAAAATCTATTGGTCCTGCCTCAAAAAGCAAATAGAGCCGGAGTTACTCTAGTCTACATTAGGACGGTTATTCAAGAAGCGACGAACCTGCCACCGAATGGTGAATTTCACTGTATGGTGCAATTTCCAACTATGTGGCAGTTCGTTTATTCAGCGAGCTGTCAATTTGCCTAATACTGGCGAATTGAAAGCCAAATACAGTGCAATTCGCCACAGATCACCGCAATTTGGCGATCATCGGCAACAGCGACTGTCCCATAGAGAAGGAATGGTTAATCTATTCAGAGAACACCAAACTGCCCTGAAATCTCAGTGAAAAGCTCTGATTTTCAGTTCGACAGGTTTAACCTCCCTTGCGGTTTTCCCGATTGTGACTCGAGGTTAAATTTCACTGCTGAAAGCAGTAACCCCGAGCCACACTCGGGCTGGATACATACCTGTCCCTGCGCTGACCTCCGTAATCGCATTCTTCTCCGTCTGATCGAGGTGTCCTGCTTCATGGTTCCCTTCTCGTGAGAAGGGAAGCAGGACGCCGTGATCGGCTGGAGGTGACTGCGGGGGACAGCAAGGGAGCGCAGGGACAGGTAAGTATCCAGCCCGAGTGTGGCTCGGGGTTACTGCTTTCAGCAGTGAAATTTAACCCTGAGCCACACTAATACCACTGGGGGTCGAATAAAAGGTACCTATTCTGACCAGGGAGGTTAAACAGGCGATATATATATATAATTTTCTCATTCAGCGTAGGCGCCTATTTATAAACCAGATTACTATAGTGTTATGAAGTAGTTAAATTATAACTAATAAGTAGTGAGATGCTGCCCAAAGGGGTAAGCGCAATATACAGAAAAAACAACCAAAATATGCATTAACCAAAAATGAAATTATAGATAGAACCTTTGTAGCGCATCAAAAATAGATTTAAAGGTAGACTTCAACAAAGCGGTATATCAAACATAAAGTGCTTCAGTCTTAAAGTGCTTCAATCTTAAGGTGACAAATATTCAATCAATGTACACATATAAAAGTGCAAAGTGCAACAATATATAAAATTCCAGCAGTGCGATGGGTATAAGAAAGTCTATAAAGTGCAACAGTGTCCGACTATGCAAAATGTGCAAATTCAATGATATCCAATACAACAGTATGAATACCAGTGGGAAAAATTCCTTAACATTTACTTCTCTTTATGTTCAAGCGATGCACAAATATAGTCCTCCTTTCTTGGTCTGTGTATCTCTTGCCGTCTCTCAATAGTGGAGAGGATAGCCAGAAAGGAGAAAAAAGTGAGAGAAAGGAAGAAAAATAAAAAATTTGGAGGGGAGAGAAAAAATGAAGAAATAATCGTGCAGAAAATCCCAATTAAATATGGCAAATAAATCACTCGTAGGAATATGGAAACTCACATTTATAAGAGCCCAAAAAATCCCTGGCTCTAGGTTTAGGAGCTTCCAGCCATATAGAGGGTGGCGTATCCCTTCTTAAATCTTCAACTCTGGTTGCGATGGCAGATATGGAGCCTCTTCCACACAGGCTCACTCAATACAGCGTCAGGTACACTATGGTGGATACCCAGAACCTCTTCTCAACCGTCTGAGGGCCAGATATCAGGAGCTTCCAAGCGGTGGCAAGTATATATCCAAGGAGAGTAGTCAATAGAATATAAACCATATAAAATTTATTAAAAAATTAATTGCATATTAAAAAATGGACAGATGCGTTACCGAGACGCGTTTCGGCATTAACAGCCTTCCTCAGTCGGTATATTTAGGTGCACTATTGTCCAAAAAATCCGGATTTTAATATGCAATTAATTTTTTAATAAATTTTATATGGTTTATATTCTATTGACTACTCTCCTTGGATATATACTTGCCACCGCTTGGAAGCTCCTGATATCTGGCCCTCAGACGGTTGAGAAGAGGTTCTGGGTATCCACCATAGTGTACCTGACGCTGTATTGAGTGAGCCTGTGTGGAAGAGGCTCCATATCTGCCATCGCAACCAGAGTTGAAGATTTAAGAAGGGATACGCCACCCTCTATATGGCTGGAAGCTCCTAAACCTAGAGCCAGGGATTTTTTGGGCTCTTATAAATGTGAGTTTCCATATTCCTACGAGTGATTTATTTGCCATATTTAATTGGGATTTTCTGCACGATTATTTCTTCATTTTTTTCTCTCCCCTCCAAATTTTTTATTTTTTTTCCTTTCTCTCACTTTTTTCTCCTTTCTGGCTATCCTCTCCACTATTGAGAGACGGCAAGAGATACACAGACCAAGAAAGGAGGACTATATTTGTGCATCGCTTGAACATAAAGAGAAGTAAATTTTAAGGAATTTTCCCACTGGTATTCATACTGTTGTATTGGATATCATTGAATTTGCACATTTTGCACAGTTGGACACTGTCGCACTTTATAGACTCTCTTATACCCATCGCACTGCTGGAATTTTATATATTGTTGCACTTTACTGTGTTTTATGGCACATTGCACTTTTATATGTGTACATTGAATATTTGTCACCTTAAGATTGAAGCACTT
This sequence comes from Leptobrachium leishanense, assembly GCA_009667805.1. NCBI lineage: Eukaryota > Metazoa > Chordata > Amphibia > Anura > Megophryidae > Leptobrachium > Leptobrachium leishanense. The sequence continues at coordinate 71,654,923 of CM019066.1, forward strand.
TAAGACTGAAGCACTTTACGTTTGATATACCTCTTTGTTGAAGTCTACCTTTAAATCTATTTTTGATGCGCTACAAAGGTTCTATCTAGAATCCCATAAGATTCAATGTAAAAGAAATCTTATCCTTTTTTTTTTTTCTTTTTTTCATTTTTCCTCAACAGCTTATTAGTTTTATTTTTAGCCAACTGTATTTTTTTTGCAAAATTTTGATGTAATTTTTTTAGGTGAAAAAAGTTTGATTCACCTTTTTTGTTCCATGTTTGTTTTGTTTAGTTTTTGCCTTCAATTCGGGGTGGCAGTCTTCAGCGGCCACAAGTTCGTTGCACTTCGGGGACCCTGTGGTGAATAGTGAATTCACCGCAGGGTCGGCGAACTGGAACCGCCGAAGTGCACCGAGAAACTTTTTTTTTTTTAAATTTTATTTTTATTTTACTTTATTGCCTATTATACCTATTGGCTTGTAGGTCAGCAACAAAGGTTCGCCACTCCTGTTTGTTCTGGGCCAGCTTTTGTATGGTACTGCACGTGTGGTTCATAGTCTTGAGTTCTTGGTCCACCATTCAACGCCAGGTGCTCGTTGGTCTTCCTCTTGCGTTTTCCTTCTGGTGTCCAATGAAGGGCAGTTCTGGTGATGTCCCCATGCTCTTTTCTGATGACCTGCCCAATCCATCACCATCGTCGTCTTGTGATGATAGTCTCCATACATCTTGTCTACACTGAATGAGGAGTTGTTGGTTGCTGATGGTTTTAGGCCAGAAGATTCGCAGGATTCTTCGGAGGTTCTTTGTGTGAAATATTGATAGCTTAGAGAGGTTGTTTTCTGTCATTCTCCAGCTTTCTGAACCCTACAGCAGGGAGGAAAGCAAGAAAGCGCCAAAATTTCACTGAACTTTTGGTGCTGTCTGACTAACCCAATATTCTAAATTCTATTCGTGGGGGGGGGATATAATCACATATTCTGAAACTTTGAATAAGGTCTCAGTTGTTCACATGTCTTCCACCTGCTGGTGTTAGATTTTGCTCCTGTGTTTTGCTAAAGTTCACCATAGCCGTAACATTTGTTACTGTAACCCTTGTTTGCAAGTTGCAACATCAGTGAAAATCAGGTCTTTGTGAAATTCTCCTGTAGTCTATTTTTTGTAGAGAATTAGATGCTACTTTGCGGCAGAGTTGCACAGCTGTATCTGATGCAGAGGATTCCCTTAAGTGTCTCTTACAGAATGTAAATCTATTCTCCTCCTGGAAAGACGCCACTTATCAGGAGTATTTAACGAGGGAGGGAAAAAATGAAGTTTAGGAATATTTCTTTCCTTTTGGATATGATATACTCTATACAAACTCATTCTTAAAATTTCACTGATCTGCTGTTGTGGGGTTCGACTGGTTAAGAGAAGGGGTGGGAAGATCCGCTGTCGGATGTTAATGAGATATGACACTTGCGCTGCTAGTCCCGGGTTCCTGTCTGTGTGAGGCTGACCTATTTCAGACTCCATGTTACACGCACAGCTCCGAAGTCTGTGAGGCTCAACCTGTTTTCTTAGAGATTCAGACGATTGGGGGGAGATGTGGAATAGACATTACAAGCGTGTGATTTTTTTTTTTTTTCTTCCCTTTTCCTATCACTTATAAATCAGTAGACCCATATTTTTTTTCCCATGGCCTTGTTTTCATGATGGAACATAATTCTATTTCTAGAAAAAGGAAACGTGCTTGATATTTTTAGTCTTGACACCTGTTCCGGCAAACCATTTAACTGATTTGGCACTATTTTAGATTTTTTTTTCTTCCTTAGATTCCTGGGACTGATTAAGAGAGAGAGATTAAGAAAAATAGTTGAAAATGAATCTCTGTCGCCTGGATAGCCCGTCTACATATAAAAATGTAACACTTAAGGCAGTTATTTTATATGATATAGCACCAGCCTGAAAATCCAATTTCCCCTACCACGTTTGCTTCACTTGATGCAGTTTATTCCTTCTATTTTAATTTCAAATACTAGGTCACACACAACCTGAACGTCTCAATAATGTACAGCTCAGAGTATGTTGTATGTATGCTAGAAATGGAGTAGTTCTGAAAAGTTTCCAACGCCAAATACCTATGGATCCCTGGGCATACCTCCTCTCCTGCCCCCCCTACCTGCTCGGTCCCATGCCGAACAGGTCCTCCTCAACAGGATGGCCCTTGTGGCGTCATGGTGTCAAAGTGTTCTCCCATCCTGGAATGTAGTGGATGAGAAGATTGTTGACGCTTGTCATATGAACGAGTTGACTGCCAAAGTCATGGACACTCTCCGCTCCTTCCATAAAACGTGGTCCCTGTGGGATTAGTACAACTCTGGCCCTTCTTAAGGCACTGTGGCAGCCCCTCCCCCTCACGCCCTCCGAGACCCTGGGCCCTGATATCTCGGTCTCCTGTTGTACCCCTTGGCGAATACGCAAACACAAAATTGTGTACAATTCCCTAATTAAGGTTAATTATTATGATAATAAAACTTTGTGACATTTAAGGAACATGTAATTTGCCCTGGTGAGCTAAATAGGAGAAAATCTGTCACATTTCTGCTCTGCCCCCTGGGGGTGGGAGCAGGGATTCATCAGTTTGGTGGATTTCAGGCTCAGACACTGCAGACCACCTCACATGGCTGATAGTCTGCAGTCACATGACCTGCTCAGCCCTATATATAGGGCCAGCAGTGCACTTGCTCCTTGGGTCAGGATAGGTCAGGGGTCAGCAACCTTGGCTCCCTGATGTTTTGGTAACTACATTCCCCATGTGGCTCAGTCAGCCTAATGGGTGACTGAGCCACGTGGGAAATGTAGTTCCCAAAACATCAGGGAGCCAAGGTTGCTGACCCTTGGGATAGGTATTCACCTATTGAGAACCTGCTCCTAGGATTGTTATTCTGTTTGTGTTATTCTGTGTATGACCCCCCTGGCTTTGGTTCCTGGTTTATTCTCTGCTCTGTTCCCTGAAGTTGTATTTCTGTATATACCCGTGTATGACCTGGCTTCGCTTCCTGGATTATTCTCTTGTCTGTACCCTGAGTCTATATTTCTGCAATTCTCTGTATATGATTTGTTTCTGCTTCATCTTATTCTCTTGTTTGTGCCCTGAATCTGTATTCCTGAAATTCCTGTGTATGATTTGTTTCTGCTTATTCTCTGGTCTGTTCCCTGGAATCTGTATTTCTGCAACCACCCGTGTATGTCTGTTTTTGTTCTAGATTATTTTCCTTATCTGTTCCCTGGAATCTGTGTTGGTGTATACCTGTGTGTTTTATGTCCTGGTTTATGTTATACTTTGTTGCTGGGTGTATATAAGTAGTTTTAGAGGCCAATTAGAAAGGACCTCAGTCAGGGCTTAGGGATTCTGTCTGTTTTCTGTGTGTTTGCATACTCTGGTCAGTTATAGTGTTACCCTCTGCCCTGTCATCTGCTTCTAGTTCAGAAATCATACCCAGTACAGGGCTCCCCCTTGTGTCTGTCTACTGCACTATCTCTCTTGTTTCTGAGTATAGCTATATGTGGGCGGGATCTGGCATAATGCAACAAACCGCAAACCTGCCTCAAGGGCTTAAATATGAACATTATAAAGGGCCTTCACGGGCATCGGACAATCGGGGTGACTAAAGGTGCAGCAAAAAACATCGACAGCAAAACAAATGGCTAAATTTCTCCTGGGAAGAAGCAATTCTGTCCTGTGGTTCCTCAGATTTAATACCTGCTCTCAGTCTTAATATGCCTAGACATCTTTTACATGATGATAACCATGTGGTCACAGCGTGCTTTTGGGATTTTTTGTTTTGGTTCTTGTGGGGGGTTTTTTTCTCCAAATTATTCAGCTGAATCTTTTAAGCTTCTGGATCCTTGCAACTGTTGTGATTGTAAAGGAGACAGAACAGCAAAATGGACAAAATAAAATCCGTTTCACAGCAGGAGCCTTTGGAAAATGGTTAGAAAGGGTTAATAAAATCGTTACTACTGCCGGGAATTTTGCATGATTGGTGCCTGCAGAGAGAGAATTTGTGCGATTAGGAGGGATCTGTCCTTTGTGTGCCGCAGTCACATGGGTACATAGCCTAGATAGGAGAGGGGCTTATATAACGTGTTTACGTGAGGAGGGGGTTCTAAAAGTTCTCCGCTCTTTAAGGATGAGGGACAGCAGGAAGCAGATGTAGGTTGACCCTGTCCTGATTATACAACAGTTCTACACGAGATCATTGTAACCCACGAGTTTGCAGATATGCAAGTGCTTTTTTTGTTCACATTTTATGGAATGCAACACAGCCCCATCACTTTTTTTTTATTAAATACCGAATTAACAGGCATTGCTGCTTTAAATTTCAGTGTCTATAAAATAAGGAAAAACAGTAAGGTGGTAAAAATGGCACAGATGGTATATAGATGGTCGGTCCCGGGCAGCAGCAAGGGCACAAACGCACACTCCCGAGTGCGAATAGTCAATAGATAAGGTAGTAGGTAGAGTCCTCGCGCTTGCACCAAGTGTCCAGTGAGTAATACTTCAAGATAATCTAGAAAACGTAATAAGAGACATACATTGCACAGTACATCCTTATGACACCTGATTTCCAGGAAGAAGGTAATCAACTCACTTTTTTCTGAGCCCCATTTAGTCGGCTCTGAACTATACAGGCATAAATCTGTGGATATGATCTCACCAACCCGTCCTACCAGCAACCATCCGTGGTGATAACCTGTATAACATTCAGCAAAGGCTAAATTAACCTCCTAACGCTCGACGCGCGTTTCCCTGCTAACAACACAGCAATTTCATCAGGAGCTTGAAGAAAAGCTCCTGATGAAATTGCTGCGTTGTTAGCAGGGAAACGCGCGTTGAGCGTTAGGAGGTTAATTTAGCCTTTGATGAATGTTATACAGGTTATCACCACGGATGGTTGCTGGTAGGACGGGTTGGTGAGATCATATCCACAGATTTATGCCTGTATAGTTCAGAGCCGACTAAATGGGGCTCAGAAAAAAGTGAGTTGATTACCTTCTTCCTGGAAATCAGGTGTCATAAGGATGTACTGCGCAATGTATGTCTCCTATTACGTTTTCTAGATTATCTTGAAGTATTACTCACTGGACACTTGGTGCAAGCGCGAGGACTCTACCTACTACCTTGTCTATAAAATAAGGCAATGCCCAGGTGTGAACGCCCCCCCCCCATAGGAAATCATGGGATTTCCGTGCTTGGGCGTTTTACAGCGCGCAGGAACGCGCTGTAAAACGCCCAGGTGTGAACGGGGCCTTACTGATGGGATAAGCAATTGTTGCGATGTTGTTGTCTGTGTTTCCTCCCCTATTCAAAGCACATCAATGGGGGGGGGTACTTGGAGCTTTCAGATAGCTAATATTAATCAAATACTCTGCAAACACATATAACACCTGGACAGGCAAGGTTCTTGACCTCCGTTGTGAAACCTCAAATATAACTCGTGTTTTTTTTGTTTTAATCAGGTCAGCATTGTTTTGGTGAACAATTTTTTTTTTTTTTCTCTTCCTTTATTTGGTCAAGTTAGAATGAGGATAGCCCAGTCAGTGATCCCTCATCAGGGAACAACATAGCTTGTTGATCCATGTGATATCGCCGCAAGAGTGTCGCTGACAGGTTTGCATTAAGGTTAGAATGAGAATAGCCCAGTCAGTGATCCCTCATCAGGGAACGACATATCTTGCTGATCTTTGTGGTACATGTGATATCGCTGCAAAAGTGTCGCTGACAGGTTTGCATTAAGGTTTTAAACTCCCCAAGGGATTGCACTGTGACTTTGCATGGCTTCACTCATTATACTATAATAATGGCTGCAGACAGATGATACGTATTAAATGCTAGAACTATTCTTCTCCCGGCTGACCGTCTCTTTCCAGGACAATGATTTTGATTATCGCCACAGAAAACGAATGGCTCTGCTAATGCGTCATCGCGTTCTTCACACATCATGAAGTACACAATGTTCACTTATTGCATTTATCCCTATTCAATGTCTCTTTTAAAATCTTTCTGCCCAAACGACACAATATATATATCCTCACTTTATAGTAATGCTGGATATCTTGTACCGTTATAAATCTGGGTACAGAAGGCAGAGGTGACATGTTGTCACGCAAGTGTCAGATACTAAAGAGTCTCTTCACGATGAGTTTCGCCGTTTGGTGCAGTTCGTCTATTCGCAAAGCTGTCAGCTTGCCGAATACAGGTGAAATACGGGGCAGTTCGGTGATCTTTGGCAGCAGCGAAGTTGAGAAGTAATGGTTAATCTATTCGTAGAATGCCGAACTGCACAGAAATGTCTGAAATGCCCTGATGTTCAGTTTGACAGGTTCAAACAGGCAAATCTCATAGTATTCCATGTAAAAATGTAGGGCACTATTCCATAGTGAATGCTAATGGTAACGATCGGGTGAGTAAGCGTTAACGTCGGGATAAGTCACTTTAACGCATGCCCCCCTCCATATTACATTCCTGATGCTAAAGCCCTTAAAAATCCATTAGAGCATCAGTGATTGCGTTAGCTTCCGCTAGCTTACTGTGCTTTTGTGCTCCCCGTGTTAAGTATAGGATGCGCAAAGTAAGGTATTACAAAGTCCTAGTGCTAATTGTCACACTGATGGGTTAACAAAATGTAGCGACCCCCCCCTGAAAGTTGGTGCTAAATTATTCCACTTTTGCAAAATCCTTTAGCACCCCCCCCCCGTAAATCCCATACTGACCTCTCATCCCACGGTCAGTTCGGTGGCCTTGCAGGGCTTGCAGCTCGGCAGCGCAACCCTCCATGGGGTCCTATGGACTCCAGGAGGTGATGCTCGAGGTGGTGCAGTAGCGCTTCGTTCCAGGGCAAAGTGCTGAAATAGGGCCTGCCCTGGAATCTAATGCTGCAATGGGGACGCTACAGGGAAACCTGCAGGTGCATGTTTTCCCCATTTTAGCTTTTGGAAGAGTATAGTGCCTGTAATATTTTTTTTTATTAAAAGTAAAAAAAATTGAATTTCCATTTAAATTTCAATCATCTACAGTGTGTAAAATTATCAGGGTAATTCAAAGAGATCCGAATTGCTTGATAAAGGTAACCGAACACTGAAAATCAGCGTTCGGTTACCTTTCTTGGCCATTCGGCTATTCAGAGAGCAGGCAATTCGCCAAATCCTGGCGAATTGCCTGCACATACGGTGCCTGTTCGGTGCCTGTTCGAGGGCCGTGAAATCCCCATATAAAAGCACTGCTTCGGCTATTCAGAGAACACAAACCAGCAGTGAAAGGTTCCCCTAATGCCCTGTCATTCGGTGGTTTAATTCGACAGGTTTATTCAGGAGAATCCCATGGGCTTCAATGTTAAAAATATTCCTGTTTTTTTAATTCAATATCTAATAAACCGTTCATTATAAAATTCTGCAGTAAAGAGTCTCTTTATAGATTATTTTTAGGATATGTTAAGAATTTTTTTTATTTTTTTTAAAAAAGTCTGTTTTTTTTTTACTTATTTTTTCTGTAACCGCCCTCTTTATCATTCCCTGGACCTCATATGTAAATTTCAGACATTTTCGCTAAGTAGTTTCTTTGCAAACAGCGTTTCACTTTTCAATCATTCAAGCAAACTGTTTTCCTAATTTATTCACTTCATTCGTCAGCGGTGTCGACTTTTTCCAGAGGCTGTGCTGCGTGTCATCGGCTCCTGCTCGGGTTTTTCCGGTGTCTTCGACGGGTTAATCCAGATGTTTTTACGGGTTTTCGGCGTGCATTTGGCGGGTTTTCGGCAGCTTTTTCCCTGCGCTTCGACAGCCCTGTGGTGCTTGCTGAATACACCGCAGGGTAGCCAAAATGGGAAAGCTGGTTTGCACTGAATTGTAGAGCACGAAAAGTCACCGAACGTGCAGTGACTTTTCGAATCTCTTTGAATATGTACAGTATATGTTTCACATTTATCATCTGATCCTTTGCAGTCATATATTCTATTGTTAAAAGACCTTTCTTTTGCATTTTTACCAAAAAGCCTTTTTACTTTTTTAGTCAAAATTTGTTTCCCAATTTCTTTCTTTTATTTAAAAAAAAAAAAAAAATCTAACAGATTTTTATATTTTTAAAGGAACTTTTTTATTATTTTGACACACTTTTTTTTTTAAATACATTTTTATTGGTTTAAACATCTATTAGGAGAATAAGAGTTCACTTTTTTTCTTTTTGCAGTTCGGTAGCATTCAAAGGCCTTTTCAGTGCTAACTTTTTAGTGGGGTTTCAGCAACTCCATCTTCAGTGCACTACGGGGACCATTCGCTGCATAGTGAAATCGCCGCAATGCGCCCAAGTGAAAAGCGTTGAAAATACAGTGCTTTGTGAATAGACCCTTAAATAAAGTATTAAGTCCAGGAGAATAAATGTATAATAAATTCAGGGATTTAGTTTTTCTTGTATTTCATTGTGTTCTCTGCACACCTTATATTTAAAGTTGCACTTTTTTTCTCACTCTAGGTATCTATTTTCTCTTTTTCTGAAGCTCCTCCTAACGTGATGCCGAATCAGTGTAGTGACCAGCACCCTGGAGCTGCATGTCCGACATCATTCCAGAAAGGCATGCTGACATATCCTAAGGAACAATCACTTCAGGAACATAACGGTATCCTTGCAAATCCTCTTATGGATATTCCCCATGGTCCGTCTCTACAGTCAACAGAAGCCACCACACCGAGGCCACACACCTCCCGGAGTTCACAAGCTGTAGAATTTGACTTCAACTCTAGTCACAGCCGAGACAACCCAAACCGACAGGGGCAGAGTGATGCCATACATCCTACGCCATTAAGAATGGAACCGACACTTCCCCAAAAACAGCAAACATGGAACGGGAACCTGGAGACATCCCCGATTGGTCAGAACCCTGAGGTTCTAAATCCAGATGGCCATTATGTCTCTCTGGAGAATCTTGTAACAGATCCTATTCCTGGGTTCCTTGGCAAAGGCGATCTGGAGAGTATCTTCCCTCTGCAAGAGTGGTCACATCCATCAGGCAGTCTTCTAGATGACATGGAAACGAGCAATGACTCTAGCAGTAATGACCTCAATGAGTCGGATGAAAATGGAAAGGAATCAGTGGATAAAAGGTAGGAATGATGTCCGACTGTTATTCATCCAGCTGTCAGAGAAACTGGGGCCTGGCTAGAATAGGAGCAACAAGTGGGGCTGTTGCTAATTAATGGCTCACTAATTAATTCTAATGGCTGAAGTGGAATAGGACCTGTAGACTCTTGCAGTTTTACGACTCTGTGTAGTCTTTAACAATAATCACTGAGTTGGTTTGGCTATTTGTGTATTCTATTACCACGACATTAGTTTATAACACGACATTCGTTTAGTAACCCCTGCAGGCATTATTTCTTATTACCTTATCATCATTGTAGGTTTTATTATAGGGTTTGGATGGTATCAGGTCTTTGAGAACCATCCATGGTAAGATGCTGCTGCTGTTTTGAGGAGGCCATACTGTTGGTTACAGTCCTTTCTCTCTTTGTGTTTGATACAAAAGCCCCAAGTGATGGAGAGGACTTTTTATGTAATAACAGACATAGGCTGAGCAAATCGTTATTGGGCACAGATTTGCATGTAAAAATAATTTGGTGTAATTCTAACACATAACTGAGAATGTAACCATGCAAATTGTATCCTTTCAGTGTTACTCACAGATGTGGGGCGAGAAGAATCGGTCTTGCTAGCACATTGTGCAACATCAGATTCATTAAACCTTCACTTGTTAAATAAACTTGCTCTATTATGTAACTCAAGGGATGTTTGTAATGTTTAGGGTGATCATGTAAACAATATTGTCACGTTCTGTGCTGGAAAATCTGTCTTCCTGCCCTCTGTATTTGTATATATGTTTTTTCCCTTGTGTTTCTGTTGCTGCCAATTCCTGGGTGGCCTCCCAGGGGTTAATTGGTGTTCTGTGTGCTGCTCACCTGTTGATCCTTGCCTGATTCCCCTGCCTATATTAGAGCTATGTACCCATAAGACATTGCTGGGTCATTTTCCTTTGCCTGGTTCTCCTTGCATCCTGAAAGCTCCTTGCTGTGTTCCTGATAGCCTCCTTTTGGTTAATCCTGGTTCAGTTATTGCCTCTTATTTCTGTTCCAGTTTATGTCAGTTCCTTCTGTGTATTTTGTTCTGTCTATTGCTGTATTTTGTTTTGCTGTTTACGTTCCATTCAGATTCCCCGGTTACTGATTTTGGCTTGGCTGACTTCCCTTCTGGTTCTGATTCCTGTATCCTGTATGACGTACTCTCTCTGGTTATGACCTTTGGCTTTCCTCTATGACTATTCTATGCTATATTCCTTGCCTGTACCGTTTCCAGGTAACCCTGTCATCTGCATATAACAAAAGACTCTGTACGGCTTCAAGGTAATACTTTCCTTTAGATTAGATCCGGCTATCCTAAAGACCGGTCTTTCAGTGCAGGGTATCTTTGGTATTGCCGTACAGAGGTCTTTTGTTAACCCTTTGCTTTCACCTGTCCTTGCAGTTTACCCTGCATCTCTGCATATAAGGGCTTCTCATCAGGAACCTTGACCTCACCTTCCTGCGAGTTATATTCATAGGGATATATATACAGACCGACCACTTCCAAGGATCGGAGGGCAAGTATAGGGTGGTGCGTGCCTGGTGGTACTGCCACCGTGACATAATGACCCAGCCATTACATAAGCCCGCAGAGATGTGTACCGTGTTGGAAACCTTATTGCACATGTTTGAGGAATTTGTGGTTCACCTCAAAGGGTTACTGAGCCTGTGTCTAGATTCTGGCAATCAGGTTTCATTTGAAAGCAGAGTTCGTGGTCCGCTTTCTCCTGATGAAAAGAACAGAAGACGTGAGTACAATCTCTGTTTTTATTGTGCCAGTTCGTTGCACTTTTTGTCTGGCTGTCCCCTCAAGCCGGTGCGTCCTGGGGCTGGAGTGCCGGTGCGTCCTGGGGCTGGAGTGCCGGTGCGTCCTGGGGCTGGAGTGCCGGTGCGTCCTGGGGCTGGAGTGCCGGTGCGTCCTGGGGCTGGAGTGCCGGTGCGTCCTGGGGCTGGAGTGCCGGTGCGTCCTGGGGCTGGAGTGCCGGTGCGTCTCAAGACTTGCGGTGAGTCTGTGCGTCCTGATACTGGCCGAGTGCCAACTGTGCCCATGTCCCACAGTAAGATCGCTAAAGCTAGACCACGCATGAGATCCACTGGCGCCAGACCTAGCTGGGAGTCGGATAGTGCCAGACCACGTAGGGGATCTGATGGTGCCAGACCCTGCGGGGAGTCAGATGGCACCAGACCCCACTTTGAGTTCAGACCTCCTGAGAAATCCAGGTCTGAGAAAGAGGCATCCGATAATAAACCTCAGACTTCTGTAGATACCTCTGATGGCTGTAAGGTTTTAAAGACACAACTGGCTGGTTCTGAGCAGCGACTGGCAGCCAAAAGACAGTCCCTACGTATGGTTACTGGTTGTATTACATGTAGAGCCGCAACCCCAGTGCCAATTGGCGGTAAGCCAGTTCTGTCTGGCAATGTAAAGCCAGTCCTGTTTCCGTCTGGCAATGAGAAGCCAGTCCTGTTTCCGTCTGGCAATGAGAAGCCAGTCCTGTTTCCGTCTGGCAATGAGAAGCCAGTCCTGTTTCCGTCTGGCAATGAGAAGCCAGTCCTGTTTCCGTCTGGCAATGAGAAGCCAGTCCTGTTTCCGTCTGGCAATGAGAAGCCAGTCCTGTTTCCGTCTGGCAATGAGAAGCCAGTCCTGTTTCCGTCTGGCAATGAGAAGCCAGTCCTGTTTCCGTCTGGCAATGAGAAGCCAGTCCTGTTTCCGTCTGGCAATGAGAAGCCAGTCCTGTTTCCGTCTGGCAATGAGAAGCCAGTCCTGTTTCCGTCTGGCAATGAGAAGCCAGTCCTGTTTCCGTCTGGCAATGAGAAGCCAGTCCTGTTTCCGTCTGGCAATGAGAAGCCAGTCCTGTTTCCGTCTGGCAATGAGAAGCCAGTCCTGTTTCCGTCTGGCAATGAGAAGCCAGTCCTGTTTCCGTCTGGCAATGAGAAGCCAGTCCTGTTTCCGTCTGGCAATGAGAAGCCAGTCCTGTTTCCGTCTGGCAATGAGAAGCCAGTCCTGTTTCCGTCTGGCAATGAGAAGCCAGTCCTGTTTCCGTCTGGCAATGAGAAGCCAGTCCTGTTTCCGTCTGGCAATGAGAGCCAGTCCTGTTCCGTCTGGCAATGAGAAGCCAGTCCTGTTTCCGTCTGGCAATGAGAAGCCAGTCCTGTTTCCGTCTGGCAATGAGAAGCCAGTCCTGTTTCCGTCTGGCAATGAGAAGCCAGTCCTGTTTCCGTCTGGCAATGAGAAGCCAGTCCTGTTTCCGTCTGGCAATGAGAAGCCAGTCCTGTTTCCGTCTGGCAATGAGAAGCCAGTCCTGTTTCCGTCTGGCAATGAGAAGCCAGTCCTGTTTCCGTCTGGCAATGAGAAGCCAGTCCTGTTTCCGTCTGGCAATGAGAAGCCAGTCCTGTTTCCGTCTGGCAATGAGAAGCCAGTCCTGTTTCCGTCTGGCAATGAGAAGCCAGTCCTGTTTCCGTCTGGCAATGAGAAGCCAGTCCTGTTTCCGTCTGGCAATGAGAAGCCAGTCCTGTTTCCGTCTGGCAATGAGAAGCCAGTCCTGTTTCCGTCTGGCAATGAGAAGCCAGTCCTGTTTCCGTCTGGCAATGAGAAGCCAGTCCTGTTTCCGTCTGGCAATGAGAAGCCAGTCCTGTTTCCGTCTGGCAATGAGAAGCCAGTCCTGTTTCCGTCTGGCAATGAGAAGCCAGTCCTGTTTCCGTCTGGCAATGAGAAGCCAGTCCTGTTTCCGTCTGGCAATGAGAAGCCAGTCCTGTTTCCGTCTGGCAATGAGAAGCCAGTCCTGTTTCCGTCTGGCAATGAGAAGCCAGTCCTGTTTCCGTCTGGCAATGAGAAGCCAGTCCTGTTTCCGTCTGGCAATGAGAAGCCAGTCCTGTTTCCGTCTGGCAATGAGAAGCCAGTCCTGTTTCCGTCTGGCAATGAGAAGCCAGTCCTGTTTCCGTCTGGCAATGAGAAGCCAGTCCTGTTTCCGTCTGGCAATGAGAAGCCAGTCCTGTTTCCGTCTGGCAATGAGAAGCCAGTCTGTTTCCGTCTGGCAATGAGAAGCCAGTCCTGTTTCCGTCTGGCAATGAGAAGCCAGTCCTGTTTCCGTCTGGCAATGAGAAGCCAGTCCTGTTTCCGTCTGGCAATGAGAAGCCAGTCCTGTTTCCGTCTGGCAATGAGAAGCCAGTCCTGTTTCCGTCTGGCAATGAGAAGCCAGTCCTGTTTCCGTCTGGCAATGAGAAGCCAGTCCTGTTTCCGTCTGGCAATGAGAAGCCAGTCCTGTTTCCGTCTGGCAATGAGAAGCCAGTCCTGTTTCCGTCTGGCAATGAGAAGCCAGTCCTGTTTCGTCTGGCAATGAGAAGCAGCAGTCCTGTTTCCGTCTGGCAATGAGAAGCCAGTCCTGTTTCCGTCTGGCAATGAGAAGCCAGTCCTGTTTCCGTCTGGCAATGAGAAGCCAGTCCTGTTTCCGTCTGGCAATGAGAAGCCAGTCCTGTTTCCGTCTGGCAATGAGAAGCCAGTCCTGTTTCCGTCTGGCAATGAGAAGCCAGTCCTGTTTCCGTCTGGCAATGAGAAGCCAGTCCTGTTTCCGTCTGGCAATGAGAAGCCAGTCCTGTTTCCGTCTGGCAATGAGAAGCCAGTCCTGTTTCCGTCTGGCAATGAGAAGCCAGTCCTGTTTCCGTCTGGCAATGAGAAGCCAGTCCTGTTTCCGTCTGGCAATGAGAAGCCAGTCCTGTTTCCGTCTGGCAATGAGAAGCCAGTCCTGTTTCCGTCTGGCAATGAGAAGCCAGTCCTGTTTCCGTCTGGCAATGAGAAGCCAGTCCTGTTTCCGTCTGGCAATGCGCAGCCAGTCCTGTCTCCGTCTGGCAATGCGCAGCCAGTCCTGTCTCCGTCTGGCAATGCGCAGCCAGTCCTGTCTCCGTCTGGCAATGCGCAGCCAGTCCTGTCTCCGTCTGGCAATGCGCAGCCAGTCCTGTCTCCGTCTGGCAATGCGCAGCCAGTCCTGTCTCCGTCTGGCAATGCGCAGCCAGTCCTGTCTCCGTCTGGCAATGCGCAGCCAGTCCTGTCTCCGTCTGGCAATGCGCAGCCAGTCCTGTCTCCGTCTGGCAATGCGCAGCCAGTCCTGTCTCCGTCTGGCAATGCGCAGCCAGTCCTGTCTCCGTCTGGCAATGCGCAGCCAGTCCTGTCTCCGTCTGGCAATGCGCAGCCAGTCCTGTCTCCGTCTGGCAATGCGCAGCCAGTCCTGTCTCCGTCTGGCAATGCGCAGCCAGTCCTGTCTCCGTCTGGCAATGCGCTACCAATGTTGCCTGATTCTGGTAAGCTGCCAGTCAGATCCATGGCAAACTGTGTGTCAGCAGTGCCAGAGCTACATTGCAACACCACTGTGCCCATGCCCCACAGAGAGTCCGGGGTTTCCAAACCTCATGGTAAGGCACAGGTAGGCGAGCCTACTCCCACTGTTGCCATGTCAGGTATGGTGGTCACCCCTTCCAAGTCTCGATCCAGGAGGAGACGGGGGAAGCTGACCAACACTAGTCAATCTGGTTCCAAGAATACCACGCTCCAGGATGGGTCTGATGCCGTATTCTGTGCCTATCGTGAGGAGATCCAGCAGGGTAGTGGCCTGACTGGTACCCCATCCTCTAATTCTAGCCCTGTACCCGAGGGTTATATACGATCCCCATGCGGGATGTTGTTCCGTGAGGCACACACTGGGCCATGATCAGGAAAGACCCTAATGCGCTCATGTGTTTTGAGGAGGAGGAAGACGACACTGAGTGGGTCCTTAATGGATTTTGGTGACTGGTGTTAGAAGCAGGAAACAGATCACGGTCTGTCATGTTTTATGTTTTGGGTGCCCTGGGGTCACCCATGGAGGAGGGGATACTGTCACGTTCTGTGCTGGAAAATCTGTCTTCCTGCCTCTGTATTTGTATATATGTTTTTTCCCTTGTGTTTCTGTTGCTGCCAATTCCTGGGTGGCCTCCCAGGGGTTAATTGGTGTTCTGTGTGCTGCTCACCTGTTGATCCTTGCCCTGATTCCCCTGCCTATATTAGAGCTATGTACCCATAAGACATTGCTGGGTCATTTTCCTTTGCCTGGTCTCCTTGCATCCTGTGTCCTGAAAGCTCCTTGCTGTGTTCCTGATAGCCTCCTTTTGTTAATCCTGGTTCAGTTATTGCCTCTTATTTCTGTTCAGTTTATGTCAGTTCCTTCTGTGTATTTTGTTCTGTCTATTGCTGTATTTTGTTTTGCTGTTTACGTTCCATTCAGATTCCCCGGTTACTGATTTTGGCTTGGCTGACTTCCCTTCTGGTTCTGATTCCTGTATCCTGTATGACGTACTCTCTCTGGTTATGACCTTTGGCTTTCCTCTATGACTATTCTATGCTATATTCCTTGCCTGTACCGTTTCCAGGTAACCCTGTCATCTGCATATAACAAAAGACTCTGTACGGCTTCAAGGTAATACTTTCCTTTAGATTAGATCCGGCTATCCTAAAGACCGGTCTTTCAGTGCAGGGTATCTTTGGTATTGCCGTACAGAGGTCTTTTGTTAACCCTTTGCTTTCACCTGTCCTTGCAGTTTACCCTGCATCTCTGCATATAAGGGCTTCTCATCAGGAACCTTGACCTCACCTTCCTGCGAGTTATATTCATAGGGATATATATACAGACCGACCACTTCCAAGGATCGGAGGGCAAGTATAGGGTGGTGCGTGCCTGGTGGTACTGCCACTGTGACAAATATAAGCCATTTCTAATCTCCACCCCCCCCCCGTCCCATAGCCCAATTCCTGTCATTCATCTACCATTTGAGACTATAACCCAGGCCTGTCAAACTCATGCCCCCCCTGATGTTAATGCCTCCAATTCCCAGAATTCCATTAACGCAATAGATGGCCAGAGAATCATTCAAGTTGTAGTTCTGAAACCTCTGGGGGCTGGAGTTTGACAGCTCTGCTCTAACCCATTTCCTTTTCACATCTAATTCTTGGCTTGGCTGAACCAGAGAGCTATAACAAATTTCCCATTTTATTATAATCCTGGAGTCTCCCGACCACCACTCGATCAAATACTCATGACCTGCTACATTTATATAATCCCTGAATCCATATCAGGTCTTATAAAAAAAAAATCCTAACACCTCCACACCACAGCCACTTCAATATATACAGGTCTCTCTTGCCTTTTTCCTGTAGAGGTGAGCTTGGTACCTGCCTGGCAGAGGCACGTAGGTGGTATGGCTAGTTCTGAGCAGATAATACCAAAACACATAACGGCTGCCCTGATGACGTGGCTTGAGCGCGCTCACCAGTAATGTCCCACTGAACAGCTGGAGAATGCAAAATAAATCGCATTAGTACTTGCTTTTAAAACCCCGGCTGTCAATGGAATATAATCTCCAAGGCAGCATTTTATGGATTTTCCCCCAGTCCACTTCCTACACCCGCAGTGATCGAACGACTCCTCGTCTTATAATAGACCTTGCAATTGCAGACTAAGTTGAGATCACAGGTTTTATTTTTACACCGGAAAGTCATTTTTAACTAAAATAAAAAACAAATTTTTAAAGCTCAACGTTTTTTTCTCGTCTTGGTTCTTTTCAAAAGTTCTGAAGAAACATAAAAAAAACAGAGCGCTGCCGCACGGAAAGTGACACTGACTGTTTCGACGATCTAACAATGAATGAAATTGCGTCGCCAACCCAACTTCGCCAAGAGCATTATCATCGCTCAGGGAGGCAGGGGATGGTCCTGGTGCCAAAAAGACGTCAATGAGAATGCTTTAATTATCACATGAATGGAAATGTTTGTGTATCACGAGTGTAGCCAAATATCGACCATAAGAAAACATTTAAAGTGATTTTAGTTTTTTTCTGAATTCTTTATTTAGAGGCAGAGACGCAGGAGCTTTCACATCACGTGGCAACATATGTAACGATTTGAATACTCTGCAGTGTACACTACGGGCTCTATTAAATTCATCGCGCAAAAGTGCATATGCAGCACTATTTTTTTTTTTTTTTTGCGCGCAGCGTTAAATGTTAACAAGCGAAAAATAATGGTGGTATTACAATCCGTGCGCATTTTTACATCCGTCAAAAAAAATAACGCGCGTAAAAACGCGCGCGCATTAATGTTGCGTGCAGAAATCGGTGTGCGGACAGTTTTTTTAACGCAATTCATCCAATCAGAATTAAAGAACCACAATTGTCTCCCGTTCAGTTTTTGCTCCTGTCAAAGTCAATCTGAGAATATATGCTGCAGCAATAATAAAAACACACACAACGTCTCTATTTTATTGTTTGGGTATACGTAGAATGTGTAACTATACTGTGCTGTATTTTTTATTTTTTTTCGGGCTGGTGTATTTGGTTTCGGCCAGGACGTTCAGATTTGCCATTAACACCAGCTTTTCAAAGACGTTAAAATTATGCGCGCAAACGCTGTGCGTTAAATTTTGCGCATAGATTGTAATACCATCCGTGGACCAGCATACAAACGCATTTGCGCTCACAATGTTAAGTATAGGACGCGCAAAGTACATTACGCTTGCAAAGGGTTCGCGCAGGTTCGCCAGCGGTAGATGTTAACGCGCATTGTTTTGCATGGACATTGTAATACGATGTTCTGCGCGAAGGGTTTTTCCCCTCGCATTAATGCATTTTTGCGCACGCGTTAACGTATGTGCGAAGAATTTAATAGAGCCCTTCATTTTTCATTGCAAAATCGGTAATCTTCAAAACCAGCAATGGCGAGGGGGAAGAGGAGGAAAGTGGTTGAAATAATGAGTACAGTGTGACGATGGGCTACCAGGCTGGGTAAACCTAAGATTGATTACAAATCCTATTCATCCCACAGAGCCCACATCTTGTTATACACTTGACTTCACTAGTAATATAGTGGTAGTTTTGATGAGCATTTGGTATTGGTGTATCACAGGGCTTGACAAATTTGCTTTGAATCTAGGAGCCAACGTTTCGGCGAGGATTTGCCTTTATCAAGGTATACCATGATAAAGGCAAATCCTCGCCGAAACATTGGGACCCTCGCCTCTGCATCTGGGAGTTGGTTTGTGCTGACTCAAATTATGATTTTAGCTGCTTCTATTTATTTATCACTTTGTTACCTGCTGCTTTTTGCTGTTGGGTATTTTTTTTGTGCATGTGGTCTTTGAGTTACTTTTTGAGCCTAGAAGTGTAGACCGTTGTTTCTAATATCAGTTTGGCCGCTCTGATAGATACAGATTATTATATATATATATATATATATAATAATCTGTGTGTGTGTGTGTTTTAACATCTGTACACTGTGACGTTGTGATATTGTTTTGTTTACTTATTGTCTTTGCTCTGTTGTCATTGGACACCCTATCTCACACACACACACACACACACACACACACTATTTACATTAAATGTAGGAGACAGGGAGAAAACATTGAAGCCAACTAGATGATTTTAGATGCCAAAGACTGCTTTTAGGTTGCTGGAAATTTAGGAGCCAGGAGTAAAATTCTAGGAGCCAGTGGCTACCTGGCTTTGTCAACCCCTGGTGTATCATTATCCTTTTTTTTTTTCCCTTCAGTGATACAGTATTTGGTTGTAAAAGCATTTCATTAAAGAGCTTGTGTAGTAAAGAAAGGCATCTCATGCCTTCAACTGGTTAATCGTTCAGGACTTTGTTACATAGTTCGGGCTGTAAAATCCCTCCTTATGTTCTCCTTTTCACCTCTCTCCACTTATTTCTTCTAAATGTCTTACCCGTTCCTTTCCTTCTCCTTATGTTGTCCCATATTATAATGCATCAACTAGAACCCAAATATGAGGTAGTCACTGGGACTTGGGTTACATCGATCTAAAATTACTTGTGGGTTTCGGTGGGTCTGACATTTTATAATGTTCTCCTACCCCCTCCTATGTCAAAGTCACCTCGTGCACCTTGTAGGCAGGGTTTCCGTGTTTACTGTGTCCACTCCCTGATGTCTGTTCTGTACCTTGGGAGTTGTGCTGTATTGTTCCCTGATATTTGCAGTGTTTTTATATACTGTAAACTGTTCTGTTTCCCTGATGTATACTCTCTTGTTGTAGTATTGTCCGAGAAGGAAGTTTCCAGATAAAAATTTTTTGTAAATTGAAACACAAAATTTTGCCTAAAACGTCTCTTTGCTGCTGATGAAAAGACTAAACGGTTGAATAAAAACGAATATATAATTTTGCACTGAATCCTATGGCATCGCCTGTCGAACTGAATCTCTTCTCTATGGGGCAATTTCCCCGCCGCGGCACAACGGTTTAACTATACAATTCATCTTTTTTTCGTGTATATTGTACCAGATCGTCCTGGTGTCGTCTAGATCGCTAATCTGTTGTAGTCGCAACAATCCTCTGAAGTCGTCCGGTGGAAGAGGGCCGATGCACCTGCATGTTGTGTGATTGGTCAGACCATATCGCACAAATATATAGACCCAGTGAATGGCCAGCCTAACGGGGAAAATGTGTGGGTGGAAGATTTATTACCAGTCTTTATGAAATAATCAAAGACTATAAGAAGAGCCCATTACCTTTTAGAGAATAACTGTTAAATTGGTAAAAGCCTAAAATATTGAAAATTTGCCACTGTCCAACAGATTTTCTAGCTATATTGTGAGCCAATGAGAAATGGAGATTTGAGCGCGTGACTGCCTATATCTGGAATTATCTGCACTGTTAGCTGATTTAAAGGGTCAAATTTGATCTTTGATAACTGGAGGGTTATCCCCCCCCCCCTTTCCACTTTTCTTCTTTCCTCTGTCTGGCTGTGTTCAGTGTTGCTATTCTTTGTGCTGAAACCTATTTCAGCACTAGGGACAGCGGGGTTATCTAATTTTTCTTCAGCTTCAGCAGTGTTTGACAGGGCTGTCCTTGGTGCTGAAACCCCGTTACAGGACCAAGGACAGGGTTTTTCTCCCCGCAGCGGGTTCCTTCTCAGACAATACTACAAGAGAGTATACATCAGGGAAACAGAACAGTTTACAGTATATAAAAACACTGCAAATATCAGGGAACAATACAGCACAACTCCCAAGGTACAGAACAGCAGAGTATAGGCAATAGCCATGTCAGGATATCTGGGAAGATGAGTTAACACATTGATTACCAGAAACGAATGCATGGTTTTAAGTTTTTTTTTCTTTTACTTTGCAAGATTAGTGTTTCATCTGGTAAGAAAATAAATTAAATTCTGAGATCTCACATTTGTCATCCTGTATTACTGTAAAGAAGCTGCAAGGAGCAGCCCCCACCATCACTTTAACAAAAAGTGCAATAAACTTTATTGCTGCATTAGAAATCCAGGGAGAGCTCTGGGGTCACTCGCTGCTGTACAGTGATGTCAGCGATGGAAAGGAACCCCACTCTCACAGAACTAACAACCTGTGCCGTGAAAACACCAGTGATCGGCATAGTGTATACAGCCCGGTCAGCAGATGGTCGTGTCACTAGGATAATATCATGTCCGGTATCGCGGTACAGTGCTGCAGGTAGCGTAATCGATTAATGAAGGGCGATAGAGAGCAGCATGGTAAGTAGACAGTCCGAGTTCAAAGGGCACCAGAGGTCAGCAATGTCAGTATGGAAAGGTAATGTGGGTCAAACACAGGTATATGGGCAAAACGGTAGCACTATAGCAAAATATTTGAGCAAGAACTCGTGGTCCGGCTTGGTCGTATATTGTGAGGAGCCTGTCGTTGCTGCTGAATCATGTCAGATGCCCCACATTAGAGCCTTTTATCCCAGCAATATTCCTGTAAAGCAGTGTTTCCCAAATCTGTCCTCAGGACCCTCCGCCTCGCCAGGTTTGCAGGATATGTGAAGCACAGCACAGGTGATAGGATTTGCTGCTCAGTGATTGCAGGATTCAGTCTGCATTTCCCCAAAGGTGATCTACAAAATCTGGCCTGGTTGGGGGTCCCGAGGAGTGGTTTGGGAAACACT
The DNA here is from genome assembly GCA_009667805.1 of Leptobrachium leishanense. NCBI lineage: Eukaryota > Metazoa > Chordata > Amphibia > Anura > Megophryidae > Leptobrachium > Leptobrachium leishanense. The sequence goes on from CM019066.1 coordinate 71,676,012, forward strand.
GCTCTAAACGAATAAATGAAAACCATTTGCACACTTTAAATTTTTCATCTTTTAATGCATTGGTAATCTTTTAACATATAAATTTTACATAGTGTTACCTGTGCACCCATGTTTCAAACAAAGTGCTTGTTAGTGAAAGGGTTAAGTGGCCTGCAGAGATGCTTCACATGCAAGCTGTAAAGATGCTCTGGCTTAACCCTCACTGATTGAGTCCATCTTAGCCCAGTTACCGTCCTGTCTCTGTTCAGTATCTCGTTATTTTATGGTGTAATGTAACAGATTAGATTAAAATAGGAAAAAAAAGGAAACGGACATGTAAGAAAATTGTTACGAAGACAAATTATTTCCGTACTTTTGTGTGTATGGAAAAATAAGGGAGGTAATACAGTGTCAATCACAAATAATGGCATTATTAATTTCTCTTGTGTTCCCTTGGTTCTACTTATAAACAATCGCGTTAAAGAAAAATGCTTTCATTTATGCAAATGGACAAGAACACTTCTTAAATTCGTTCTATACTAGAGACTTTCAGGGTTATTCAAAGAGAATCGAAAAGTCACCGCACGTTCAGTGAATTTCGATCTGTTCAATTCGGTGCGATTCGGCGATCCCATTTCGGTGATCCTGCGGTGTATTCAGCAAGCACCACAGGGCTGTCTTAGTGCAGGGAAAAGCCCCCACGAACCCGACGAACGCCGCGAACCCGACGAAAAACCTGGCGAACGCACACCGAAACCTGCAAAAACGTCTGCATTAACCCCGCCAGAAAAACCTGACACCGCAGACGAATGGAGTAAAAAGAAACGCTTGAATGTTTGAAAAGTGAAACGCTGTTTGCAAAGAAACTACAAAGATCCAATGAAGATAATAAGAAGGGCTGTTACAGAAAAAAGAAAAAACGATTAAAAAAAACGGCAAATGAACGCAAAATAATCCTGAAAAATGCCTAAAAGAAACTTTTTACTTCAGAATATTATAATAAACAGTTTATTAGATATTGTATTAAAACGGGAATATTTTTAACATTGAAGCCTATGGGATTCTCCTGAATAAACCTGTCGCATGAAACCACCGAATGGCAGGGCATTTCGGCAACCTTTCTCCGCTGTTTTGTGTTCTCAGAATAGACAAAGCATTGCTTCTCTATGGGGTTTTCACTGCCCTCGAACAGGCACCGTTTGTGCAGGCAATTCACCAACATTTGGCGAATTGCCTGCTCTCTGAATAGCCGAATGGCCAGGAATGGTAACCGTACGCTGAATTTCAGCGTTCGGTTACCTCTCGCCAGCAATTCGGATCTCTTTGAATAACCCTCGTATTGTAACCAGAGGACACATGACAAACAAGGTTATTTAAAGAGATACGAATTGCTGGATTTTTTCTGCCGGGCCCCTCCGGCTGACGGCATGTGACGGTTGTAACGCGGCTCCGTTGGGGCCTCTATCTGTGCTCCTGTGAGATCTTGCAGAGTTCGCAAGATAAGATCTCGAGATCTCTGCATGATCTCACGAGAGCATGGCTGGAGGCACCAACGGAGCAACGTTATAACTTACAGATGCCGGTGGCCGCTTGCTGGAATACGGTCAGCTGGAGGAATGGGCCTGGCAGACTGCTGTTAGAGCATTCCACCAGCCCCCCGGATCCCGCCCGGCAAGTCAGTCCAGTGCTGACCTCCGGTAGTGGGAGCTGCGTGAGTACAAGTACTCGTGCAAATGCGCGGTATCGGCACAATACTAGTATGACTGATTATACGCAAATGTTAGGGAGGGACCAATTTTAATTTAGTTTTATTTATATTGCTAATTAAAGGAAAATAAATGGGCGCAGAGCATTGAATAGACCTGACAAACGATACAAAAAACATAAAAATGTAGAAACAATAATTGCAGCAAGGTCCCATATGGATCCACTCCTTATATCCACACAACAATAGATACATAGAAACATAGAAAAATGTCGGCAGATAAGAACCTTTCAGCCCATCTAGTCTGCCCAATTACATGGATACTTTACCTGGATTTATCTTTTGTTTAGGATAGCCGTATGCCTATCCCATGCCTGCTTAAATTCAATTACTGTTTTGGCCTCTACCACTTCAACTGGAAGACTGTTCCATGTATCCACCACCCTCTCAGTAAAATAATGCTTTCTGATGTTACTTTTAAACCTTTGCCCCTCTAATCTAAGACTATGTCCTCTTGTTTTTGCTACTTTGTTTCCTTTTAAATATACTCCCTTCCTCTACCTTGTGGATTCCCTTTACGTATTTAAATGTTTCTATCATATCTCCTCTGTCTCGTCTTTTTTCCAAGCTGTACATGTTAAGATCATTAAGCCTGTCCTGGTACTTTCTCCTTCAAGCCGTACACCATTTTAGTAGCCCTTCTCTGAACTCTCTCTAAGATGTCTATATTTTTCTGGAGATACGGTCTCCAGTACTGCACACAGTACTCCAAGTGAGGTCTCACCAGTGCTCTGTACAGTGGCATGAGCACTTCCCTTTTCCTACTGCTAATACCTCTCCCTACACAACCAAGCATTCTGCTAGCATTTCCTGCTGCTCTATTACATTGACTACTTACCTTTAGATCCTCTGCAATATAAACCCTAAATCCCTTTCCTCAGATGTTGAGGTGAGGACTGTATCAAATATTCTATATTCAGCCCTTGGTTTTTTACGTCCCAGGTGCATTATCTTGCACTTATCCACATTAAAACTCAATTGCCACAGTTCCGACCATTTTTTTTAGTTTACCTAAATCATTTGTCATTTGGCTGATCCCTCCAGGAACGTCAACCCTGTTGCAAATCTTTGTGTCATCAGCAAAAAGACATACTTTTCCATTTAATACCTTCTGCAATATCACTAATAAAAAATATTAAATAGAATGGGTCCAAGTACTGACCCCTGAGGTACCCCACTGGTAACAAGACCTTGCGCTGAATAAACTCCATTTACCACAACCCTCTGTTGCCTGTCACTCAGCCACTGCCTAATCCATTCAACAATATTGGAATCCAAGCTCAAAGATTGCAATTTATTGATAAGCCTTCTATGCCGAACAGTATCAAAAGCCTTACTGAAATCTAAATAAGCAATGTCTACTGCACCACCTGTGTCTATTATTTTTGTTACCCAATCAAAAAAATCAATAAGATTAGTTTGGCATGATCTCCCTGAGGTAAACCCATGTTGTTTCTGATCCTGTAATCTATGTGTTTTTAGATGGTCAACAATCCTTTCCTTTAACATGGTTTCCATTAATTTCCCACTACTGACGTAAGACTAACTGGCCTATAGTTCCCAGATTCCTCCCTACTACCCTTCTTGTGAATGGGCACAACATTTTGCTAATTTCCAGTCTTCTGGGACGACTCCCGTTAGCAAGGATTGGTTAAATAAATCTGTTAACGGTTTTTGCTATTGCATCACTGAGCTCTTTTAATAATTTAGGGTGGATCCCATCAGGCCCCATTGACTTATTTGTCTTTACTTTAGACAGCTGCTGTATAGAACTTCCTCCTCTGTAAACTGATATGTAATTGTCTCGTTAGTGTTTCCTCCTAACTGAGGTCCCTTTCCTTCCTTTTCTTCTGCAAAGACTGAACAAAAATATTCATTGAGGCAGTCAGCGAGACTTTTATCCTCTTCTACATACCTTCCTTCCTTTGTTTTTTTTTTATAATTCTTTATTTATGATTAAGCAAATCACAAGTGAATGCAATAAAGCCAGAGAAACAAAAACAAAAACAACGACCCCGTAGGGCCATGCCATATACAATGCAAGGGAATCAAACCATTAACGGTGTATGACAGTTGGCAGCAGGAAAGGTAAGCAAGTACAATCAACGTAATACAGGACCGCTATTATCGTAATTGGTATCAGGGCATAATAAGGGGGGATAAAAGGGGGAATGGGGAAGAGTGGGAGAGAAGAGGGGTGGGGAAGAAGAAAAGCGAGAGGAAGAGGAAAAGAAAAAAAAAAAAAAGGAAAATAATAATTCCTAAAATCGGAAAAGGCAGCCCAAAAAAAAAAGTGGTACTCAGCAGCAGCGCTCCTCTGAGACCCCGCAGGGAGACAGAGGGCCACAGAGGGAACCACAGGACAAAGGTCACTGAAGGGCCAAGGGAACAGTGAGAGCCTAGGTGACTGTCCCAACGGCTCGCCCTCAATAAACCATGCCTCTAATCCTAAAAAAAAAAAAAAAAAAAAAAAAAAAAAAGGGGGGGGTTAATTAGTGGGAAAGATAGAATAATATGAGAAGGGGAACAGGAGGAAGAGCAAAAGGGGGGGGGGCATGAAGTCAGCATACAGTCGATCAGAGAATAGCCAAGGTCAGGAAGCGACCGGTGTCGGTCTCGGTTTTAAGAGAGTGAAGTACGTACGAGTATCACAGACTAGGTCGGATCATAAGGTTGCCCATCCGAAGGGGACCACAACTGCTCCCTACAAGCAGTAACCACATGATGGGGTAGACCAGAGTCAATAAGTGAGTCTGTGCTTCGTCCAGCGTCGAGGCTACCAATATCGCAGAGCCATGGGAAATGAGCAGGGAGCCGAGACTCCCCAGCGATAACGAACCTCATGGGTTCGAAGCATGGTCGTAATCGGCCGAAACTGTCGCCGTGCTGCTAGGGCCAAAAACGGGAGGTCGCGAAACACTGTGACATCCAGTCCCTCAAATCGGATCGGGGGAGCTCGAATCGTCGCCCCCAGAAAGTGTTCCCGCACAAGGACATCTCCGAACACCACAATGACGTCCTTCATGGCAGTCTGAGGGGCTGCCGCTGCCTTGCGGATTCTATGCGCTGATATCACCGGATCTGGGGCTTCGGCAGGGAGAGAGAGGACGGTCTTTATCAACCGGTTAACCATGTGCAGGAGATCAGAGGTAGGAACAGCGTCCGAGATACCTCTCAGCTTCAGATTCCGTCTCCTATGTCGGGCCTCCAGAGTCAGTAAGGCAGATTGCAGTCCAGTGACCTGGGTCTGGAGTGCCCGAACTTGGGAAGAGGTCTCGGCTTGTGTAGTCGCTAAGGTGTCAGTTCGGGAGCCAATATCTGCCACCTCTGTGCGTAGGGAGGAGAGATCACAGCGCACCTCTGCCAGCTCCGATGCCCACGAGGAGCGGGCGTCCGCCAAAAGGGCTCTGATGTCTCGCCTCGTCGCCGGAAGGTCCTCAGAGTCCTGCGTCGTCAGTTGTGGGGTTTGCAGGGAAGCAGCAGGGCCCACCTCCCCGGGTGCCGTTTCCGCCGGTGGTCGGGGCAGGGCGTTTGCCTCCTTCGGGCCCGCCAGCGCGACCCTGATATCCGGAAGATTAGGGCACTCCGCCGCACCGATCCTCTTTTTTCCCATAGCCGTTAGACGTACTGGTATCTCGGAGGAAGGGGCTGAACAGCAGCACGAGGTAGCAAAGATGGCGGTCTGCCTCACTCCGCACCTAGGCCGAAAACCAACAGCCAAGGCAGTCGAAGCCAGGGAACTTCTCTCGGTCAATATTTGACGCCACCCGTTCCTGGGTATGTCGCTGCGTGAGGGGAAAGCAGGAAAAGTCCGATGGCAGCGTTAAAGTAGATTAAATCAGGGTGATTCTGCGGGAGCTGCCCGGACATGCGACTGCTTTCTTCAGGCACCTAGCCACGCCCCCCCTTCCTTTGTTTTTAATCTAACTAAACCTTGTTTTACTTTTCTTTTCTCGTTTATGTATCTAAAAAATGTTTTTGTCCCCCTTTTTTACTGACTGAGCTATTTTCTCTTCTGCGTGTACTTTGGAAGCTCTTATAAATTGCTTTGCCTCTTTCTGCCTAATCTTATAGGTTTGCCTATCTTCTTCACTCTGAGTTGTTTTAATATTATTGAATGCTATCTTTTTTGTTCTTCACTATTTTGGCCACTTCTGCAGAGTACCACACAGTGGTTTCTTCCCTTTTTTGTTTTTGCTAACAAGTCGAATGCAATTGCCTGTGGCCTTCAATAATGCTTCCTTTAAATAATCCCATTTCTCCTGGACTCCTTTAAAACTCCTCCAGTCTGATAATGACTCCTTCACACAAAGTCTCATTTTAGAAAAATCTGTTTTTTTAAAGTCTAAAACTTTTGTTTTTGTGTGGTGCGGCTCCATCGCTGTTCTTATATTAAACCATACTGACTGTTGATCAGTGATACAGATAAAAATAAAAGGTCCTCGCGCAGAATGGAAAAAATCTGTATTTCTTCTTCTTTGATATTCCCTCTAGATTCCTAAAATACATAAAAATGTACATACATTGCGCAGTATGTCTGAAGAATGGGGGATCAAAGCTGGAAAAAAGTGTCTGTTCAACTCACTTTTTCCAGAGCCACATATAAGCTGGCTCTGAGCAGTAAAGCATATGATCACCATTACATCATATGCTTTACTGCTCAGAGCCGGCTTATATGTGGCTCTGGAAAAAGTGAGTTGAACAGACACTTTTTTCCAGGTTTGACCCCCCCCCCATTTTTCAGACATACTGCGCAATGTATGTCCATTTTTATTTATATTACTAGTTGACTAACACTAGTTCAGATGCCGAATCTTTGTGCCTCTGATCTTCTGGTAGTGTCAGAAATTGTGGGCCAAACTCCTACATAGTGACAGACCGTATGGGATTTCTATGTTGAAACATGGTGGATTCTGGTCGCTGTGTTTAGCAAAGCTTTAAATCTTACAGTCTGGCATGAAAGCCTGTACACGACTCCTGCGGGGGGAAAAGTTATTTTACAGCCTCTCTCTCTGTGAGCATTAAAGACCTGAGAATTATCAGAATATAAATGTAATATCACATGTTTCCGGTTGTAGCAAAACCAAATGGCTATATGGGCAAGAGAAGGTTAAGATGTGATGAATGACAACCTCAAAGGAATAGACCTATGCAAGGACTGAGAAATGGCAAAAGTGCCACCAGTGGTTGGATGGAATATAAAGAAATCGATACTCTAGTTTCCTTCCAGAATGTGTAAAATCGTTTGCCGAGTGTTTACCCTAAATGACTGAAGGTTTTCAAAGCATGAGGACACTGCTCCTGCGGCGGAAATAACGATCGAGAGCGGGAGGAACCTGGAGAAAAGTCAATTTACACAACATGAAGAATGGAGTGATCGGAGAAGCTGAAGCTAAACACAACATGATACATGATAATGCTGAATCATCGTTGTAGCGAACAACAAGAGCAAGTGAATAGTGAATCGATCCGAGGAATAAGTGAGTGGCTTTTCCGAAATGACATCAGTCATTCACAACCAAACCATAAAACCAAACAAAAAAGAACCTTTTTTGTAATCGATTAAAATCTATATATGTGATATAGTGCAGAATGACCTTATACTACACCGCAATGAAAACGGAGGGGGTGGGGACTATTTATCGTGTTTACCTTTTATTATGTATGTTTATCAGGTAGGTTATATTGGTCCTCTTAAGTGTTGTCGATCACACGTGCTCCTATACTGCATGTCTAAGGCTAGGGTCAGACGAACGCAGTATTATCGTGCGTTTAGCCGCACTTAATCACGGCCGTGCTAGCAGCAAATGACGTCCAATGCCGGGAAACATACGAAGAACGGCTGCACAAAAGTGGCAAATGAACGCATTTTTTTCAAGAACGTCAAACCCCTAGTACTGACATGCAGAGTGCGCTGCGTCCGCATAGCGGCGAGTGTGCGTGATTAGGAGACGCCAGATGCTGCTCATGTCCGGCCAACATAACGTCCAGACACCCAAAGGTTCTTGGTTTGGTTCTGTAAAAAAATCACACATTATGACCGCTATCACGCATTCCGTGAAAAAATACGTCCCTTCGTTCGGACGCACTTTTTGACGGTCGACGCTGTGGAGAAGCAGGTACTGCGGACACAGCAACGTGGGTTTTCTGGGCGTTTTTTATTTGCACCAGCAAAGGGGTTTTCCACAAACAGAGAAAATAAACAACAAAAAAAAGAAATCCTATTCCCTATTGGGAAACTAACTAACAGCAGACGAACCTGTCTACTCCTGGGCCCACTAAACGGATCCCCCAGTAAAACGAAACACACTTTCCAATATATCAGACTCCTTACTTTTTTCACCACAGTCTCCAGCTCCTTCCTCCTTCTGTCTCCAAACCCCTCAATGAACTGGAAGGAACTGAGACTTCTTATAGGGAAGGGTGGGGCAGCTGTGGTAAATGAGCAATTATTCATTTAACCCTGAACTGGGAAGGTGGCTACTTCCAGCCGTCTACTCAGGTACCGGCCCTCACATAGCCTGCCCCGAGTGAACCCGTCACACATCCCCCTCCCCAGCGCAACACCAGGGTGAGAAGCGACCATAGCGGAGAGCCCATGGGCCCGAGACAGCGCATCGGCGTTGCCGTGGAGAAGGCCTGCCCTGTGCTGCACCACAAACTTGAAGGGCTGTAAGGAGAGGAACCACCGAAGGATCCGGGAATTGCGGTCCCGGTTACTGTGCATCCACCTCAGAGGGGCGTGGTCGGTGACCAGGGTAAACCGCCTGCCCAGTAAATAGTACCGTAGCATCTCTGTGGCCCATTTAATCGCCAGACACTCCTTCTCGATCACGGCATAGCGTTGTTCCCGGGGCAGCAGTTTCCTGCTCAGGTAAAATACCGGATGCTCCTCACCATCCACATACTGCGAGAGCACAGCCCCCAAACCAACCTCTGAGGCATCCGTCTGCAGGAAGAACTCAGTCCCGAAGTCCGGTGCCACGAGGATGGGCTGGTCACATAACGCAGCGCGCAGATCGCCAAAGGCCTCCTCAGCCTTACCATCCCATCTCACCATATCGGGGCCTTTGCCTTTAATAAGGTCGGTTAGCGGCGCCGCCCTAGTCGCAAAATGGGGTATGAATCGGCGGTAGTAGCCGACAATCCCTAGGAAGGCCCTCACCTGTTTTTTTCTAAGAGGTTGAGGCCAATTCCGTATTGCCTCCACCTTATGGACTTGGGGTTTCACCGATCCCCTCCCAACCACATAGCCCAAGTACTTAGCCTCTGCCAGCCCAATAAAACACTTGGGGGGGTTGGCTGTTAGACCGGACCTTCTGAATGTGTCGAGCACAGCCTCAACCTTCGGCAGATGGGACTCCCAATCCGTGCTATGGATGACGACGTCATCCAGGTATGCCGCAGCATACTGGACGTGAGGCCTGAGCAGCTTGTCCATGAGCCGCTGGAAGGTGGCTGGGGCTCCATGAAGGCCAAAGGGCATAATTCTGTAATGAAATAACCCGTCTGGGGTGGCAAAGGCGGTTTTCTCCCTGGCCCTTCCGGTTAGGGGTATCTGCCAATACCCTTTCGTCAGATCAAGAGTTGAGAGGTATCTGGCTTTTGCCAATCTCTCTACCAGCTCATCTACACGGGGCATGGGATAGGCATCGAACTTGCTGATTTCATTCAACTTCCTGAAGTCGTTACAAAATCTGGTAGAGCCGTCTGGCTTTGGCACCAAAACGATGGGGCTGGACCAATTACTGTGGGATGGCTCAATGACCCCAAGCTCTAGCATTTTCTTGACTTCTAGTCTGACTGCCTCTCTTTTGGCTTCCGGTATCCGGTAGGGTTTCAGTCAGACCGCTACACCGGGTTCGGTCACAATGTCGTGGAACACGTCATGTGTTCTACCCGGTATCGGTGAGAACACATCCCTATTCCTCTCGACCATTCGGTTGACTTCCTCTACCTGGCAAGGAGTCAGCTCAGGGGAAATAGCCACCCCAGGCTCTGGGGCCTGAGGACCGGACTGGGCATGGCCGGTCTGGGACACGCAGGCCTCTGTCTTGCCATGGCTTCAGGAGATTGACATGGTAGATCTGCTCCTTCTTCCGGCGGTCAGGCTGCCTAATCCTGTAGTTGACGGGGCCTGTCTGTTCCAGGACCTCATATGGTCCTTGCCAATGAGCCAGAAGTTTGCTTTCTGCAGTCGGGACCAGTATCATCACCCTGTCCCCTTGCGAGAACCGTCTTGCGGTGGCCTTCTGGTTGTAGATATGGGATTGGGTCTCCTGTGCCCTTTCCATATGCTGACGTACCAGGGGGATAACCCGAGCCATCCGCTCGCGTATGCCTACAACATATTGTATCGGGTTGGTTCCGGTCACTCCCTGCCCCTCCCAGGTTTCCCTGAGTATGTCCAGCAGACCACGTGGGTGCCTGCCATATAGGAGTTCGAACGGAGAGAAGCGGGTCGAGCTCTGGGGAATCTCACGTATAACAAACAACAAGTACGGCAATAACATGTCCCAGTCCTTTCCTTCCCTGTTAACAACCTTCCTCAGCATCCCCTTTAGGGTGCGGTTGAACCGCTCGACAAGCCCATCCGTCTGCGGGTGATACACGGAGGTCTTTAGCGCCTGTATCTTTAACAAGTGACACAGCTCTTTCATCAGACGGGAAACAAAAGGAGTACCCTGATCGGTCAGGATCTCTTTCGGGATGCCCACTCGTGCGAATACCTGAACCAACTCTCTGGCAATGTTCATTGCATTTGCTTTGCGCAAGGGAACGGCTTCAGGATACCGGGTGGCATAATCCAGGATCACCAATATGTACTGGTGTCCACGTGCGGATTTTTCTAACGGACCCACAATGTCCATTGCGATCCTTTCAAAGGGGACATCAATGACCGGGAGGGGTATGAGAGGGGCTCTCAAGTGTGGCTTAGGAGATGCCAACTGACATTCGGGGCATGAGGCACAGTACCGTTTCACCGCCTCATAAACCCCCGGCCAGAAGAACCTGCGCAGGACCCGCTCCTGGGTCTTCTCAACCCCTAAGTGCCCTCCTAGCACATGGGAATGAGCGAAGTCGAGTACCTTTCTGGTCTGAGAGGACGGAACCACCAACTGTTCAATTTCCTGACCTCCCTCCATGATGACCCGGTACAACAGATCACTCTTCAAAATAAAGTACGGATAACTCTTATTGCCCCTTCCACCGGCACCCCGTTCACCTCAATCACCCTGCTTCTCGCAGTCTGTAACAAAGGATCACTAGCTTGGTCGTTCCCAAAAACAGTGTTCCCGGAAACCCCTCCCCCTGAGTCATTCCCATCAGAGGTAGAGCCCCCAGAGTTAGGAGCCTCATTCACCTCCTCACTCGTATGTGTTACAGGGACCCCCAATTCTGTCTCTGTCACCTGGGTGGCCACCCCCTTTTGAGATCTTTTGGCCGGGGTGTTCACCAGAGCCTCAGCCCGAGCTCTGGTAAAGCCGTGTTTGGCTTCTCGCCTCTCTCTGCGTGTTTTCCGGGGTTTAGGAGGTTTCTGACAAAAAGACGTATCGTGGAATGGGAACACCTCGGTGATGTCGTTAGTACCCTCATCAAGGTCGGCAGTGGCCGTACCAACAGATAACCCCTGCAATATGGTCTCTGAAAGTCCGGGAAATCCCTCCCTAAGACAAGGGAATAGGGTAAGTTGGGTACCACCACAGCTGGGACAGACCGTACCCTTGCCCCCACAGAGACAGCGACTAACGCCGTGGGATAACGAACGGTACTACCATGTACGCACAACACTCCCACAGTCTTATCTTTCTGTAAATTGGCCCGGCCCACCAGTTTGCCTGACACCAATGTTATGGCACTACCGGAGTCCGCAAGTGCCACTGCCTGTAGTCCGTTCAGCAGGACGGGCACTCGAAAAGTCTGAGTCCCTTCCACCAGGCCAGTCATACATATCAGTCCGCAGAAATTCCGGGGTCCTCACCCAGCCCACACTGCATGGGCTCGGACGTGTTAGGACACCTGGCTCGAATATGTCCCAGTTCGCCACACTCAAAGCACTGTATCGAGTTCCTTTGGGGCTCATTCCCTCTTCGAAAAGTGTTGCTGTGGTCTGAGTAACGCACTGGTCCCCCAGGTGCTGGCAGGATTGCCGACCCGTTCGACCTAGTTGTGGAGCCGAAGACTTTTTGAGGCTGCTCCTTTCTATGGGTGGGGATGCTCCCCACAACGACCTTTGGCGACCTCCTGGGCGAGTCCTCGAAGTCTTTTGCAGCCAGGTAGCGCTCTACTTGGGCCACCATGTCATCATAGGTACCCGGTTCCCTTGTCCCACCCATTCACGGAGGCTGCGTGGGAGTCCGCGTAGGAACTTATCCAACACCAGGGTTTCCACTATCTGCGTGGGGCTTTGGTGCTCAGGCTGGAGCCACTTCCGAGCCAAATGCATTAGGTCGAACATCTGCGTCCGGGGTGGTGTCTTCTCCTCATACGTCCAGTTAGAGAAGCGTCGCGCTCTCACAGCTTTTGTCACTCCGAACCGGGCCACTATTTCAGCCTTTAAGAGTTTATAGTCCGTAGCCTGGACTTCCTCCAGGTCATAGTAGGCCTTTTGGGCCTCTCCAATCAGGAAGGGTGCGATAATCCCCGCCCACTTGTCTGTAGGCCAGGCCTCCCGAGTAGCAGTGCGCTCAAAAGCACGGAGGTATGCTTCCACGTCATCCTCAGGCAACATCTTCTGAAGGTAGCAACTAGCTCGAATCCTGGTCTCCTGGCTAGGGGGTGCTTGCGTCGCCAACCTCGTACCGTTGCTTGAAGCAGTTCGTGGTCAGCTTTCTGGGCCTCCATCACGGCCCCAATCTGTGCCTGTATTAGCGGTTGCTCCCTGCTGCGTTGCCGTGGCACATACCAGTGCTTTTAATAAGTCCTCCATTGTAACTGTGGGTTCTGTACCCTTGTTGCTACTGCCAGCGCACAGCAGGTACAAAATCCCACCGCTGCCACCACTTGTGGAGAAGCAGGTACTGCGGACACAGCAACGTGGGTTTTCTGGGCGTTTTTTATTTGCACCAGCAAAGGGGTTTTCCACAAACAGAGAAAATAAACAACAAAAAAAAGAAATCCTATTCCCTATTGGGAAACTAACTAACAGCAGACGAACCTGTCTACTCCTGGGCCCACTAAACGGGTTCCCCCAGTAAAACGAAACACACTTTCCAATATATCAGACTCCTTACTTTTTCACCACAGTCTCCAGCTCCTTCCTCCTTCTGTCTCCAAACCCCTCAATGAACTGGAAGGAACTGAGACTTCTTATAGGGAAGGGTGGGGCAGCTGTGGTAAATGAGCAATTATTCATTTAACCCTGAACTGGGAAGGTGGCTACTTCCAGCCGTCTACTCAGGTACCGGCCCTCACATAGCCTGCCCCGAGTGAACCCGTCACAACGCGAAAAATGCGTTGGTCTGACCCAAGCCTAAAGAGGATGACGGGAAACTGCCCAGCAGTTACAGGAAAAACAGGAACAGATGAAAATTAGTAATGTTAGGTAAATGAACGTGTAATGGGTAGAAAACACAATCTGTCATCCAGGTTGTGGAAAATAACCACCACACATGCAGAAGGGCACTACACGCGCTTCATAATAAGCTCTTGCTGGATAATGGACACGTGGGAACATTTTAGTAGCATCAGCTGAAAAACTGATCAGGAAAGGAAAATGCTAGGACCATGCTCCATTTGTTGATCTGCAGAAAAGATGTTACAAACCGGAAAATATAAAAAAGTCTTGAAAAGAATTCTTGTATAATTCAAGGTATTCGAAGCTGTCATTGTGTCATTCATTAGAATTCCATTCCAAGGCTAGATATATAACACGGTTATTTAAGGCTGATATGCAGTGTGTTTAAGTGTTTTGTTAACTTTAGAAATATCAGCAGGAGGAATGGAAAGTATATGTTCAAAGAGAATTTCTTGGTACTTTATTAACCCCCGCAACATTACATGCAGGCATCACTCTGATAAAGGGATACGGTATTAAAAATTTAGCTTTTTTTCCCCCTTAAATGGTTGACAGCTTCTCCCCGTGTGTGTGTGTGTTTTTTTATATTTGGGTGATGTTACTCGCCTTTTAAATCCCTCATCGAGCCAAACGATTAAAGTTTGCACAGACCTATAATACACATTCTGTCACTGTGACGAAAAGCATTCACTGACATTGGGGCATGCTTACTATGGACCGCAGATCACCAGAATCTTTTGCTTTACCCCCAATGATGTGTTATAAACGATGGAGGAATTTGAGGGACTATCTGGTCCATATTGATCAATACAGTTTGAAGTCTAGAAATGTGCCTAAATCTCCAGGCTGCTTTAGATGTAGTGGGTGCACTACATGTAACTTTGTTACACCAGGGAAACGTTTCAATCAACCCAAAGAGTGGAAAGGTATTCCACATCCAACATCAAATTACATGTACAAATTACGTGCAATAAATTGTGATTTATCGCCTCATGTGCCTGTGTGGTCATACATCGGTAAGGCCATCAATAATCTCAGGAAGCGGATGGCAAATCACAGGGCAGTGATCAGGGCAGCTTTGGGTGGTAAAGATGGTCCACAACCAGTTGCGCGGCATTTTGATGAGAAGCCCCATCCTCTTTAATCTATGCGTGTTATGGGCATTGACCATGTCCCCCCTCTAGCTAGAGGAGATGATCGAGCCAAATAGTTACTAATGAGGGAATCCTTTTGGATCCATAGACTTTATATCCTTGCCCCTAAGGGGTTAAATGTTTTTTGCCTATTGAATAACATACTGTTTTGAATAACATAGTCGCTGTCTTACACGGCTTCATCAGCGAGAGTGAGAAATTGGCTGAAAACGGACTGCTTTTAAAGTACCACAGATCTGCACTAGGGGTCCCCCCCCCTTTTCTTTTCCGCTTTTATTCCATGTGGAGAAAAAATCCTGAGTAAGGTGTATGGGCCACCTGAGAAATGGCGTGAATCCACTCCGAGCCAGTGCTAGGGCTCTCTGTTTGGGAGTGGAATCCTCCTATAATACACATTTATATATGTAATCTATGTGTACTGCACCATAATTGTTATCATTTTTTCTGTTATATGGTTGCTTGAAAATATTGAGAGACACCGGAAAAAACCTTATGAGCATTAAAGGGACACTCTAAGCTAAAATCCCCCCCCCCCTCCCGTTTTTTTACATTAAATATACCTATTCCCTCAATAACTAGGTAGGGATTTTTTTTTTTACTGTAATACTTATCCTAAAATCCACTTGTTTCCAACGGCGTTTTTTATTTTATTTTTATACTCCCCTCCCTCCTCTTCCGCTCCCGTCCTTCTAAATATTTCACTTGGCTAATGGTTTACGTGAGATGTGCGCCTCTCACATAAGCCAGCCAATCAGCAGGCTTCCTCTTCTTCTTGGATTAGTGTTACGCGCAAGAGGATGCACGCAACACTAATCCCAGCCGCAGACTATGCTGGCGGCTTGTTCCCGCCAGCTACTGCGGCGAGTTGGAGACGTCATTGAGGTGAAAGCGCAATGACGTCTCCTACTCGGCAATAGTCGGCAGAAGCGGGAAATATGAATCCCGCTCTGCTGACTGACAGCTGGGAGGGCGGAGAAAAGTCCTCTGCGTCTCTCAGCTGTTTCAGCCGATCGGCTGAGCGGAGGGAGGGGTGAAAGGCGAGGGAATCATGACCACCTAAAAATGCTTAGGTGGTCATGTTGCCAAGAGTATCCTTTTAAGTTGCGCTGTACCAGGTTGTATGTATCCCATGATACTCTGCCTGGCTAATAAGTGGATGAGCATCACAGGAAATGTCATTCCTAAACATCTAGGGGCTAAGGTTTCTGACCCCTGCCCTAGCCAGACGTGTAATGTTATACTTTGGGTTTCCACTTGCAGAATATTGTCATGGCTAGATATGCCTCAGCGGTGAGGTCACCTGGAGAGGTGCAGCGGTGATTCTCAAACCTGTCCTCATGGCTGCAATCCTATCCCCTGTGCTGCGCAAACCTGTCTTACTCACGGGTCCTGAAAACTGTTTTGGGAAACACTATCAGGGTTATTCAGAGAGAGGTGAAAAGCAGGAGAATGGCTGGAGAATGGAAAATTCTAGGTCAAAATAGCCAAACCAGAAAAATTCTCCCATTTATCTCACTTTCCAAATCGGCCATTTTTTTTTTGTAAATATGTTTTTATTGGAGAAAATAAAGCAATCCAATCCAGAATTATAGAGCATAACATATAAAGATGCAATACACTCCAAATATATCCATTTTCATAATATTCACAGAAGGGGGGGGGGAAGGAAGAAGGGGGGGATTGCCCAGATCCCTAAGAAGTGAAATAAAGAGAGAGAAAAGAAAGAATAGAGATACAGATAGAAAAACATATGGAGGTCAAGAAAGATGCAAACCAAAGTAAAATCGGTTCACTATAAGCGAGATCAGGAACGCTCAGGCCAGGAATACGAAAAGAGAGTCCATTGAGATCTCCGTCTCATGTCATTACTGCATGTCCCATATGGTCTGTCCAGGGGGCCCATGTGGTGTAATAGGCAGGAAGAGAATCTCTGGCCAGAGCCGTCAATTTATCCATACTTTGTACGTCTCTTATTAAGGAATGAATCCAGTGCGATAAGGGGACCTGAGGGCAATTCCATTCCAGGGCCAATAATCTGCGAGCCGCCAACGTGATTTTTGCCATGAGTTTGTGTTCCTGTCGTGAGAGATCCGGGTTGGGTCGAGAGAGCAAGAAGGCCCAGGGATCCATAGGAATATGTCTTCCAAAAACTGTGGAAAGAAGAGTCTGGACACCAGTCCAATAATGTTGTATGTGAGGGCATGTCCACCATAGATGTATATAAGAGCCCCTTTCGCCGCACCCCTTCCAACAGGTATCCGGGGTCGGGGGGAGCATACGTGAGAGTTGTACAGGAGTTATGTACCATCGGAATATGGTCTTGACAAGTTGTTCCTGGTGGGTGGTGCACACCGAGACAATTCTCATGGAGTCCCAAATATCCAGCCATTCCTCCCTTTCCAGTTGTTCCCCCAAATCCTTCTCCCAGGCCTTAATATATGGTAGTTCTCTCCAGTCTAACAAAGAGGTCAAGGAGCGGTATAGAGTCGAGATCAGACCTTTTGGATATGAGCTTGATTTGCATAATCGTTCAAACGGTGTAAGAGACGATAAGGCCGCCGCTTTCACATGAGGTAGAGAAGCAAAAGCCTTCAGTTGCATATATGGTAAAAGACTAGTAAGAGAAGTTATTCCAGTCGCTGAGAGCTCTGTATGGGCAACAAAAGAACCTCCTTGATATAGTTGGTGGAACCGGGAGATGTTAGAATCCATCCATCCTCTTCCTGCTTTCGCCGAATAGGCTGGTAGAAAAGCTTTGTTCCTTATGATAGGAGATAAAGGAGACGGAAAAGACGACAAGTCACATTTTGCGGCCAATTTATCCCAGAGTCTGATAGAGTTCACAATAGCAGGGCAAGTAGTGCGTAAAAGAGTCCTGTGGGTCTTTGAGAGCCAGATCCAGAGGCTGGGGTTATCCGGAAACATAAGAGCCCGTTCCAAGTCCACCCAACGGTGTCGTCCGGGCGGAGTGTGCCAAGCAACAATTTGAGCCAGTTGGGCCGCATAATAGTAAGATAGGAGGCAAGGAAGCCCCAGGCCCCCTGCATCTTTAGGTCGATAGAGCGTTGCTCTTGATATTCGGTGTCTCTTGCCCCTCCATATAAATTTGTCAATCGCCCGCTGAAGGTGATGGAGATCCTCCGGAGGGATAGCTATCGGAAGTGCCTGAAAAAAGTATAGTAGCCGAGGCAAGACAGTCATCTTTATACAATATATTCTACCATCCACGATATTGCATATTTATCCCAATTTTCCAAGTCCCTTTTAATCCGGGACAACAAAGGAGCATAATTCACATCATACAATTGCCCGGGCTCAGTCGATAAATGAATGCCTAAATATTTAATCGAGGTTAGTGAGATTGCTACAGGAAAATAGGAGCGAAGTAAAGATATGTCTCCCTCCCCCATGTGAATCGGAATAGCCTCCGATTTGTCCATATTTATTTTATACCCCGACAACCGCGCAAAATCCGATAATATCCGTGAAACGTTAGGGAGAGACGAAAGGGGCTGTGAGATAGATAATAAAACGTCATCCGCATAAGCTGATAATTTATAATCATTTCCCCGAATCACGATGCCCCGTATGGAAGAGTCAAGTCTAATGTGTTGCAAAAGAGGCTCCAGGAAGAGGGCAAACAAAGCCGGCGATAGGGGGCAGCCTTGGCGAGTACCATTGCGAATGTTAAAAGGGATCCCGTCTGTACCAGGAATCACTACCTGAGCGGTTGGGGATGAGTATAAGGCTTGTACCGCCGCCACATATGCGGAAGGAAAACCCAGGTGTTCGAGCAGAGAAAACAAAAAGGGCCACTCTGCCCTATCAAATGCCTTCTCCGCATCCAAAGAGATAAACAGAGAAGGCACCCCGTGAGCAGAAGCATACCACATGAGATCTGCGGTCTTCCTGGTGTTTTCAAACGCCTGCCTGTTTGGGATAAACCCCACCTGATCAGGGTGGATTAAATTCCCCAACAGTCTATCCAGACGTAAGGACAAAATTTTAGTGAACAATTTTAAGTCTGCATTTATCAAAGATATCGGGCGATAATTTTCCACTAGCTGAGGGTCCCGGCCAGGTTTGGGTAATAACACTATGGAAGCCATCAAAGACTCCGCGGGAGGTATACCCCCTGTCAGCATGTCATTAAACGTAAGACCTAGGGACAAGTTCTGCCGCAAAAGATTTATAAAAATGATAGGTAAAGCCATCCGGACCCGGGGCTTTATGAGGCTTCATATATCCTAATGCTCTACCTATCTCCTCCTCAGTGATCGCCTCAATCAGTGTCTCCATTCTAGACTCTGGCAACCAAGGTAAGGATGCCCTAGTCAAGTACGAGTCAATTTCCTGCATCAGTTCCCTATTTGTATGGGTATGGTCAGGGGAATGGTCATATAGAGCCGTATAGTATTTAGTGAATGCATCTCTGATGGCTTGCGGGGTCTTGTGTGAAGGGCCATCCCTGTCCCGTATAACTGTGATTGGGCTAAATTGGGAGCGAGGATTAATTAGCCGGGCCATTGGGGAATCCATTTTATTGGACCTATCATAATTGCGCTGCTTAGACCAGAGCATGGCTCTTCCTGCGTCCTCCACAAACAATAGATTTAAGTCTGAACTAACTTTAGATAATGCGGTGAAAGTGTCAGAGCTGGGGGAAGATTTATGCTGAAGTTCATATTGCCTGAGTTGGGTTTGTAAAGAAGTAATGTCCGCCAATTTTAGTTTTTTATGGTACGCTGCCAAGCTCAATAGTTTGCCCCTCACCACCGGCTTGTACGCCGCCCAGAGAATCTGAGGAGAGATATCAGGGGTGTCGTTCAGTTGAAAGTATTCTGAGGTGGTTTCTCTAATCGTATCCGAAACCCCTGGTTTATTTAATAAAAATGGGTCAAGGCGCCACCGTCTACCAGGAGAAGGGGCGAAAGGGGTCAGTTTCAAAGATACATCCGCATGGTCAGACCATGTGATTGAACCTATGTCAGAGGACACGACGGTTGGTATGCAGTCAGGGGAGGTCAAGAAACAGTCAATACGGGAATATGAGTCATGAACCTGGGAGTAGAAAGTATAGTCACGAGTCGAGGGGTGTTGGATTCTCCAAATGTCTATAAGGCCCAATTCATGCACAAAGCTGTGATACTGATTATCCTGGGATGAAGGGGGTTGCGTCAGTCTGTCTCCCCGGGGATCCGATCTATCCACTGGGGGGCATAAGGTGGCGTTAAAGTCTCCCCCCATAATAATCCTACCTCTAGCGTGGGAGTTAATAAAATCCCTCGTGTCGTCCCAAAAGCTAGCGTCCGGGCAATTGGGTCCATAAAGCGCTATAAGAGAGTATGGTTGAGAGGATATGGTACCTCGTACTATCAAACATCTCCCCATCCCATCTGCATGTACCTCTTCAACGATCATCGGGCACGAATTACGTAAGAGAATGGCAACCCCATTACGTTTAAGGGTAGAGCACGACATATATGTCCTAGAGTATGCCGGGTCTGAAAGGCGAAAAGCGGCTAATTTAGGAATTCTAGTTTCCTGGAGAAAGGCGATGTCTACGGATTTCCGTCGAAGTTCCCTGAATAAAAGTCGTCTCTTACGTGGGGAATTAAGACCTTTTACATTAATAGAGTAGACATTAACCTTAGACGTTAATCATATAGGAGAAAGGTGCAAAGAGAAGATCCCCCCCCATCCGTCCACCCCCCCCCCCGAGGGCAAAAAGGCCCGAGGGGTGACCGGAGGGAGGATCCCGAAAAAACATGAGAAGAAGAGAGAATAGAAAAGAGAAAGGGAAGAAGATGAGCGGGAAAATAAGATAAAGAGATCTCGTGGTGGGCAGTCACGAGGGAGAAGGGAAGAGGGGATACCAGCCGAACGGGGATACCGAAGGGTAGGTAGATATAGGGGGAGGAGAGGTAGAAGACCATTGGGGATAACCAACGATAAACAGTCGGCGTCTGGACGATACCAACACCGGCTACCCCCCTCCGCCGCCAGCAATACAATTAAACCTATAGAAAAAAAAGGAGAAAACCTCTCCTACTTCCAGACCCAAAAGGGAATGGGAAGAGAAGAGAAAAAGAAACATATCCATAACAGTAATAACCATAATAACATTGGGGGATAATCCCCCGCAAATAGAGGTATACGTTACATCAAAATTTTCCATACACTCGCCTGCCGCGAGGAAAAGTGGACCCATCCCATCAATGGGTGTAGTAGGTAACTAGAAACTAGACGCCAGTACGAACCCTGGCAGTCCAAAAGAAAATGGTCAGTCTCCTGATGTCTCCCTTTCTTGAGTGAGCCTCTGTAAAGGTTGTGGAGGGGCAAGGGCAGCAATCGACGGAGGCACCTGTAAATTCAAAGATCTCAAAAGGTCCTTTGCTTGGTAAAGGAACGTGTAGGCCGAGGTACGATTTTCATGAAATATTAAAATCTTAAATGGGAACCCCCATGCATATCGGATGTTGTTGTTACGTAAAATGGTCGTGATCTCTTTCCATTCTCTTCGTCGTGCAAGAGTGGAGCCAGCCAAGCCCTGAAAAAATGATAAGGGAGCGCCCTCATATTCCACATCTTGATTCCGCGTAGCTTTAAGCACCGCATCCTTGGAAGTATAATAATGAAAACGTGCTACTACGTCTCGTGGGGTAGACGAGCTATCACGACGCGGACCCAGCGCTCTATGGATACGGTCCAATATGAGATGAGCATCCGGTATATCAGGGACCAGACGTTTAATGATACCATGAAAAATGTCTGATAAATCAGAATTAGTAACCGTTTCTGGTAAGCCACGAAGACGTACATTATTCCTTCTAGACCGATTCGTAAGATCCTCCAAGGAATCTTCTAAATATTGAATACGTTGTTCCAACACCTCAGAGCGTCCCGCCAAATCATTAGAGAATATAATATGTCTCTTGGCCTGATCTTCCAGACTGGCAGTGCGTTCTCCGATCGCTTGAATTTCCAAGGACAGGGCCTTGGTGGATTTCTTAAGTTCATGGGTGATGAAAGCCCGCAGGCCCTGTATGTCATCCCTGGTGGCCAGGGCAGGAGCCGCTGCGGGGCATCATGCTGTGTGAGCTGCGGTGAGTGGGACTGAGCGCCATCCCTGTCTGCTCCCTCAGAGCTACTACGGGCGCCATCTTGGGCCTGTTCATCCGCCCGGTGTTTGGCGGCGAAAATAGGCGCATCGCGCTGTTTTTTTTTTTTTTTTAGTGGCCGCTGTCATGGTGGGGGAAGATTCTTACCCCTTCTGGGCTAGCTTGGCAGGCGAGTGAGGTGCTTTTAGGAGAGGTTCGGCGGCGGTAAGGACGGGAGCTCGGCGATCACACGTCCACCATCTTCGTTGGTTCGGCTCCGCCCCCCCAAATCGGCCATTTTGACCTAGAATTTTCACTTCTCCAGTGTTTCACCTCTCTCTGAAAAGCTGAAAAACCCTATAAGAATGAGGAACCATTATGAAGAGAAGTGGGGACAGAGATAATAATAAAGCATCCCTTTTAAACAATGCCTGGAGAGACACACTTTGGTTTTGATACTTTTCATGGAGCCGTGAAATCACTTGTGATCTGCTCTCCCCACTCAGACCCCTATTCATTTCCCTTGGGAATCCTGTGCTGGTCCTGCCAAAGCTTCCATACCTTCACAATACAGGAATATCTACTTACAACTCCTATCTTGTGTATTGCATTCTCATTGCAGAGATGCGTTGATTGGATAATCAGGTCACATGTAGATCTTTTATTTCCTTGTAAACCCTAACCCTTGTTACATAAGGGCTTTTATCACATCACAAGATTAAACTGTTACATTCAACGTTATCACATAAAAACTAAGAGAACTTTTTAAAAACGTGGAAATAATTTCATTCTTGTCGTTTCCTCTTTTGATTTGGTCCCATTTGGCATCGAGTTCTAATACCGTGACCTACTTATTGCCTGCTCCTCGCCGTCCTGCGTCTTGCCCACAGCGGCGGCCTCTGACTCACGCACAGCTCCCAGCGCTGCAAATCACAGACAAGCTTGCGTTTCAGGGAATGCCTCTGCTCGCATGTCTTAGAGGAAAGGTTATTGCAAGGGTTTTTTTATATACTGCTTCATGAACTGCTGCGGCCGCTTTTACAGAAATAAAAAAATGTAACAGAGGACAAGAACGAAGTGTGTGTGTGTTTTTGTATGTGGTGCCTTCTAAAATCATTAACATTTATAGACTTCTTTCTGCGAGTTCTGGCTCTTTTATATGTTCGGTTATCCAATATTGCGAGCTCCCCAGGGCGACCCAGTTTAGAGTCTGTTGATGCCTGGGAGATCTGTGTATTGTGGAATATCTGGATCAAGGGTGTCTAACTTGTACACCCCCCAACCCCCCCAATGTTGGCCTACAATTCCCAGTATTCTCTGAAAGCAATAGATGCCCTGAGACTCCTGGAATTGTAGTTTGGAAACGTCTGTGACACTAGAATTTGACAGCCCTGATCTAGATGACTTCACAAATATGTTTATTAATGCACTATCTATCACCACAGTCACCGTCTATACACATAATCACCGTCTATACACACAGCCACCGTCTATACACACAGCCACCGTCTATACACACAGGCAGTCACTGTCTATACACACAGGCAGCCACCGTTTATACACACAGCCACCGTCTATACACACAGCCACCGTCTATACACACAGCCACCGTCTATACACACAGCCACCGTCTATACACACAGCCACCGTCTATACACACAGGCAGTCACTGTCTATACACACAGGCAGCCACCGTTTATACACACAGCCACCGTCTATACACACAGGCAGCCACCGTCTATACACACAGCCACCGTCTATACACACAGCCACCGTCTATACACACAGCCACCGTCTATACACACAGCCACCGTCTATACACACAGTCACCGTCTATACACACAGCCACCGTCTATACACAGGCAGCCACCGTCTATACACACAGGCAGCCACCGTCTATACACACAGCCACCGTCTATACACACAGCCACCGTCTATACACACAGTCACCGTCTATACACGCAGTCACCGTCTATACACGCAGTCACCGTCTATACACGCAGCCACCGTCTATACACACAGCCACCGTCTATACACACAGCCACCGTCTATACACACAGTCACCGTCTATACACACAGCCACCGTCTATACACACAGGCAGCCACCGTCTATACACACAGGCAGCCACCGTCTATACACGCAGCCACCGTCTATACACGCAGCCACCGTCTATACACGCAGCCACCGTCTATACACGCAGTCACCGTCTATACACGCAGTCACCGTCTATACACGCAGCCACCGTCTATACACGCAGCCACCGTCTATACACGCAGCCACCGTCTATACACGCAGCCACCGTCTATACACGCAGCCACCGTCTATACACGCAGCCACCGTCTATACACGCAGCCACGTCTATACACGCAGCCACCGTCTATACACGCAGCCACCGTCTATACACGCAGTCACCGTCTATGCACGCAGCCACCGTCTATACACACAGCCACCGTCTATACACGCAGCCACCGTCTATACACACAAGGAAGCCATACTGGATGGTGTAAAACCTAAATCGAAAACAAAGTACAATGCAGATTATAAAGGAACACTATAATGAACTCCTACCAATCAGTAAGAAATAGATTTATACGTGGGCGCTAAATGACATACTTGCAGCTTACACTAACGTAACTGTAGAAAAGAATCAAGCCTCTGCATCTGTATGATTAATAGTCATTTAAACCCCTCTCACTCACTCTGGATCTCCACGAGCTCAAAAAAACAACAAGTTATTCTTTATCTGTAACAATGTTTATGTGTTAAACAAATGGGTATTTATCAAAGCAAACGACATAAAGCATGCGTTACACATTAAATATGGAGGGCAGAGTGATCACTCGAGGTTTAGTGGTCACAACGCAGGGTTTCCCTTTAAGATCTGCTCTTCCTGGCCAGGTCCCACTTTAAAATAGGACTCGGAGCATATGAAGAATGACGTTTAAATGCATACAGGTTAGATTGTGTACAGTGGTGGGTAGGTGTGCATATCACACTCATTTATAATTGTATTAGCATCACATAGTAAGAAATGAAAACCAGCAGAGTCATGATGGATTATTAACCCCCCCCCCCCCCCCGATAAAAGATTAACCCCTGCATGCCTTGATTTAACAATATCAGACCATGATGAGTAGACCTTTCAAAACCTCTGCAATTTTGGGTCAATTTGTCTATTCACTAAGCGGTCAGTTCACGAATACTAGTGAATTAACAGCAAAATACGGTGCAATTCGCCGCAATTCAGCAGCACTGAAAATGATAGACTATTTTGTCTTCAATTCACAGAACACCGAATTGCCCTAAATTTCAGGGTTTCAATTTGACAGGTTTGAACAGACGAATGTTATAGGTTTCAATGTAGAATTTATTTACTACACAGCCGTAGTGTGGTAGCAACACTAATTAGTAAACCATTGAATTGAGAATGGCCTAACTATCACAGGAGAGAGGAAGGGGTTAACCCTAAACGTTCAGACAAATGAGTTCACCTAAGGAGCAGGTGAGCCAAAGTTCTACCTGTTTGCAATTGAAGTTAAAACATAACTTTTAATCTGACTAGATAAAAAATGAACACACAATACGGATCATGATCATGATTAGAGGACAACCATACAAAATTAAAAGAAAGCTTTTCACTGCTACGAAGATAGTACAGTAGATGGTTTAAATTGTGCACCAAACACGATTGTTTACATTATTTGTTGCTGAAAAAACATTCAGAGGTGCAATATATATATATAAATTCTACATTGAAACCTATAACATTCGTCTGTTCAAACCTGTCAAATTGAAACCCTGAAATTTAGGGCAATTCGGTGTTCTGTGAATTGAAGACAAAATAGTCTATCATTTTCAGTGCTGCTGAATTGCGGCGAATTGCACCGTATTTTGCTGTTCACCAGTATTCGTGAACTGACCGCTTAGTGAATAGACAAATTGACCCAAAATTGCAGAGGTTTTGAAAGGTCTACTCATCATGGTCTGATATTGTTAAATCAAGGCATGCAGGGGTTAATCTTTTATCGGGGGGGGGGGTTAATAATCCATCATGACTCTGCTGTTTCCATTTCTTACTATATGATGCTAATACAATTATAAATGTGATATGCACACCTACCCACCACTGTACACAATCTAACCTGTATGCATTTAAACGTCATTCTTCATATGCTCCGAGTCCTATTTTAAAGTGGGACCTGGCCAGGAAGAGCAGATCTTAAAGGGAAACCCTGCGTTGTGATCACTCTGCCCTCCATATTTAATGTGTAACGCATTCTTTATGTCGTTTGCTTTGATAAATACCCATTTGTTTAACACAGTTAAATAAACATTGTTACAGTGACCGATAAAGAATAACTTGTTGTTTTTTTGAGCTCGTGGAGATCCAGAGTGAGTGAGAGGGGTTTAAATGACTATTAATCATACAGATGCAGAGGCTTGATTCTTTTCTACAGTTACGTTAGTGTAAGCTGCAAGTATGTCATTTAGCGTTAACGTATAAATCTATTTACGTATAAATCTATTTACGTATAAATCTATTTCTTACTGATTGGTAGGAGTTCATTATAGTGTTCCTTTATAATCTGCTTTGTACTTTGTTT
Organism: Leptobrachium leishanense; assembly: GCA_009667805.1. Classification (NCBI taxonomy): domain Eukaryota; kingdom Metazoa; phylum Chordata; class Amphibia; order Anura; family Megophryidae; genus Leptobrachium; species Leptobrachium leishanense. The sequence goes on from CM019066.1 coordinate 71,702,133, forward strand.
TCGATTTAGGTTTAATCATCAGATGAGCAGGTTCAATATTTGTTGATTCATTATGTCTTTTGTCTGTACAGTTGCTTGGACTTCCGGCCTCCTCTATGCAACTCCAATGCCTTTTCATTAATGATGGCAGATTCTGAGCACAACCCTTCCACCAGCGGGTACAGGTACGTTACTAAATGTACTCAAATATGTTGGCGTGTGTGGGTATATATCCTCTCATTGAACATTGAGGCTCGTCTGAGCCTGGAGGCCGACTGAGCAGCATGCTCGGCCTTTCCTTCAGGCCCAGGTTTGGATGGCTGATTGGTTGCACCTACATAGTCACCTACATCCCCCTACTTCGGCCCTGAGCTCCAGCGGTGACAGTCCTCCGGCTGTCGTAGGCTGCTCTGCTGGGACTCCAGGCCCAGGTTCGGATGGCTGCACCTACATACGCACCTACATCCTCCTACTTAACATGTACAGCTTGGAAGAAAGACGAGACAGAGGAGATATGATAGAAACATTTAAATACGTAAAGGGAATCCACAAGGTAGAGGAAGGGAGTATATTTAAAAGGAAACAAAGTAGCAAAACAAGAGGACATAGTCTTAGATTAGAGGGGCAAATGTTTAAAAGTAACATCAGGAAGCATTATTTTACTGAGAGGGTGGTGGATACATGGAACAGTCTTCCAGTTGAAGTGGTAGAGGCCAAAACAGTAATTGAATTTAAGCAGGCATGGGATAGGCATAAGGCTATCCTAAACAAAAGATAAATCCAGGTAAAGTATAGATGTAATTGGGCAGACTAGATGGGCCGAAAGGTTCTTATCTGCCGACATTTTTCTATGTTTCTACTTAGGCCCTGAGCTCCAGCAGTGGCAGTCGTGTGGTGACAGTCCTCCGGTAGCTGGTTCCTGCTTTCGGTCAGACGCAGGGATGACGTCGCAGAGGTGGAAGCCTTTGACCCTGCAGACAGCCAGTGTCTGCTCTCTGTCGGTTTCCAGGATGACGTCACGAAAGCCTTTGACCCAGGGTCAAAGGGTTCCGTGACGTCATACCAACGACCAACGGAGAGAGGACGCTGGATGCAGGAGGACTGCCACCGCTGGAGGACTCAGGGCCGCTGTAGGTGAGTTGTGCAATGCTCTCACCCCCTCCCCAACAAAATCCATAACCTGGGCCTGGAGGCCTGCCCGAGGCCCCCCTCCCCCGCCTTCAGACTCAGGTCACCTGAGTTTGGAGGCCGGCTGAGCTGCCTGCTCGGCCGGCCTCCAGGCTCAGGCGAGTCCCCGGGGCTTGTCTGAGCTTGGAAGATGGCCGAGCAGGCAGCTCGACCGGCCTCCAGGCTCATTCGAGCCCCCGGCTCCACCATTTTCGGCCGATAATTTCAGTGGCTGATAATTTCGATGCATCCCTACTTCATTTGCATTTCCTACCCAAAATTCCTGCTCCATCTGAGGAAGTGTGGTGACAGGTGCTCTGCGGGCAATGGAAGTCTGTGATTTGCTCAGACGTGTAAACCCTTTTCACAATCCTCTCTTCGCTCTTGCATTATTCGCACATATACTGCTTTCTCATGATTAGATGCACTCTCTGGCGCTCTAATTCAGGGAATGAAGCATCCCTTTTCTCATTACCTCCTCTGGCATTGGAGTAGGTGATATGAGGGCATAAGGTGGTCTGCGGCATTGACGTGTCTCCTCTAGGAGGAGCAGGGTCCGCTGTACACAGTGATCGCTGATTTCTTTCTTCCTGCTGTTTCAGCTATGATCACATTAAAGGGAAGTGGAATGCGAGCTCAGGCGACAGATCTCGATATCTGTCACTGCAAACGTAGTTTGATGTGATTACCTGCTGTGACGAGAGATTACTACTTAGTGCTTGTGATAAATTGATGAAGATGCTGCAGGGAGTTATCACAAGCACTGGGCAACGGTGTGGAAAATATGAAACGAAAGGGGGCGATTGTAACACGGCAAGCTAACATGCCACCCCTTAAAACCTGCTACTATTGGTGTGACCCTGGCCAACCTTCACACTTTTTTTCTTGTTCTATGCAAAGTATTCTGGTTTAGTCTTTAGGGTTTTTTTTTTTTTTTTATGTTCTCGTTAACGTTTCGCCCTGATATCCATTGACCCCCCTGCAGCAGCGAGCAGCCAGCTAAAGCCAAAACCCAGAAGGACCTGATGAAAATTCTTAAAGAGCTGCGTTCCTATCTCCCTCCGGAAAAGCGGTCCAGAGGCAAGTCCAACACAGTCGCAGCAGTGCGTTACGCCCTGCACTGCATCCAGCAGGTCAAAGGTAATGCACCTTACAATAAATCATAATGTACTGACACATGCTTCAGAGCCGGTATTTTATGTCCTGCACAATTCATGTACGCGGTTACATTTAGACAACTCTGTTCTTCATTCTTTTTAACCCCTTAAGGACGGGAGTAATTTTACAACTTCGGCGCTGTTTCGAAGTAGAAGTTTGCTGAGCTCATTTTGACCTTTTTTTAAACGCGGTTTTAAGTCAGGTATTATTATACCACCCAGACAAATTATATATCGTTCTTTCCGGCAGACTCGGAAGATTAATAATATATCATTATTATATGTATACGTCATGCCCTGCCAAAATGCTATAACAAAAAATGTAAAACAAAATAAAAAAATTTGAATTTTCAATAAAATTTCAATCATCCACAGTGTGTAAAGTGTGTTTTTTTTATTTTTTATTTTATCGTCCGAGCCTTTCTGGTCATATGCTATGGGGTAGACTTGTTAAAAAAAATTTGAACGGGGAACCCATTTTTTGGTTTGGGGAGAAATTGCGTGATTTTAGCTAAACCCCCCCCCCTCCAAACAAAAATCATTAGTGAAGCATCATTGTTCACATTATAATTGAAATGTGAACAATAGTGCTGAATTAAAAAAAAAAAGAAAAGATTCGATTTTTTTTTTATTTTTTTTTTTAAATTTTTTACACTTATGTTACATGTAACATGGTCGTCATGTTTGATATCATTGGAAAGACCATGCTCTGGCCTTTCCAGCAATATCAGTCATGACCCCTCGCTAACACAGATCAGGAGATAGGGGGGTTCTTTGAACCCCCTTATCTCCTCTATGGGATTTCCTTAGGAAATCCCTTTGCAGCTAGGGGGTTCCCCGGTTAACTGACATCATTGCGCATGGCGCTATGATTCAGTTGACGGGGGGGGGGGACCCGGAGGTGGGGATGGCGTACCCACCGGAAAAAGGCCACAGTCTTGCACCGATTGGTGCCAGGCCGCGACCTGGCAACTAAGGGGTTAACTGGATGCTGGCCACAGCCTCCTAGTCCCCGGCGATGGGGAGATAGAGGGATCCGAAGGATCCCCCCTCCCCTTCAGGCGCTTCCCCTGCTCCGGCGGGGAGGGGGGACGACGACGCCTGAAACTGACGTCATCGCACCCCCGGCGGGATGATGTCAGTGCGCCGGGAGGAGTGAAACACGCCGATCTGATTCCACGGGAGTCAGAGCAGTGAGGGAGCCGCCGTGAGTATGACCGGAGGGGGGCTGCAAACGCCGTGGTCGTACCATTACGTCCTGCGGCGTTAAAGCCCGCCTAATGCAGGACGTAATGGTACATCCTGTGGCGTTAAGGGGTTAAAATTATTATTAAGAGTCAAACCCGAGCTTAAAGTAAGTCTTAATAAATCCAAACTGTTACCATAAGCAATCAATGTAAACTGCTGAAATGATTTTTTTTGCCTACAAGGGGCCATATCCCAAGGTTGGTTTTAACTTAACCAGAGCTGTTGTAAATTTACCAGAGCCATTATAGTCTACGGAGTTGTTAAGCTTATGTCAATCTTGGAATATAGTCCAAGGACTTCTTCCTATTTTTTCAGCAGCTTTTAGCAGCCCATCCACTGGAGATGCCTTCCTTTATGTAGCTGGTTCACAGCAGAATGGATTTTGTTTGCTGCTATGTTCTGTGTTGAGGCAGACAGGGGGAGGATAGTTTGCGATCATCTTTCAGAGATAATTTTGGAAAATGATATATTAACTGTATATTAAAAGCTCAAACTTAAGGGAAATATGAGGCCATACACTAAATACAGAAATATACGTATCTGAAAACTCAAGGATCCCTGTGGGGATGGATCCTCAAATCTTCATCCACAAGATACAAACATCAAATCATACAGGAATTGCTCTATATAAAATAAAATATACACAGGGTAATATTGCAAATGCAAGTAGCTAAATGCCCCTGCTGTGGAGAATGCTTAAAAGATGACCTATTATAATGCGCATATCAAATATACTCAGCCGCCCCAATGGTGCTGGATCTGACCTGATCAGGAGATAGAACCATAGGATAAAGTGCAGTAGATGGAATTGCAGCAATGTGAAAAATAAATGGCAGGATATTGGAAAGTATTAAAATACTGGTTTAATAACATGAATGAAATACAGGCAACCAAAGTTCAGACGCGTTTCGTCACACCGAGTGACTTTCTCAAGGAAAAAAATCGACATAATCACAAAATCATATATTCCTTGAGAAAGTCACTCGGTGTGATGAAACGCGTCAGAACGTTGTATTTCATTTATGTTCTTTTATTAAAACCAGTATTTTAATACTTTCCAGTATCCAGCCCTTTATTTTTCCCATTGCTGCAATTCCATCTACTGCACTTTATCCTATAGTTCTCTCTCCTGATTGGGTCAGTTCCAACAGATCCAGCGATATTGGGGCGGCTGTGTATATTTGATGTGCGCATTATAATCTTGTAAGCATTCTCCACAGCAGGGCCATTAAGCTGCTTTAAGTTGCAATATTACCCTATGTATATTTTATTTTGTTTTATATAGAGCGATTCCCGTATTATTTGATTTTATGATATTTTCTATATAGAATGTTGCAAGAATATCACTTTAAATTCCAGGTTTCATGTATTAGTTATACTATTCTGCTAGTTTGATTTGTATCATACTTACTAGATGTAGGAAAACGGGCAGCAGGTCCGGCTAATTGACCCCATTTCATTATCTGTTTTCATTCCACGTTTTATTCTGTTGATGTTTTTTCCCCACAGCAAATGAAGAGTATTATCAGCTCCTGATGGCCAATGAGAAACAGCCATGTGGCCTTGACGTGTCCTGCTACACCATACAGGAAATAGCAAACATCACTACGGAGTACACCAAGAATAATATGGTGAGACTTTCTTGCTCTTAAATTGGTCACTGAAAGACAAATACAAGCAGGGCCTTTGGTGTCTTGAAAAAAATATTATCAGGGTTATTCAAAGAGATCCGAATTGCTTGAGAAAGGTAACCGAACACTGAAAATCAGCGTACAGTTATCTTTCTTGGCCATTCGGCTATTCAGAGAGCAGGCAATACACCAAATCCTGGCGAATTGCCTGCACATATGGTGCCTGTTTGGAAACTGTTCGAGGGCAGTGAAATCCCCATAAAAAAGCACTGCTTCGGCTATTCAGAGAAGTGAAAGGTTCCTGACATGCCCTGCCATTTGGTGGTTTCGTGCGGCAGATTTATTCAGGCGAATCCCATAGGCTTCAATGTTAAAAATATTCCTGTTTTAGTTCAATATCTAATAAATATTATAGAATTCTGCAGTAAAGAGTCTATTTATTCATAGATTTTTTTTATGATATTTTAAGCATTTTTCTGGATTTTTTTTTTTTTTAAGTTTACTTATTTTTTCTGTACAAATTCAACAGATTCAGCACCGCGGCCAATGGACAGGGGCACGGTGCTGCTGAATCTGTAAAACGGAATACCGTTTCATAGAATCGGAATAAATTCATTATCTTACGTTCCATTTCGGACGGAACGGATTTGTTATTTTGCAGGAGCTTCTGAAATACGAATCGGTAAATTTCATGCGAATTGCAATTCTGAGCGAAACGCACATCTCTAGTGTTAAAGCAGAAGGGGAATCTCCTTGAGATGCCTTCTGGAACATTGAGACACAGCTGAGCCTTGACATTGAACATCTTTCTTGCATCATTTATTTGATCGTTCTTTTCATAAAGTAACTTTTATATGGTTTTATTCTCGTATATTCTGAAGTGCTCTTTTTCTAAACTAAATAGCCAATGACAAAACAGCCCTTATAAGTACTCTATAAGCTCAAGAATAACTTGAATCCGCACATAAGGTAAAATAAAACAAACCTCTATGGCACGGCCAAAAGTACATCATGCCAAACAAAACCACGAGTGTCAGACCTGCTTCAGAAATGCTACAGGAAAGCAATAACAGGTTCCTTTGAGCTAAAACAAGGCGCATTAAAGAATGAATAGACCGTAACAACTGAATTTGGATCACAAGCTGTTTATGCGGCTGCCAAGATACATGGTTTCCGAGATCAGAAGTGTTTGCGCTCAGGTTTTAGGAATGTACTGGGTAATGCGTGTCTGCTGGCACAGATTCCAGTTCCTGGGCTATGTTTACTACGATTTATATCTAGCTGTAATTAAGCTAATTATCGAGCTGTTTATTAATGAATTAAACCTGTGTCCTCAGGATGTTTTTGCAGTAGCAGTTTCCTTGGTGACGGGCCAGATCCTGTACATTTCAGAGCAGGCCACGGTGGTCTTGCGGTGTGGTGCCGATGTGTTCTCCCGGGTCCGGTTTGTGGAGCTCTTGGCTCCGCAGGATGTGAATGTGTTTTACAGCTCTACCACGCCATACCGACTTCCGTCCTGGAGCATCTGCAATGGAGCAGGTGAGATTTATTATTATTATTATTATACTTTATTTATATAGCACCAGCATATTCCGCAGCGCTGAACAATGGGCACGATATAGACAGGGTTACAATACACTGAGACTGACCAACATTTGGCAAACCAGTACAGGAGGAAACGAGGGTCCTATTCCCGTGGGAACTCACAATGTAGAAGGGTTGGGGGTGGAAACAGGAGGAGAGGACTGCAAGATGAAAGCGATGGACTACAAGATGAGAGTGATGGACTGCAAGATGAGAGCGATGGACTGCAAGATGAGAGAGTGATGGACTGCAAGGTGAGAGAGTGATGGACTGCAAGGTGAGAGAGGAATGGACTAGTTGGGGCAGTAAGGTGTATCAGTGAGTCGGTGGTAGGCTTGCCTAAATAGGAATGTCTTAAGGGAGCGTTTGAAGGAAGGGAAACTAGGGGAAAGTCTGGCCGTACGAGGGAGAGTGTTCCAGAGCATGAGAGCTGCGTGCGAGAAATCCTGTAGTCTATCATGGAAGGAGATATGATGCACACTTTCGCTGAGCTATGTATCCGTCGATATTGTGAATGAACTGCAGTTAATTCATCAACTACCATAATCTGGCCATTTTTCTACGTTGACAGCTTGTTTTTGGGATGATACGCTTTAGGCTAGCCAGGGTAGAGTTTTAATGACAGCCAGAACACCCTTTGGAAATTGAGCTTGTTATCCATGTGTTATTGCCTGGTGACAGACAAACTGATATGCTTTTGCGTCATAAATAATAACAAAATTATTATTAATAAACTAATAATAATAATAAACGTGGCAGCAACACCTATTTTTTGGCTGCTGATGGGCCTAGTCCAGGAGACGGGAGCCCAGTTATATTTACTTGTCGCAAATCAAGAGGATTAAAGGATTTGTGCTGTCACTATGCGATTAGCAAGCGCGTTATGACACCGCACACCTTTTGATTGCGCATATACCATTCAGCTGTATGATCGTCACAATCGTGTGCAGTTTATTCTATAGAGAAGGAGTTTAATAGCTGGAAGCATTTCAGATATATTTATCTATTAAGGCTATATGAATAGAGTAAATTACATATAATCCTTAAAGTGAAACACTGCCCTATTGTGCTGTATAATGGTTTGAAACTATTTGTGTTCATTTTTAAATAGCGGGCACATTGTATCCAGAACACTGGATGTTCTTAAAGGGACATTACCACTTACATAGGCTGTAAATAGATTACTTCTGCACTAAAAAAAGAAACAAAACATCTTATAAAACACATGCTGTTGTGTTTTTTATTATTATTATTTTTTTATTTGTTGGAAGTAGCTGCATGTAAAAATGTTAGGTTTGTCTCCCGTTTCCATTTTCTAGATTTTTCCCTTGATGCAACATTTACCAATATCTGTCCAAAGGTTTTACTTTGTGGCTGTACTTTATCTTACAGTATTTAACAGTTAATGAGATGGAGGAGAGAATGTTTAGATAAGGCTGCAGGAGGTCTATTGTGATCCAGGCTACTCCAGATAATAGCAGCTGAATGAGAGATGAGAGGGAGCATAAAAGACTTATAATCTACCCCCTGGTGATGTCCTTTGAATACATCCCACTCAAAATAATGATTTGAGTCAGTGATTGACCCACAGACTCCATTCTATGACCAAAGCCAAACAGTGAAGAGCAAGTGATGGAAAGATACTGTGGGGGTGGGATGCACCCAGTAACACATATAGAGTGAAATATTTTCTTAACTAAACCTGCAAGAGAAAACCAACGCACGTGTAAGATATCAGCAACATAACATAAACACAAAAAGGACATTTCATTTTTTGTTGGTAGTGGCCCTTTAAGTAGAGCTGCTGGATCAAGCTAATTCTCCCCATAGATTGGCCTCTGCAAAACCCTGGCATCTTTGGAGTAGTAATAGAAAATGTAATGCAATTTCACAATTAAAGTGTGTTAACTGGTGCAGATGCTGGTTGGGCTTGTGTGATCGCAAATAATTCCTACCTACCTTATGTCCCAAAGAAGGAGCTGCTTTTTGGGAAATAGGTTAAAACCATTAAAAGCAATAATTCCAAGCTCATGCAAACTATAGCATGAAGCCACTGATCTGTCGAAATGACCTCTCTCCTTGTTTTTTTGTTTGTTTTGTTTCTTTTTTTTTTTAGATTTAGGATCCCTGGAAGTTTGGAAGAAAAATCATTTTACTGTCGCATCAGGTGAGTTCCCTGACCTTTCATGCGTCTTCTTTGTTTTACTGGTAATAAACCACATTTTCCCAGCTGAAGAGCATACCTACCATATACATTTAGGGCTCTATTACAATCTTCGCGTTAAAACGCTCGCGCAATGCTCGCATTTGTGCGCCAAGCGTTAAACGTTAACGTGAGGAAATCAACGCTGGAATTACAATCCTCGCGCATCTTTTCATCCGTCGAGCAATAACGCGTGTTAAACGGACACGCAAAAATGCACGCACAGTAACATTGCGTGCAGAAATCGGTGTGCGGACTGTTTTTTTCATACGATTCAGCCAATCAGAATTAAGAACCACAATTATCTCACGTTAAGTTTTTGCGCCTGCCAAAGTCAATCTGAGTATATATGCTGCAGCAATAAAAATGCACATACAACTTCTCCATTTTATTGGTTTGGTATGAGTAGAATGTGTAACTATACATTGCTGCGTATTTTTTTTTGGGCTGGTGTATTTGGTTTCGGCCAGGTCGTTCAGATTTGACTTTAACACCAGCTTTTAGGAGTTGCTAAAATTATGCGCGCAACTGCTATGCGTTAAATCCTGCGCATAGATTGCAATACCATTCGCATAACAGCGCAAATTCACATTTGCGCCGACAATGTTAAGTATAGGACGCGCGATGGACAGTACACTCGCAAAGCGTTCGCGCAGGTTCACCCGCGGTAGACGATTACGTGCTTTTGTTGCGCTGACAATGTAATACGACGTTCAGCGCAAAGGGTTTTGCCCCTCGCGTTAATGCGTTTTTTGCGCGAAGAATGTAATAGGACCCTTAAAGTTTATATTCTGGTAAGATGCTCCAGCACAACAGATACCTGATATGCCTTTCAAATCAATGGAGGAACAGAGCATGTACAGTATGAATACCGAGCGTGGCTTTCCAGTCATTTCCCTGTAGATACCCTTTTTAAGGGGAATTTATTTATTTATTTATAAAGGATTTTACCAGGAAGGATACATTGAGATTTCTCTCGTTTTCAAGTATGTCCTGGGTTCAAGAACATTGAAGAGTTACAGTTACAGAAATACAAAGTAATACAATGCAAGATATTAAAAAACAACACAAATATACAGATTAACAGAAAATAAATATGTAGGAAATATAGTCACTAGGTTACATGTTTACAGGTGCATTCTGTATTGAGGTATGTTAGTAAGGAGCTCTTGAGTGACTTAAGACTGGGGGAAGATTTAGTGGTGTCTGGGAGGTTATTCCATAATTGTGGTGCTCTGTAGGAAAACGAGGACCGAGCCACTGTCTTTTTGTATTGTGGTATTGCAAGTAAGGTGCTGGTCCTGGATCGGAGGTTATAGGATGAGGGAACTGCTGGGAGAAGCAGCCTATTCAGGTAGGGTGGCAGCTTCCCAGAAAAGCTCTTAAACACCAGATTGGAAAGGTGAAGGGTGCGTCTGGATTCCAGCGACAGCCGGTTTAGCTCTTTTAACATGTCACAATGGTGGGTCATGTAGTTACATTGTAATGCAAAGCGGCAGAAGGAGTTATACAATGTAGTAAGTTTCTGAAGGTTTGTTTGCTGGGCCGCTGCATACACTACATCTCCGTAATCAATAGCCGGCATAAGCATTTGTTGTACAATCTGCTTTCTTACCGCGGGGCTCAGGCAGGATTTGTTTCTGTACAGGGCACCTAGTTTGGGCTAAAGTTTAGATGCGAGTTTTTCGATGAGGGGGCTAAAGGATAGATTAGGGTCCAACCACATACCTAGATATTTGAGAGAAGTGACTGTGGTCAGCGTGCCATTTGATTTTGTCTCAACACATAGATGGGGATTTTGCAATTTGTGTAGTTTAGGTGCTGCTCCAAAGAGCATCGTTACAGTTTTGTCAGTATTTAAAAAAAGTTTGTTGTGTTTGATCCACTTTTCTACCTCTGTGAATTGTTCTTGCAGCACGGCCTCCAGCTGCGGGAGATTTGGTTTGCTGGTATAGATTACAGTGTCGTCTGCGTACATATGTACAGTTGAGGCTTTACAGACGTTGGGCAGATCATTTATGAATATTGTGAATAGCAGGGGGCCTAGTATTGAGCCTTGGGGTACGCCGCAAGTGACTGGGAGCGGGAGGGAGGAGCTGCCAGAAATTGACACATATTGTGATCGGTCGGATACATATGATTGAAACCAGGTTAGCGTGCGATCACCAATGCCAGAGTTTTTAAGTTTTTCTAACAAGATGCCATGGTCTACTGTGTCAAAGGCCTTGGCAAAATCAAGGAAGATGGCTCCAGTTAGGTTTCCTTGTTCCATCCCAGCTTGGATATCATTGCAGACTTTTAAAAGGGCGGTTGTAGTTGAGTGATTTGGACGAAAGCCTGATTGATCCGAGGTTAAGTAGTTCCAATATTGATAATAATCACGTAATTGTGTGTAGACGCATTTTTCTAAGACTTTTGACATTACAGGGAGCAACGATATCGGACGGTAGTTGGATACCAAAGTACTGTCACCACTTTTATGGATAGGTACCACTCTTGCAGTCTTCCAGAGCTTGGGTATGTATCCAGTCGCCAGTGATTCATTTATTAGGGTTGCGACAGGATTTGCAATTGCTGGCGCACTGATTTTCAGCAGCATTGCTGGTATTTGATCAAGTCCAGACTGGTATTTCATTTTTTGCTTACGGAGAAGTTTAGTAACGACACTGACAGGCACTGGTCTTAAACTGAATTCCTGTCTGATACAGGGACTTTGCACAGTTGGAGGGGCTTGACCTGCATGAGGCCTCTCTGATTGCATGTCATTTCCTAGCTTGGCAATCAAAGTGGTGGCGCATCCAACAAAATAATCATTAAAGGCATTTGCTATATCTAGGGGGTGTTGCAGGGTTTGGTTGTTTACTTTGACAGCAGCTGGCTGGGAGTGGACTGGGGGTGCTTGTTTGTTACTTATGGTTCTCCAAAAGTTTCTATGGTTTGATATGTTATTGTTTGGATTTTCATTGAAGTAATGGGCTTTGGCCATTTTTGTTTGTTTTGTGCATTCATTCCGGCATTTTCGGTATTCGTAGTGATCGTTCATGGAACCAGTACTCTTGAAATTTGACCATAGTGAATCTCTAAGCTGGTACATTAGTGTAAGATCAGCTGTAACCCAGGGGAGATGGGTCCCTTTTACTCGCACTTTACGCAGCGGGGCATGGGAATTCCAGACTTGCAGGAGCTCAGACTGAAAGTATTCAACTGCACAGTCTAGGTCTGGGATTAGGTTTAGCCTGTACCAGGGGAGCTGTTTGAGATCACTTAGGAAGGATTCAAGGATAAATTTCTTGAAAGACCTGGTGGTTATTACCTTTGGGGGAGATTTCAAGGCCTTTATTTTGCGCACTCTGTCAGGTTCGGGAGTGCGGCGGTGGGTGAAGTGAGCCCAGGATGCAGTGATCATAGGAGTCACACAGGTTGCTGGGTATTGAAGGTTTATTAAATAATAAACAAAACAAATAGTAAATAATAGCAGCACTAGCAGGCAGGCAACAGACTGTATGCAGGATTCAGCTTGACAACAGGGATTCTTGAAAGCAGGGTATGCTTGACAAACGAGGATTCTTGGAAGTGGGGTACACTCGAAGAACGAGGGTTCTTGAGAGCGGGGTACCTTGGTGGGGAGCTTCTCCTTGGTAGCAGGGTATGCTTGACAAACGAGGATTCTTGAAGTGGGGTACACTCGAAGAACGAGGGTTCTTGAGAGCGGGGTACCTTGGTGGGGAGATTCTCCTTGGTAGCAGGGTTCCACTTGGGAGTATCACTGGAGGGATTCAGGTAACACGGTAGGGAGCTTCAGGGACAGGTCTGGTTGTCTGCACTTCCAGGGACGTTATGTTGAAGCCCTGATGGAAGGGTGGATCCCTCTTTTAAGCAGGCTTCATTTAGGTGAAGTAGTATACACCTGTAGGTATCACAACAGAAGCTTAACAGCCAGATAGGGGAATCGAACCTGCATACAAACCTAGACAGGTGAATAAGGGTTTGCCACGGTTTAGGTGCGGGCATAGGCTTAATTCATGACACACGCAGTACACTAGACAATGGTCACTAAAGTTATTAGCAAGAACTCCTGCCTCCTGTATTCTATCATTTGGGGGGGGGGGCGATGCAGTGTCATATCGTTATTGTTCTAGTTTTCATGTCTAAACACTGGAGCTACAGTATGTAACAGTGAACCTACAGCTTTGTACCATGTCAGTCTGTGTCAGAATTCAAGTAATGTCATAGAGTGATGCTTTTTCTCTCAAAGACAGTTTGGCAAGATGGTAAGATTGGGTTTTTGGACAAACTAGCTTAATGAAAGAGATAACCTGGATCGGCGCAAATGTTGCTCTCTGGGGTTCTGGAGCCTCGCATATGTATATATAAAAAAAGGAGACAATAATAGTGCTATACTGATATATGCAATAATTTTAGATGTATATAATATGTATCCCACTCACAAGTGTAGAGCCGTAACACTGGCTCTGAGTGGGTCCAGACGTGCGGGTAATTTATCTTCAATTTCTCAGGTGACCCCCACCTTACAGCAAATTTTCTATCCAAATTTATGCAGTGGAGAGAAGAAAAAAGAAAATCCTTGTGCAGATCCACAAACAAAGGTCACGATGTTGTACACAGATGGAATCGTACTCACATTCTGGGGAGCTCACATAGCTCGTGGATGTATGCCCATAGGTTTTTTTAGGCAGGGAAAAAACCCAGAGGAAAAACCGCCAATGATCCAGGAAACAGCAAAGCAGAAACAGGATTGGAAATGGAAAAAAAAATAAAATTTATTTAAAACATGATTAAAATAACCACCAGAACGCGTTTCGCCGCACAAATAGCGGCTTCATCAGCTGGAATGGTTGTGCTGGGCTTGTAGACCCTTTTATAGTGTCTATGAGTGTCCTTAATTGTCCCCATGTGTCCTGTTTGCTGCTTTAATTAAAACTTCCGATTTTCCTCAGCGTCTGATAATGGGCGCCGCCATTTTGCGCATGCTCAGTTTACTTCCGGGTTCCAAACACATTTTTTTTTTTTTTTTTTTTTAATTTTTTTTTTTTTTTTTTTTTTTTTTTTTTTTTTTGGTGCTTCCGGTCAGCGGTTCTCAGGCAGGAAGTGAAAGTGAATGCAGAGTCTTTTTCTTCTTTCTCCTCCCCGCAATTTTCAGAGATTTGGGGTTAGAAACCTCCCCTTTTCCATCAGATATATCCCAAAAACAAAGGATTACATATATTAAAATTCAAGAAATTGGCATTATATAAATAAATGAATAAAATAGTACGTCCCGCAGGATCTCCTATCGGATGGCAGTACATCAATGTAAATAACATATGGAGATAGTATAGGGAAACCTTTTTACAATTCATGGATAATAAAATATTCGAAAGTGCTGTTTATGACTTCCCTTAATTATAGGGATAAAGGCAATATAATCAATTTCTAAAGTATTCAGATAGTGTATTAATGCTTTATTTTATTTTACATTCTAAAGCTATTCACCTTCATTATATAAATAAATGAATTAATAATACACCCCACAGGGTCACCTATCAGATGGCAGTGCATCAATACTAATATCATGAGGATAGTGCAGAATTTTTTTTTCTTTTTTTTTTTTTTTTTTTTTTCTTTAGAAAATCTATGAATAGTAAAATATTTAAATGTGCCATTTATAGCTTCCCTTAATTATAGGGGTGAAATAAACATTATAATTAATTTCTAAAGTGTTCAAATAGTGCAATGATAATTTATTCAATTTATTATCAAAGCTTATTTATTACAATCTAAAAATATTTGCCTAAAATTTATTATAATATACTCCCAATTAGGGGTTAATATAGCTTCAGTTAATACATTAATTTTTTACAGTGTGATATTAGTGTTTAATTGTAGTAAAAAATACTTATTTACGTTCTTAAGGCTATTACCATAGAATTTTACATTATCCTTTATGAAAATAGTTCATAGAATATTGATTTGTGCAAAAAAAGTGATTAGTGCTTCTGTGCTTAGTTTTTTTTTTTTTTATATTATTATAAATATATCTCCTCTATTTTCTCACCCGATCTATCTTTCCCCGTATATAATATCAACTATTCAACTTCCATGCATGATCCCCTTTGTCCTAAATGGAAGGGTATGTGCTGCAAATCCTATTTGAACCACAAAAAAGTGTATATTGAAAAATAAAACAACTCACAGAAAATGAACCACCTCAAAATCGTTATTTAACCCATTTGGTGCCATAGTGCCCATTTCGTAAATGGTTCGCATCTCCTCTTGTCCCAATTTGCTAACAATATTGTCATCTGCATTAGTTCTATATACTCTCTTAATGGCCATAAATTTCAGCCCTACTGGGGAACCTCCATGCTGCAGCTTGAAATGTAATGAAACAGAGTGTTTTTCATAGAGCTTTTTTATGTTCCTAGTGTGTTCCGAAATTCTTATATTTAAATATAAGAATTTCGGAACACACTAGGAACATAAAAAAGCTCTATGAAAAACACTCTGTTTCATTACATTTCAAGCTGCAGCATGGAGGTTCCCCAGTAGGGCTGAAATTTATGGCCATTAAGAGAGTATATAGAACTAATGCAGATGACAATATTGTTAGCAAATTGGGACAAGAGGAGATGCGAACCATTTACGAAATGGGCACTATGGCACCAAATGGGTTAAATAACGATTTTGAGGTGGTTCATTTTCTGTGAGTTGTTTTATTTTTCAATATACACTTTTTTGTGGTTCAAATAGGATTTGCAGCACATACCCTTCCATTTAGGACAAAGGGGATCATGCATGGAAGTTGAATAGTTGATATTATATACGGGGAAAGATAGATCGGGTGAGAAAATAGAGGAGATATATTTATAATAATATAAAAAAAAAAAAAACTAAGCACAGAAGCACTAATCACTTTTTTTGCACAAATCAATATTCTATGAACTATTTTCATAAAGGATAATGTAAAATTCTATGGTAATAGCCTTAAGAACGTAAATAAGTATTTTTTACTACAATTAAACACTAATATCACACTGTAAAAATTAATGTATTAACTGAAGCTATATTAACCCCTAATTGGGAGTATATTATAATAAATTTTAGGCAAATATTTTTAGATTGTAATAAATAAGCTTTGATAATAAATTGAATAAATTATCATTGCACTATTTGAACACTTTAGAAATTAATTATAATGTTTATTTCACCCCTATAATTAAGGGAAGCTATAAATGGCACATTTAAATATTTTACTATTCATAGATTTTCTAAAGAAAAAAAAAAAAAAGAAAAAAAAAGAAAAAAAAATTCTGCACTATCCTCATGATATTAGTATTGATGCACTGCCATCTGATAGGTGACCCTGTGGGGTGTATTATTAATTCATTTATTTATATAATGAAGGTGAATAGCTTTAGAATGTAAAATAAAATAAAGCATTAATACACTATCTGAATACTTTAGAAATTGATTATATTGCCTTTATCCCTATAATTAAGGGAAGTCATAAACAGCACTTTCGAATATTTTATTATCCATGAATTGTAAAAAGGTTTCCCTATACTATCTCCATATGTTATTTACATTGATGTACTGCCATCCGATAGGAGATCCTGCGGGACGTACTATTTTATTCATTTATTTATATAATGCCAATTTCTTGAATTTTAATATATGTAATCCTTTGTTTTTGGGATATATCTGATGGAAAAGGGGAGGTTTCTAACCCCAAATCTCTGAAAATGCGGGGAGGAGAAAGAAGAAAAAGACTCTGCATTCACTTTCACTTCCTGCCTGAGAACCGCTGACCGGAAGCACAAAAAAAAAAATTAAAAAAAAAAAAAAAAAAAAAAAAAAATGTGTTTGGAACCCGGAAGTAAACTGAGCATGCGCAAAATGGCGGCGCCCATTATCAGACGCTGAGG
The DNA here is from genome assembly GCA_009667805.1 of Leptobrachium leishanense. NCBI lineage: Eukaryota > Metazoa > Chordata > Amphibia > Anura > Megophryidae > Leptobrachium > Leptobrachium leishanense. The sequence goes on from CM019066.1 coordinate 71,719,027, forward strand.
AAAATCGGAAGTTTTAATTAAAGCAGCAAACAGGACACATGGGGACAATTAAGGACACTCATAGACACTATAAAAGGGTCTACAAGCCCAGCACAACCATTCCAGCTGATGAAGCCGCTATTTGTGCGGCGAAACGCGTTCTGGTGGTTATTTTAATCATGTTTTAAATAAATTTTATTTTTTTTCCATTTCCAATCCTGTTTCTGCTTTGCTGTTTCCTGGATCATTGGCGGTTTTTCCTCTGGGTTTTTTCCCTGCCTAAAAAAACCTATGGGCATACATCCACGAGCTATGTGAGCTCCCCAGAATGTGAGTACGATTCCATCTGTGTACAACATCGTGACCTTTGTTTGTGGATCTGCACAAGGATTTTCTTTTTTCTTCTCTCCACTGCATAAATTTGGATAGAAAATTTGCTGTAAGGTGGGGGTCACCTGAGAAATTGAAGATAAATTACCCGCACGTCTGGACCCACTCAGAGCCAGTGTTACGGCTCTACACTTGTGAGTGGGATACATATTATATACATCTAAAATTATTGCATATATCAGTATAGCACTATTATTGTCTCCTTTTTTTATATATACATATGCGAGGCTCCAGAACCCCAGAGAGCAACATTTGCGCCGATCCAGGTTATCTCTTTCATTATTGTGTGTAATGGTATAGGGGAAACCACTATATCCTGTGGTTGGCTATCTGGGCATTCTGGTGGTGGATGCATGTTGTGTGGCGCTGCACCATCTCTTGTTTAAACTAGCTTAATGACCTTCTCTTGATCAGCGTATCTTTATAATAGTAAAACGAGTCCATATTTTTACATTAAAAAATTGTAAAAGGGAGGGTGAGGTGTGACGTGTGTGTGTGTGTGTGTGACGTGTGTGTCGCTCAAAGAGTGAATTCTTTCATTGTCTTATTTGCGGCCGTTGAAACTGTTAATAACAATGGAAATCAATATACGTTGTGGATATTCTATGTGATGCATTCAGTTATATAAAGTTTTTGGGGGCCATCCAAGTTTTTTACAGATTGACCGAGCTTGCATTATATTTGCAGGGACGGCTCACCTCAGTAAGCCGGTAAAGGCGCTGCCAGAGTGCGTTTTATTCCGCTTCAATTTTCAGACGGCATTCCCTAAATTTTGAAAGGATTAGTTCACAAATTTCTTTTTATGGCTCTTGGTGGGATAAAACCAACTAATCCTCTGCTATTTATACTACATATATAAGTCAGATTAAAAAAAAAATAATTTTTAATGTCTGATTCTCTGCCAGTCCTGTTTTAATATAGATATAGATTTTTTTTTTTAAATTATTATTTATTTTTTTATTTTTTGTTCTTCTTATTTCCATAGGTGTATTGATGAGGAAAAAAATTTCCTTTTATTCCTTACTTCATATAATAATGTTTTGAAACTCAGGAATTGCAGAATTGTTATAAAAAAAAACCCTCCTGAATTAGTCTCAAAAAAAATTACAAAATAAATGCAGACATTGGGAAAAGATTTTTATAACGATACATAAAATAACACCGAGAATGGGTTTGCAGTAAGATGTGTAAACCAGAAGGCCTGTAATATGGCAGCATCCCCTTACCCTTAAATCATTCTGGCGGTCATAGGGTAAGTTCCAGCGAAGGACTGAGGAACCTGCCTCTCACTCAGCTGTTGCATGTTGCTATAGAATGGGAACCAATACAGTGAATAGGTGAACATGCTCAGTGGAAACATTTAAATCTACCCTCGGTGTAGAATGGGTAAAGGCTTGACCAAGTAGTCCTTGGGTCAGCAACCTGTTCCCTGCCGATTGGTTTGGAAGAGACTCATGGGACATGTAGTTCACAAAATGTGGAGGGCTGAGGTTGGTGACCCCTGATGCTGTCCATCTGAAAGCAATGAGGCAGGTTATTTTTCTGTCCCATGTCCGGTCAGGCCCAGGACTTAGCATGTGAAGGATGTAATGGTCACGCAGATAATTCTTCGTTCCACACATTGTGTTCATGCCGATAGAGGGTGCTTTTCTTACGTGCCACTCTTGTGCCCTGGTGAGAAGCAAAGACCTTTAAAGTCCATTCAATATATCCACATGTGGAAAAGCACTTCTTTCTCAGTCATTGACTTTTCCTCCTTTACCTAAGTCCAAGAGATGTTGGAGGTAGGTTCCTGCTACCTACTCTCTGAATCTTGGCCAATTCTTTGCTGCTCTAGTTGTAAGGATCTCACTGTGACCCCCCGGGTAGTACCTTCCAGGTGGTTTTGGCTACATTGTCTGTTCCCACCAGATGTGATGCTTGACAAAAGACCTGATGAATCAACGCTATTATTTTTACTTCATATTTTGAGTTCTGGAAAATCTCTATCAATACTTGAAGGAGAGTATTTGACCTAAAATATTCCCATTACTTCTATGACAAGGTGGAGATGCTGGCCCACAAACCTGCCTCCTGATCATGCGAGCCTCTGGCCACCCTTTCTTTGATGGGTGGAAGGATCTTGCGCGTTTTTGAGCTCCTAGGATGTATTTTCTCCAGACAGACAACAATTCTAGTTTCATATCAGTTGTCCGTTTCTTTTCTTTTCTGTCTAGAGACGACACAAAACCCTTCCGTTCTTGTTAGTTTTGACTGCCTCGTCTTAAATTCTCTTACGGATTTTCCACCCACTCTCCTTGCGTTGGCTACAAGCCGAACTGGCTATACAAGGCGAGCGAGAGGCTGAAAAGGAGCGAACATTGCAGTGTAGATTATTCTATTTTATATGTTTAAGATGAACCTAATTTACCAACAGTTAAACCATAGTTGAGCTTGACACGTGCTCTCCTGATACATTGAAAAATATCTGTTTCTGTTCTCTCTCTGTTGTCCTGGAATTCCTTGACTTTGCAAACTGGATACATTTCTTTTTTGTAATTTAATTTCTATAGCTGAAATGTGGGGTCTATTTACAGATTATTTTGTAATTCCACGGACTTGTGAGAAGCCTGTATACTGGATCAGGTATGCCAGGTTTTTGCCTTTTTATAGCTCCATTACACCAGCCAATACTTTACGGGAACATTACGGGAACAATCGCAAACCTTTTAAAGCAAGCAGCAATCCACAAAATGATGAATGTCACTTCGTTTGTTTATAGCTCAGGTCTTCTGTGTATTGACACTTCTGAAGCCGGATACCTAGTGCGTATCTTTATAGAGGACACGTCATTATTTATTTTTTTAAAGGTATTGATAAAGTGCATTTATGATCCGGAAAAGCATTTATTTCACTGAGTCCTTTTTGTTGCTTTGTGTGCATGTTTAATGTCTGATTTATAATGTACACATTTCGTACACTAATTGCAGCTGTGGCCGGGAATCGCGGAAAGAGTTATCTTACCACCCCTTCCGTATGACGCCATATCTGATCCGGGCGCAGCTGGAGGACAGCGGGCTAGAGCAGCTTTGCTGCGTGCTGTTTGCAGAGAGAGTGCACTCCGGATATGAAGGTAACGGCATCACTTTGCTTGTAAAGCCTGAAGTCTGCATAAAGCACAGCGCCACTATAAATAGCCGCAATAGGCAATACTCTCACTCATGCCTATTTCTGATCCCAATTTATATAGGATATATCATATTTAACAGGCAGCAAACTAACAACCTCTTTTATGGCTTTACCTACTAGAATGACCGCTGTCTTGTCTGTAATTCTCTAAAGCAACCTCTCCAGTAAGTGTCCTTGGCCAAGACACCTAACGGTACATACTCGCCACCCAGGACATACTTGAAAACGAGAGAAATCTCAATGTATCCTTCCTGGTAAAATACAGAATTTTACGGAAAAGCACTCTAACTCATTCATATCTTTACACACATTAACACCCCAAATGCTCCATGCAAACAGACTTCTCCATTCAGGTGCATATTGATATTATACACAAATACACACCTACATTCACACACCCCCATTAAGCAATAGAGTATTATAAGCCTTTTTATTAAACTTTGAGGGGATTCCTCTAAAATTATACATGTGACAGATCACAGTACCCCAACAGGGTCACATCTGACAGTGCCGCTTCCTTGCTGGACCAGAGTTCTCTCCAGTCAGACTCTGTGCCTTTCTCCAGTCCTCAAACGAAGTTTAAAGAGCAGGACATGTAGAGAGCCTGCTAGCATCCCCCAGAAATGAGACAAGGCTGTATATCTGGGGTCTTTCGGGGTTAGAATGGAACTCTTTTAATCAGGGACAGACACACATATTTATATGGTCAACTTGAGTTATTTACATACACGAAACCTTCAAAGAGATCCCAATTTTCAGCGTTCGGTTACCTTTCCTGGCCATTCGGCTATTCAGAGAGCAGGCAGTTCGCCAAATCCTGGCGAATTGCCTGCACATATGGTGCCTGTTCGTTGCCTGTTCGAGGGCAGTGAATCCCCATAGAGAAGCAATGCTTCGTCTATTCAGAGAATAAAAACCAGCAGTGAAAAGTTGCCGAAATGACCTGCAGTTCGGTGGTTTCATTCGACAGGTTTATTCAGGCGAACCCCATAGGCTTCAATGTTAAAAATATTCCCGTTTTAATCCAATATCTAATAAACCATTGATTATAATATTCTGCAGTAAAAAGTCTCTTTTATTTATAGATTTTTTTAGCATCTTTGGGATTTTTTGGCGAAAATTTTATTTATTTTTTTTTTTTTTAAATCGTTTCTTCTTTTTTCTGTAACAGCCCTTTTTAATATCATTCTTTTGGATCTTATATGTAAATTTCAGACATTTTCGTTCTGTAGTTTCTTTGCAAACAGTGTTTCACTTTTCAAACATTCAAGTGAACTGTTTTTTTTTTTTCCACTCCATTCGTCTGCGGTGTCGGCTTTTTACGGCGGCTGCTCTGCGCTGTGATCGGCGGCTGCTCGGGTTTCTCCGGTGTATTCGGCAGGGTTAATACAGCTGTTTTGCGGGATTTAGTGAGTGTTCGGCGGGTTGGCGGCGGGTTTTCCTTGCACTTCGGGGACCCTGTGGTGCTTGCTGAATACACCGCAGAGTCGCCGAAATTGGATCGCCAAATCGCGCCGAATTGAAGAGAACAAAAAGTCACCGAACGTACGGTGACTTTTCGATTCTCTTTGAATAACCCTGATAATTAACTAGGACAAATAATGGAAAAAACCATTGAGTAACATTCCTAGACAGACCGGACAATGGCACTCGTGATTGACAAACAGATTACATTTTAACACAACAGATAACATGGCAGTGTTTGCCTGATACAGAAGATTAACAACTCCTCAAATATACAGCAGATAAACAGATACACCTGGACCATAGCAATAGACAACACTCTGCACCCCAAGACCAAAGTGACTTGCATCACAATATATACAGTATATATATCTGTATCTCTAGGGGGAACATACATGCTGCATACCCAGGGCCGGATTAATGTAGGGGCGGATGGAGCGACCGCTCCAGGCCCCTTCCATTAAATAGGCCCACAGCAGCCTCAAGAATAGATAAGCAGGCACTCACTCAGCCGATGTAACTGTGGATTGTGCAGGAGGATTATTGGAAGGAGCAGCCAGTGGGTGTGGCTCATCTGCTACTGAGAGAGACACATCCGGCTGCTCCTACCCATCCTCCTGCAAGCCTTCCTGACTGTTTCCAGCCATGTGGAAGGGAGGCGAGGAAACCAGCACGCGGGGAAAGGTAAGATTCCTCCAGCAGAGTCTCCTGGGAAGTTTTATTTTTTTAATTTACTGAGCCCCACAGCTCTCCTCTGATCTCACTCGGCAGGGAGGAGGAGGGGCAGCATGCGGGGGAGGCAGCGCACAGTGTAGACTGAGAAATGAAAAAGAAAAGGAGACAGGAGAAATGAAGAAGGAGAGACCGAGAAATGAAGAAGGAGAGACCGAGAAATGAAGAAGGAGAGACAGAGAAATGAAGAAGGAGAGACAGAGAAATGAAGAAGGAGAGACAGAGAAATGAAGAAGGAGAGACAGAGAAATGAAGAAGGGGAGACAGAAATGAAAAAGAAGGGAGACAGAGAAATGAAGAAGAGAGACAGAGAAATGAAGAAGGAGAGACAGAGAAATGAAGAAGGAGAGACAGAGAAATGAAGAAGGAGAGACAGAGAAATGAAGAAGGAGAGACAGAGAAATGAAGGAGAGACAGAGAAATGAAGGAGAGACAGAGAAATGAAGAAGGAGAGACAGAGAAATGAAGGAGAGACAGAGAAATGAAGGAGAGACAGAGAAATGAAGAAGGAGAGACAGAGAAATGAAGGAGAGACAGAGAAATGAAGAAGGAGAGACAGAGAAATGAAGAAGGAGAGACAGAGAAATGAAGAAGGGGAGACAGAGAAATGAAAAAGACAGAAATGAAGAAGGGGAGACAGGAATGAAGAAGGGGAGACAGAAATGAAGAAGGGGAGACAGAGAAATGAAGAAGGGGAGTCAGAGAAATGAAGAAGGGGAGACAGAGAAATGAAAAAGGAGACAGGAATGAAGAAGGGGAGACAGAGAAATGAAAAAGAAGACAGAAATGAAGAAGGGGAGACAGGAATGAAGAAGGGGAGACAGAGAAATGAAAAAGAAGAGGAGACAGAGAAATGAAGAAGGGGAGTCAGAAATGAAGAAGGGGAGTCAGAAATGAAGAAGGGGAGTCAGAGAAATGAAAAAGAAGGGGAGACAGAGAAATGAAAAAGAGACAAATGAAGAAGGGGAGACAAAGAAATGAAAAAGAAGACAGAAATGAAGAAGGGGAGACAGGAATGAAGAAGGGGAGACAGGAATGAAGAAGGGGAGACAGAGAAATGAAAAAGAAGAGGAGACAGAGAAATGAAGAAGGGGAGTCAGAAATGAAGAAGGGGAGTCAGAAATGAAGAAGGGGAGTCAGAAATGAAGAAGGGGAGTCAGAGAAATGAAAAAGAAGGGGAGACAGAGAAATGAAAAAGAGACAGAAATGAAGAAGGGGAGACAAAGAAATGAAAAAGAAGGGGACAGAAATGAAGAAGGGGAGACAGAAATGAAAAAGAATGAGACAGAAATGAAGAAGGGGAGACAGAGAAATGAAAAAGAAGAGGAGACAGAAATGAAGGGGAGACAGAAATGAAGGGGAGACAGAAATGAAGGGGAGACAGAAATGAAGGGGAGACAGAAATGAATAAGGGGAGACAGAAATGAATAAGGGGAGACAGAGAAAGGAAAAAGAAGGAGACAGAAATGAAGAAGGGGAGAAAGGAAAAAGAAGGAGACAGAAATGAAGAAGGGGAGACAGGAATGAAAAAGAAGGAGACAGAAATGAAGAAGGGGAGACAGAGAAATGAAAAAGAAGAGGAGACAGAAATGAAGGGGAGACAGAAATGAAGGGGAGACAGAAATGAAGGGGAGACAGAAATGAAGGGGAGACAGAAATGAAGGGGAGACAGAAATGAAGGAGACAGAAATGAAGGGGAGACAGAAATGAAGGGGAGACAGAAATGAATAAGGGGAGACAGAGAAAGGAAAAAGAAGGAGACAGAAATGAAAAAGAAGAGGAGACAGAAATGAAAAAGAAGAGGAGACAGAAATGAAGAAGGGGAGACAGAAATGAAGAAGGGGAGACAGAAATGAAGAAGGGGAGACAGAAATGAAGAAGGGGAGACAGAGAAAGGAAAAAGAAGGGGAGACAGAGAAAGGAAAAAGAAGGGGAGACAGAGAAAGGAAAAAGAAGGGGAGACAGAGAAAGGAAAAAGAAGGGGAGACAGAGAAAGGAAAAAGAAGGGGAGACAGAGAAAGGAAAAAGAAGGGGAGACACAGAAAGGAAAAAGAAGGGAGACAGAGAAAGAAAAAGAAGGGGACAGAGAAAGGAAAAAGAAGGGGAGACAGAGAAAGGAAAAAGAAGGAGACAGAAAGGAAAAAGAAGGGGAGACAGAGAAAGGAAAAAGAAGGGGAGACACAGAAAGGAAAAAGAAGGGGAGACAGAGAAAGGAAAAAGAAGGGGAGACAGAGAAAGGAAAAAGAAGGGGAGACAGAGAAAGGAAAAAGAAGGGGAGACCGAAATGAAGAAGGGGAGACAGAAATGAATAAGGGGAGACAGAAATGAATAAGGGGAGACAGAAATGAATAAGGGGAGACAGAAATGAAGGGGAGACAGAAATGAATAAGGGGAGACAGAAATGAAGGGGAGACAGAAATGAATAAGGGGAGACAGAGAAAGGAAAAAGAAGGAGACAGAAATGAAAAAGAAGAGGAGACAGAAATGAAGAAGGGGAGACAGAAATGAAGAAGGGGAGACAGAAATGAAGAAGGGGAGACAGAAATGAAGAAGGGGAGACAGAAATGAAGAAGGGGAGACAGAAAGGAAAAAGAAGGGGAGACAGAAAGGAAAAAGAAGGGGAGACAGAGAAATGAAAAAGAAGGGGAGACAAATGAAAAAGGGGAGACAAATGAAGAAGGGGAGACAAATGAAGAAGGGGAGACAAATGAAGAAGGGGAGACAAATGAAGAAGGGGAGACAAATGAAGAAGGGGAGACAGAAATGAAGAAGGGGAGACAGAAATGAAGAAGGGGAGACAGAGAAAGGAAAAAGAAGGGGAGACAGAAATGAAAAAGAAGGGGAGACAGAAAAATGAAAAAGACAGAAATTAAAAAGAAAGGGGGTCACAGACAAATGAGAGACTACTAATTCACACCGCACATTGCTATGAGTTTTATTGCTGTGGAGCTCTGTGATATGTTCATACACATCACACATTACTGTGAGTTTTATTGCTGTGGAGGAGCTCTGTGATATGCTCTTACACACCGCACATTACTGTGAGTTTTATTGCTGGAGCTCTGTGATACACTCATACACACCGCACATTACTGTGAGTTTTATTGCTGGAGCTCTGTGATACACTCATATACACCGCACTTTACTGTGGGTTGTATTGCTGTGGAGCTCTGTGATACACACCACACATTACTGTGAGTTTTATTGCTGGAGATGTGATATGCTCAACTGTGAATAGATTAACAATTACTGTACTTCTTTATAGGACAATTTCGCTGCCGCTGAAGATCGCCTAATTATGGCGAACTGCACCGTATTTCTCAGTCAATTCGGCAGTATTTGCCAATTTGACAGTTTAGTTGCCGATTGTTTCCTCAGTATCTAAAAATAGGCCCACCAAAATCCTCAGCACCAGGCCCATAATACCCTTAATCCGGCCCTGTGCATACCTCAAACTCTAGCTCTGCCTGCCACCCCTGCATGCTAATGTTTTGTGTATAGAAGATCTGCATCTCTGCCATAACAAATAAAATTACCTTCAAGAGCATTTTGCTTTCCCTCTTCATGGTTTGCCACCCATTTATCTCTAATGGCTGTATTTTTGGGCCTATTGACTGTAAAATAGTCACAATATTTTAATTCTAAAACCTCTCTTTATTCTGTTGTGGAAATTGGATTATGCAAGGAGTGGATTTCTGTCTCTGGAAGTACTCGGGCATAACCGTAGAGAATAAATGTCTCCATTTATCACATTACTGGGCATGTTTTTATATAGATCTTCCCATTTTGATGCTGATTAATTTGCCACTTTGCTCAGATGATTCCACAAACGGCCGAGAGTTTGCGAGCATTCCTTATTTCTGTGTGTTTGATCTGTGAGATACATCACATGATTTCGCCCAGCCAGGCTCTGTTCCTCGTGATGTAACTGGATATTTTTAGATATGCAAGGCCTTCAATTTGTTTGTTTTTCTTGTTATTTCACATCTATGGAATATTATTGGACGTTACGCTAATACGCTTTGCAAAATCTAAAAATTCTCTAGTCTAAGGGCCCTATTACATTCCTCATGCATTTTTTTGCGCGTGCGCATTTGCGTGAGGGGCTAAACCATTTGCGCTGAACGTCGTATTACGACGTTCGCGCAAACGATGCATGTTATCGTCTACCGCGAGTGACCCTGCGCGAACGAAAATTTGTGCGCACATCCTATACTTAACATTGTCAGCCAAATGCGTTCGTGCGCTGGTACGTGGATGGTATTTGCCAGCTTCGTGCAACTTTGTACGAACGATGTTTGCGCCAATTTTTTTAACGTCTTTGAAAAGAAGGCGGTAACTGTAAATTTGATCATTCTGGCCGAAACGAAATGCACCAGCACGGAAAAAAAAATACAGCACAGTGCAGTTACACATTCTACACATACCCAAACAATAAAATTAATAAATTGTTTATTTTATTTTATTTCGCTGCAGCACATATACGCAGATTGACAGGCGCAACAACCGAACGTTAGAAAATGGTGGTTATTAATTCTGATTGGCTGAATCCTGGGAAAAAACAGTCTACCCACCGATTTCTACGCGGAACGTTAATGCACGCACGATTTTGCGTGTCGTTTTTGCGCATGAAAATTCGTGACGGACGAAGAAATGCTTTCGGATCGTAATACCGCGTTAATTTTCGTGCGATGACGAATTTTGCCGTGCGCAAAAAAAATTGCGCTGCGCGGACAACATTGAGCGAAGAATGTAATAGGGCCCTAAATGTGCAGTGTGTCTGCATATTGTGTTACAACTTTATTTGTTGGCGTTTCTATTACAGTCTATAACCTTTTGGTTTCCCCTTAGCTCCTCGCATTCCAGCAGATAAGCGTATCTTCACCACAACGCACACTCCCAGTTGCCTATTCCAGGATGTTGATGAAAGGTGAGAGGAATTCTGTTTCGAAGGACCCATAACTACAATTTTTATTTAAATTGTTTTTTTATTATTCTCTCTACTAACTTTTTTTTTTCTTCTTCTTCTTCTTCTTGAAACAGAGCTGTACCTCTTTTGGGGTATCTTCCTCAGGATCTGATTGGCAGCCCTATCATCCTGCACCTACATCCCAGTGATCGGCCCTTGATGCTTGCTGTCCATAAGAAAAGTACGTACATAATCCCACACCTGCCACCAGTTTAAACATTGTTGTGCAGTAATTACTGTAATCCATCATTTTGGGCCATTAGGGTACATGCTTGTATTCTTCGTTGTGAGGATGCATTGGCGGTTACTCACTAACCATCAATGTTTGCCGATGTTGCAACGGAGATAAACTTCAGCGATTCCCAAGAGGGAAATTCAAGCAGCAACGATTGAAGATTCACTGATGAAGCTTCTCTTCCGCTGTTTGTAATCACCTTCTGGGAAATGCCAATGTTTATCACAGTTGTAACAATGGCAGTGTACAGTGGATAGGGAATAACTCCTTTTTTTCCTTTGCTGAGAAGAAAAGGAAACTTCTCAATCCACACACTATTCTATTTTTGTTTCTGTAGTTCTACAGCACGGAGGACAACCTTTCGAATTCTCACCGATCCGGTTCTGTGCCCGTAATGGAGAATATATCACCATAGACACCAGCTGGTCCAGCTTCATCAACCCTTGGAGCCGTAAAGTAGCCTTCATCATCGGCAGGCACAAAGTTAGGATGTAAGTGTCTTTGTCTCTGCTCGGTTTTAATGTCAGATCAGTGCTTTTCGAAGCGTTTTTTTCACAAAAGAAGTGTCATTTCATAAAAGAGATGGGGTCTTCATTGCACTGTGGAAGGCAATGCTACGTCTGTTAATAGTGCTCTACAAATAGAAATATATGATGTGCTTAATAAAACTCATGAGGATCACTCTTTTGGAGTGGACTGGTTGGACTTCTAGTCTCTTACCTTGACCCTGACATAGATCGACCAGTGGAGACACAATGAAGGGGCTTCATAGGCAGAGAGTTCCCTGTAGGGCTGGGTGTTCTAGTTCATATAACGCAGGGCTCAAAATTTCCACTCGCATATGGCGAGTGGAAATTAAGTGAGGGAGAGTGGAAATACACACGCAGGCAGCACAATCAATTATTGCATGTTGTGTATTACGGCGGTGCCACCGTGTAGTCCCCCCCCCCCGCCCTTCCCCAGGCTGCACGGTGGCAGGAATCCGCTGCCTAACCTGACCCAGCTCGTCTCTGTCACTGGCAGGGGGTGGAGAGGAGATTCCCTGCCTCCTCGCTCTGCTCACACTGGGCTCCGATGACTGGGTATACATGTGTCAGGGGTCTGATGACTGGGTATTAATGTTATTTTTGTAACTTTATTCTAAATAAAACCTTTAACAGTGTAATTTCTTAAGATAATTTAAGGGGGTGTTTAGGGGCAGAGTTAAGGGCTGGGTAGGGGTTAGGTGGAGCAACTGGTGGCGAGTAACTCTTATGGCCTGGTTAGTAGCTTTAGACTTGAAATGTTGAGCCCTGATATAACGCATAGGTGGGAAAAGGGCAGATTTGCCACAAAATAACTCTGTTTAGCACTTATGTATGGTGTGAATTTTTGTTTTTTTATTAGGGGCCCAGTTAATGAAGACCTTTTCACTGCACCTCCTGGCACAGTAGATCAGACACTGCAGCCAGAAGTCCAGGAGATCACAGAGCAGATCCATCAACTCCTAATGCAGGTAAATTAAAGCCAACTGTGTATTATGAGATTAGGAGGGTAATAGGGAGAGGTTATATGGAGTAATAGAGTTATATGGAGTAACAGGAGGGTTGTAGGGAGAGGGTATATGGTGTAATAGGGGTTATAGCAGGGATCCTCACTGTTTTTTGTTTGGGAGCCACAGAGGCAGGAGATCAGTCAAGAGAAACGCATTACCAAAATACCTGTGACCTATCTGTTTGAATCCCCTCCCCAAATACTGTGTATTTTAAGCCTATACTACCGACACTTCTATATCTTTTTCAATGGAACTAAGAAGAAAAAAATCCTAGCTTTAATCAATATGAAGATGTGCAGAAAACTGCATTAATCACCTTACTTAACTGTAATTTTATGTCACCTTTGACTTTGCCTCTCTGTTCTACTTCTTTTTTTTTCTCTTTATTTATGGGATATAGATATAGATATACAGATCTATACAAAAAGCGAAGGCCTCGCAGGGCCTCCATAAATCTTCAAATACATTGCGGTAAAGCCAGAACTCCGCTAAGACACAGCAATAGGCATGAAATGAACCAAAAATCAAGTCATCTGATAGTGGAAATATGCATTGCTAAACCTCAAAAAGCAATAATCTAAGGAAAAGTCAGCGAAAGGCATCCAGTTAAATGAGGGGGGGGGGGGGGGTAAAATAAACCGAACAAGGGTTAGTGGCAAAGGCCAGGACTGTGCCGTCCCTGGAATATTCCCGAGGGACCGTGGGGAAGCCTGGGGGAACAAATGTCATGAGTCCCAGGTGCTCAGAGGGCCGAGTCAGCGTAGGCGCTCTCCGAGGGAACTCATAGGTGCCAAAAAAGAAAGAGAAAGCAGAAACATCCATAAAAAAGGAGCACAGCGTGGGGGACGACGACAACAAAGGGACTAAATTTTTAAAAAAAGACATTAGGGGGGGTAAGGGATACTCCACAGGAGGGGTTGTCACCAAAAGGCAAAGGCCAGCATCAAAAAAGAGAAGAAAGGCTTCAAACCAGTCGACTTCATCCCGTGTCCAGCAGAAAGGTCTCGTAAATAGTCCCATCATGACGAGGCCGCTCACGGATGGTGCGGTAAGCGGACATCCACCCGGATACTTACACCCCAGGAAGGGTCTCATCGCAGGGCCTGGGTAGGTGCTTCAGTCTGCCAGCAAACAGCATCCTGGAGGTTCGCCGCGGTCCAAGCACCAGCATCGCGGGGGAAGTGACGGCAACTCGCCCAGGGTTCTTCGCTATTCCGCCAATTGTGTCAGACTGCATCGCCTCACTATCGCGCCGCTCTGGCTTCCGTCCTGCATCGCGGGGATGAAATTCACGTGGCCGGCAGAGGACCCATCTCCTCTGTCCCTGGGTACAGCCCCTCAGAGCAGCCAGCATCCGTCGCCAGACACCCCTGGTGAGCGGGCTATCAGCGTCCTCTTCCTCCAGCATTCTCAGAAAGGCATCTAGGCCTAACACCAGGGCCCCCTCACCTCCAGTGGAGGGGGGACCCGTCCATCCAACCCCTCTCAGGTCCGCCCTCAGCTCCCACCTTACAGCCATCTAGGTCTGTCAGGAGATGGGGGCCCTCCATCTCCGTCGTCCTCAGCAGCAACCCGGTCCGGGGCAGAGCAGTCCGACCAGCAAGGCCAGTAGATGGCAGGATCCGGATGTCAGGACACAAGATGGCCGCTCCGCAGCCACGAGGCAGCCGCTGCCAGCAAAGTCTCTGGTCCGGAGGGGGGAGCTAAACGGACTCCGGACTGCACGATACCGAAGGCCAGCCGCTCACAGCCCGGTCAAGTGCAAAAGTGTCGCGAAAGAGTCAACTAGGAGTCCCTGTATGGAGAAGATGTGCGGAGCTCCACCGAGACACGTCTTCCCCCATCAGCAGCTGGCCACACCTCCCCCTCTGTCCTACTTTTGACTCTGTCTGTCCTTCTTTCTTTCATTCTTTCCTCTACTTCCTGTGCTCCTGTAAGGGTTCTGTAAGGTACCAGCGTGACAGGCAAGGTTCCGAACCCAGGATGCAGTGACACACGGAGACCAGGTTAGGGAAAACAGGGGTTTATTGTAGGATTCAGATAAATAATAAGTCCAGGTTATGTAGGATGCAGGGCAGAACTTAAAGATGAAAGAGACCAACTGGAATATGGAATCTTGGTGGATACGAGGGGATGCAGGAAACAATACAAGAAGACACAGAGGGCAGACACACGGAGGAGACTTACTGGGGATACGAGACAGGACAGGAAAAGGGCTGGATGGTTTCTTGAATAGCTGAGGAATCAAGAGACAGTTGATCAGCGGGAAACCAGGAAGCAGGGATCTAGGATGAAGTCTCTGGATGGCTCGGGAGACTTGATGCAGATGGGAAGCACAGGATAGATTCTGGATCAGTGTGCTTGGCTTGCTGGCTCAGGAACCATAATGCAGAAGCCTTGTCTTCTGGGTGCTCCACCCTTAAGTAGGGATTAGTCTCTGTGTAGATTAGAGGCACCTGTTATGCCTGCAGTCTGAGAGCAGGGTGGGACATAGGATACGCCGTCTTGTGGAAGTGCTGCCCTGCATTCAGGACAACGCAGCACCAGGTTTGCCTTTCTTCCTTTTACGGCGGGCTTTACGTGGGGTGCTGGGGGGCTCCAGACAGGAGTCCTGACAGCTCCTTTCTTTCCTTCTTTCTTTCTTTCTTTCCTTTGCCTCTTTTTCTTTCTTTCTTTCGCCTCTTTCTTTCGCCTCTTTCTTTCATTCGTCTCTTTCTTCTGTGCCTCTTTCTTCTGTGCCTCTTTCTTCTGTGCCTCTTATTACTTTCCTCTGGCTCTTATTTCTTCTGTGACAATTCCTTTCTTCAGCGCCATCACATGACAACCGCGCGTCACCAGAAATCTTTCCGTGCCGCTAATGGAGGTCCGTGAGCTGCCACTGCCGGCTATGCGAGCCGCACAATTAGTATCAGTGGTTTATAGGGAGAGAGGGTATATGGAGGATTTAAAGATAATTTGCATTAGTAGGATATGTAACTGAATGTTATTTGAAACAACTATCAGGATTTCCAAAGAAATGTATAAATGTATCTGTATAAACTACTGGAACTGTAATACATTGATTCTTTCATTGGCGTAACACATATCTAACAAATGTATCATGCCTGTGCTTCTCCCTCAGCCTGTGCATAACAGCAGCTCCAGCGGATACGGAAGTTTGGGAAGCAATGGATCTCATGAGAATCCTATGAGCGCGGCGTCTTCCAGTGACAGCAATGGGAATATCAATGAAGACATGAAAGACATACACGTTAGTTTTGTGAAGGTCCTAATGACTCTGAGACTGAGCAATCAGCCTTTAACACTGTCTTTATTGCTGCCTGAATAGGTGGGATGATAGGCATGCAGGCTCCTTGCTCCTTGTGCCCACACATTCTCTTCGGGCTCCATGTGTTGCCACATTATCTCTTGCCAAGGGGCCTCATCTGACCTCTGCCACGTCTCTGCTGTCCTGATACTGCTGTTTCTGCTGCACTTCCATTGAGGGGTTTTATCCTTGCCTTTCCCTGTTTCGTACTGCCTGACCGTTATCCCTGCTCCTTTCTTATATTTTTACACTCTCTCATTACTCCAATACACTATAAATAAAAAATCCCTCCTGTCATGCTTACGGTTTATATTTACATCTTGTACTAGAATGCCCTTGATTATGGGGTTGCCTGTGCTTTTTCCCAATAGAATTGCCATTGTGTCGGATCTCTGTGTGCTTCCCGTGTAAATGCCGTGTTCCCACTCATCGGAGTCTGCCTTCCTGTGTGTGGGTAGAGGGCACCGTGTGGGATTGCAGCTGAGCGACAGGCTGCCTTATTAATACAAGCTTGTGATAGATGCCCACCCAAGCAGTTGTGCGTCACGAATAGATTATGCCTAACGGCTGTTGTGGGGATGCACAGCGTGTGTACGTCACCAAAAGCTATAAGCCCGTATGCCTGAGTGGGTGTTTTGGCTGTGTGTCAGTCAGATCAGCCTCTGTGCTTGTGACCTATTGATCGCTCTGTCCAAACGGATCAAATCATCAGTGCAGACAGAGTAGTGTGTACATAATGATCCTGCATACACTGGTGCTTATTTGGGGGGGGGGGAATATATTTGGTTTTCTCAAATATTTCCCCTTTCCCCTCCCACTGATTGTTTCTACTTTCATAGCCATTAAACTCTATCCCAAAACCCATCTATATGACACGTTAATCCACACATTGCATTGACCGTTTAACCAGATACCTGCCGTTTGATCATGTGCTTTATAGGTATTTACAGAGGATATAATCCTTTATGTTCTCATTTATAGAGTCGGTCTCTAAGCTTACAGGACACATCCCTGGTACTGAAAGAAAAACATGGATCTGGAAGCCCACAATTTAAAGCCCAACAGAATCCAGAGAAACAAGCAGGTACACAAGACTTCATTGAAAATAGCTTGATGTGAATAATATATTGTGCTGAAATCATATTGTGTAAAATGTGCTGTCATATTGTGGTTGTGGCAGGTGCTCGTTTACTGGCTCTTCAATTGGTTTTGTATTTTCTTTGCATTTTTCTCTTGTATCAATCAAGTGGTACGTCAGCATGTGGTTTATTTTATGCTGCCGTCTAACCTTTATTCGGAATCGTACCCATTAGGCAGGACGCCCCGTGCTTTAAAATCATTATTTGAGAAATTGGCGACCCATGCCTGCTTGCAGATGGTTGTTGTGGCACCAGTAATCAACAGCCAGTCGTAATATTGTTCGTATATAAACCCAACATGGAATTGTTTGACCACTAGCAAAATACAGCATGTGTCTCATCTGCTGATCTTTTAACAACATAATAAATAAGGATTTCCATCTCCGTAACTGATATACACGCAACATGGAAGGGGATAAGATTTAATGAAATCTAGTTACAGCTACAAGCATTTATAAAGCACCAACAGATTCCTTAGCGCTGTACAGTGGGAGAGACAGAATAACAAATATAAATACACGTTATACACACGGAACAGTAGGAGAGAGGATCCTGATCGAGAGCTTACCATCTAAGAGGAGAGGGGTGTCACAGTAGGTGAGGGTACCTGGAGTATGTGTAGTACCGGGGTGCATGTGGGCTACTGGAGTGAGATCATTTACTGGAAAGTTGCAGTGACCAGACTGGAAAGGGAAACCTCAATTGGGCAAATTTTACTAATACCTCTTCAATATCAATTTGGCTATATATTGTTCTAACCCATTGGGCAATATTCCATAGTTGGTGCTACCAGAGCCAGTATAGTCTATGGCAGGCCTCAAAATTTCCACTCACCTGCTCGCATTTGGCGAGTGGAAATGCAGAGGCAGGCAGTGCAGCATAGGGGTTAGGTGGGGCAACTAGTGGCAAGTAACTGTTAAGGCTTGGCTAGTAGCTTGGGACTTGAAATTTTGAGCCCTGGTCTATGGAGTTAAGTTGGCACGATCTCTGGAATGTTGCCCAATATGTTTGTTACTATCTGCTGATGATCTGATTATTACTGGATAGAGAAGAGTTTGTCAAGACACTACTTGCATACCCTGAGCGTTTGCCTCTTGCCGGTCTCTGTATTACAGATGACACCTCTACCGCAGCTCCATATAGCAAGGACATTACTAAGGACGGCTCAGGAAGCTGTATCAGTCCCGCTCAGCTTGAAGAGCTGCCGGTGAAGCCACATCCATATTCATACCAGCAAGTCAACTGCCTGGATAGTATAATCAGGTGATTAAATTGCTGCACATCTCTTTCGCTGCCGTCCAAAGATCACACTGGGTTATAGCAACTAAGATATCACTGCTGCTAATTAATATTAAATATTAATAAGCAGGAAATATGGTTTTACTGTATGATATTCAGTCCAGCTTTTCTGCAGATTTTTTATGTCTTTTTCTCAGAATCAGCCAGACATACTGGACCACTTCACATTTATTCAGGCTTTCCTCCAGCAGAAGACTGCTTTCAAGACTTGTTGTGTAGCATGGTGAAGCTGGAGTAGAATCACAAAAGGACTTATGGGGTTCCTCCGCAGTTCAGGAAATGTAGCTTGACTAGTTTTTTTTAAATGGAAATTGGTACACAGTTTTTATTTTAATTTTTTTTATGTCAAATCCCGTCAAAACACTTTCTCACCTGGAGAAGATATGACACAATAAAAATAGAACCCGATACTTTATTATAGCCTCAGGGCCTATTTTTTATTTTTAAAGCACTGTTTGATTGATGAACAGGTTTATTGTGTAAACTGATGGTTCCCAACCGCGGTCCTCAGGTATCTCTAACAGGCCAGGTTTTAAGGATCACCTTGGGGAAATGCAGACTTAATCCTGCAATCACTGAGCAGCAAATCATATCCCCTGTGCTGTGCTTCACATATCTGGAAAACCTGACCTGTTAGGAGAACTTGAGACCCAGGGTTGGGAACCACTGGTATAAATCATCCATACCGTAACCATAAGTATGTGCAGGCTCGGCTCTCCCTAATGCTGAATGAATCCCGCAAGTCTCCAATTTATGTTCTTGTCTACATTTTCTAGATGCACCTAGTGTGGATCAAGATAAATCGTGTAAAATTGAATGTGTATATAAAATAGTTATATATAAAACATGAATAGGATGCACTGAAGGACTTTGAATAAAGGATTAATAGTTTTTTTAAGTTTTTCTAAGTCATTGAGTGCATCCTATTTCTTCACGTTTTGGATATCTACACAGGATGTCTGCACCAAGGCATTATTACATCTCATTATAGGCTATAGCAGGCTGTTTATCCTTCCTTGTAAATTATTTTATAAATAAATATCTGTATCATCTATACCATGTCTACAGGGTTATCCAGACGTGGACTCCTTGCTCGATGTGCCTAGAGGGGTGTCAGCTATACCCTCCTGACGAGGCCTAACAAGGCCGACACAATCATCAGGGTCTGCTGCATCTCTCGTGCAGGGATGACGTCCTTGGCATTTCAGTACTATCTGCCCTTTCTGGGTGAGAGCAGTCTGGTATGGATATGGAGCATTCGTCCCTGTAATGGCACAATTGAGCTAAAGCCACTAGCAGGCCACTAATGCTGTTGCTCGTCCTCAGGATCCTCACAAACCCCTCTGTTTCTCACTTAATGGGTAGTAGAACACTGAACTTTTGCAGATACAATGGGTTTTTTTCAAACCTTGCTCGCCTGTCATAAATCTAGTAAAAGCATCATAATCCTAATAATTTTTTATTCATCTTCATACAAATGGATTCTGAAAACTATGGAGTCCACATATCTTTTGAAAGTTGCATTGTACCCAGGACAAAAACGACTATATCAATTACACGATGAACTTAATTGCAAAGCTTCCTGCCATGCGAGCGACCTATGGTGTCTGTTGCATAACTTGCCACGTCAGCCTGAGATATGGGTTACTTTTTAATGTTTTCCATCCTGCACTTGGACCCACATTTCTGGCTGATTTGCCTGTAATGGTTAATAGATTATTTTAATACGCGCGTGAAAAGTCCTGTGTGCGTTTGTGCTTTAGTGTGGTCTTATAGTTTTTAATCTTGCCTCTGTTTAGGAAACTTCATCCATCAATATTCTCTGTGCAGTTACTTTAGAAATGGCCAGAGCAGTAAACCCAGTGATGTCGAACTCTTTAGGAATCTGCGGTGTCCAACCTGTCTGTCTCTAATTATATATATATATATTTAATTTTTATTTTTTATAAATCTGTTTAGATACCTGGAAAGTTGTAATGTTCTCGCCTCTGCTAAACGAAAGTGGGTTTCCTCCTGCAATACTTTGTCTTCTACATCTGATGAAGACCGTAACCAGATGCCGGAGCGAAATACAGATCTCCTGCAGGAGGAAGGCCTCGCAATGGGAGTGGGGATACAATTGAGTAAGACTTCCGTTATAAATCAGATGCTCTTTTGATTTTTATTTGTATAGGTTCTTGGTTTTTGATTAACCTTTTTCCTACCGAAAAAGGTATATACACTATTTCTCATTGAAATAATGAAAACCAAAACTTGGCACACAAAACCTCATTTATATATGTTTTAACCCTTTCACTACCAAGTGCTTTTTCAAAAAGTCATTATCAAGAACCAGTGTTTTTTAAAAAAATTTTTTTTAACTAATTGTACAGGAAGAAATATTCGGGAATATTCCCAGTGTATTTCTTATTGTAATAACCTATTTGGTAGACAGATGGCGCCATCTACTTTCCAAAACTGAGTTGCTGCAGTTTAAACTGCAGCTCGTGGTTCCTGGCATCGGCTGCTAAAAGCCCGATATGTCAGGACATTCTTCAGTCACTTTTAAACAGTTTTATTACCTCGGGCGTTATGCCCACTGGGCTAAAACTTTGGGGGGGAACCTTCTGCATCCCATAAGCAAACAAAATTAGTTTGCAGCAAACGGATTTAATTTGCTCTTGTCCCGCAGAGCTGCAGATCGATATAATTCGATATCGGGACCTGCTGGTGCCTTTGAAGTCCCGAGATATCTCTATCTTGGGAGTAAAGGGTTTAATGCAATATTGTTGTTCTGCCTGGGGACATTAAACATTTTTTGAGCTTACTTCTGTCACCCTTTATTATTGTAAAGAGAGACTACAAGAAACAGCCCCCACCCTCACTGTAACAAAAACATCAACAAACTTTAATACTTCATTACAACATCCATCCTGAACATATAATGAACATATTTCTGTTGTGGGATACCTAAAAGAAAAAGTGTGCATGTGTAGAACTGGAAATAAATGGAAAATAATTAAATCAGAGCAATATTGTGTGATTTATAAAATACGATGCCATAGAAGTACAAATTATTCCCGTATGGCAGGGGCTTACCTAGAACATATGGCACCCGGGGCGGATCCTATATTTGGCACCCCCCCCCCCCCAACTTTAAAATGTAAAAAAAATAAAAATCACACGCATTTTTTTAATGTTTAAAAAAATATTTTTAGTTATAGCATTCTGGCAGGACATGACATATACATATAATAATGATATATCATGAATCTGCCGATGGTGGATCATTCATGCGTCCTCTGTGCTGTGCAATAAGGGGCGAGTGTAGATTCTTTTTGAATAATTGTTATTTTTAAGTGATTTTGCAAACTCACAACATATCCATCCTATAGTGTTTTTTCTTTTTTCTGTAAGAGACCTTTTTATTATCAATCATAGGACCTTATATGTAAATTCCAGATATTTTCATTAAGTAGGCCGACTCCTTGCACTTCGGGGACCCTGCGGTGAATGGTGAATTCACTGCAGGGTGGGGAAATTTGATTCCCCGAACTGCAGGGAACAACAGAACACCAAATTGTTGGCGTCATTTCGGTGCTCTGTGAGTAACCCCTTTAGTGGTGGCTTTTTTGCCGCCTCCTGGAAAGTGCCAGCCTAGGCCTTGCCTACGCAGGACATACTTGAAAATTAGTGAAATCTCAATGGTCTCTATTGAAATCTCAAATCCCTCCTGGTAAAATACTTTTCAAAAGTAAAAAATAATATATATTTTTTTAGGGTGGTGTCACCCGGTGCGGCCCGCCCCCCCCCTTTGGTTCGCCCCTGCCATATGGTGTAACCTGTTGTGTTTGTAGCTCAGTTTGAAATTCAGGGGGTTGTAGATGTTCTCTTATGGGACAAATGGGTAACACGTATCCAGTCATTTGTTGACTGTACTCCCCTTCTTTGCAGATGACCAGTTCCTTTCATCCATCATGCCTAAACTGCCAGGCCCTGCGCCCAGACAGTATCTCAACTCACGGTCTCTGGAAGATTCGGATCCTGGACCCACTCTCAACACTTTGTCAGAAGTAGCAGACATGAACCATTGTCCGCTGCAACCTCCAGTGTCTATTACTACCATACCTGGGCCAGGTTGTCATCCATCCCTTGCCTCCTTGCCTGTCCCTGGTCCGTCCTCCTTTCCTGTACTGGTTCCTCTACCTACGGCTACCAAAGCAGAGAGTGTTGTGTCTCTCACCAGCCACTGCAGCTACAGCAGTACAATCGTGCACGTCGGTGACAAGAAACTACACCCTGAGATAGGTAAGGTACACATGATTATGATACATCTAATAGCTACACCTTGATGTTAACTGTGACATTGTAACTTGTATGTGTGTGCCCCTCAATAAACACCTCAATTTCTTGGTGGGAGGTAAATGCTCACCTTTGGTCAGTCATTATTCAGATCACCTGACCAGCCCAGTTCATGTAGGCTAGGCTTTTCTTTTGACGTTTCCAAAATAACACCTGCAGAACAATAATGAAATGCACACAGTCCATAATTACAAATGATATCCATGTGGCAGACTACTAGTGATACAAAAAAAATAAGCTTCAAAATACCCGATATTTTATATATATCATTACATGTAATTAGAAATGACACCGGAAAAAATAAAAAGCCATCCTTTTGCTACATAAAGAGAGGTGGTGTCAGGCAGAAAGCCCCCCAAACCTCCACCAATGCCTATTGGCTTCTCCATTCTATGTCATAATCTGTCAGTTTGAATTGAAAGGAAATTGCTCTATATATTTACATTTAACATATTGTTTCCACAAATGGTCAGAATTCGAGGATGCTCCTGCACAAGTAAAGGCTGTGCCTCCAGAGAAAGAGCCATGCAGACGACTGGGACTCACTAAGGAGATCCTGTTGGCGCACACTCAGAAGGAAGAGAATGATTTTCTTTCTGGTTTCATGGATGTCAAGAAACTAAGTGCCTTTCAAAGCCGGTGCAACAGCTACCTACATGAGAGACCAGGGGGTGAGTGACTTGGGCAAATCTCTGGGTGCTTGGGACAGGGATCAGAGACCTAAGCCTTTTATTTGTTTTGGAACTACAGCTCCCAAAAGACTCAGTCTAATGGCGGAGGATCATGGGAGATGTAGTACCAAAGCATCTGTGGAATCAAGGTTTCCTAACCCTGATCTAGGAGTATTTTATTTGGATGAACAGTGTAACCGTTTCTGACCTGGTGTATGTGTAAAGCTTGGATCTTGGCGAAATTGCCAGCTAAAATAATTGAAATGCATACACTTTCAATTCAGAATATGTTTTGAAAGCCTGGGAGAGTCGTTTTTGCGTACTGTATGTGTTTGTAGTCTATTTAAGGGGTTATTCAGAGAGCAGAGACATTTCGGTGCTTTCTCGTTCACCGCACGTCTACTTGCACCTTGGCTTAGGCTGTTCCGGAATGTTCCAAGTGATGTTACATAAAGACAGAGGTAAACTTATATTAGGAGGCACATGGCGCCACCATATGGCGAGCAGGAGCATTAGCAGAGATGAGTGGGTCGCACTCCAACACATAGGAAGCAACCGGTTGAGTCTTTGCCGTTTTTGAACACATCATAAAACACTGATCTAACAGATTCCAGGCCACAAAGGCTGATATTGTAATAATTGTGACATTCGTTAGCAAATTGCTTGTGACTTTGTGAAAACGCTTAGTGAATAAGATGTGTTCAATGTGTGTAAGTAAATTGAGCATTTTGGGATATGCCAAACAAGAGGTAACAATGCTTTGGAAAGCCGTGTTTATCTGCCCTGGCCTTGTAGTTGGGTTTTACCTGAAAATATATTAAACGTTTCCTGATTCTCTAGTGGCCAGTAAATCCGATCCTATTAGCCTTGCCCTCTACCTCCTGAGCCTCCTCCTTACGTTTAGTTTAGTTTGGATTAGG
Organism: Leptobrachium leishanense; assembly: GCA_009667805.1. Classification (NCBI taxonomy): domain Eukaryota; kingdom Metazoa; phylum Chordata; class Amphibia; order Anura; family Megophryidae; genus Leptobrachium; species Leptobrachium leishanense. Next base: position 71,743,175 of record CM019066.1, read on the forward strand.
GAAGTAAACCGTGAATACACGGCCCTTGTCCCGCTTTCCTTTATTATACAGTTTTACTCGACCCCTTACCTCTCTTTCCTTTATTATACAGTTTTACACGGCCCTTACCTCTCTTTCCATTATTATACAGTTTTACACGGCCCTTACCTCTCTTTCCTTTATTATACAGTTTTACACGGCCCTTGTCCCGCTTTCCTTTATTATACAGTTTTACACGGCCCTTGTCCCGCTTTCCTTTATTATACAGTTTTACACGGCCCTTGTCCCGCTTTCCTTTATTATACAGTTTTACACGGCCCATGTCTCTTTACCTTTTATTATACAGTTTTACACGGCCCCTTACCTCTCTTACCTTTATTATACAGTTTTACACAGCCCTTGTCTCTCTTACCTCTTATTATACAGTTTTTACACGGCCCCTTACCTCTCTTCCTTTATTATACAGTTTCACGGCCCTTGTCCGCTTTCCTTTATTATACAGTTTTTACACGGCCCTTGTTCCCCGCTTTCCTTTTTATATACAGTTTTACACGGCCCATGTCTCTCTTACCTTTATTATACAGTTTTACACGGCCCCTTACCTCTCTTACCTTTATTATACAGTTTTACACAGCCCTTGCCTCTCTTACCTTTATTATTCAGTTTTACACGGCCCCTTACCTCTCTTTCCTTTATTATACAGTTTTACACAGCCCTTGTCTCTCTTACCTCTTATTATACAGTTTTACACGGCCCCTTACCTCTCTTTCCTTTATTATACAGTTTTACACGGCCCTTGTCCCGCTTTCCTTTATTATACAGTTTTACACGGCCCTTGTCCCGCTTTCCTTTATTATACAGTTTTACACGGCCCATGTCTCTCTTACCTTTATTATACAGTTTTACACGGCCCCTTACCTCTCTTACCTTTATTATACAGTTTTACACAGCCCTTGCCTCTCTTACCTTTATTATTCAGTTTTACACGGCCCTTGCCTCTCTTTCCTTTTATTATACAGTTTTACACGGCCCTTACCTTGCTTTCCTTTTATTATACAGTTTTACACGGCCCTTACCTCTCTTACCTTTTATTATACAGTTTTACACGGCCCTTACCTCTCTTACCTTTATTATACAGTTTTACACGGCCCTTACCTCTCTTACCTTTTATTATACAGTTTTACACGGCCCTTACCTTGCTTTCCTTTTATTATACAGTTTTACACGGCCTTTCCCCATCTTACCTTTATGATACAGTTTTGCACAGCCCTTTCCTCGCTTACCTTAAGGCTGGCTGTCCACTGGATCCGTATTTGTGCGTTGGTGCGATCATCCAGTATCGCGTCTCATCGTCTGACCCATCCTACAACGTGCAGGTGAATGGACCATCGTCCATTGCGTCTGATGTCAGACTTCCTGCGACGGAGAAAGACGCCATCAGATGTGCGATGCCTTCCATTTGAGGGGAAAATCGCAGACATCTGACAGATCCCTGGAGAGAAGATGGATGTGGACAAGCTGATCAGGTGAATGATTTGGATTGAGTTTGATCTGGAAAGGTCAAAAGAAGTGGCAGATGGAGGCTGCAGGTTCTTTTAACATGTTCTGCCTTCCCACCTGCTTACTGACTTAACAAAACATATAATATGCAGACACTAGGGTTACCAGGTTGGCCATGTTTCACTTATTCATGCTGATGGGCATTGCATGAAAGTGCCACCCTGCAACATGTAGAATCCATACACTGCAGGTAAATCAAAAAGGAATCCGAGGTGACCAATCTCTACTATGAAACTGATTTTCCTGAAGCTTAGAAGTTATACATGTGCAGGGCAGCACTTTTACCTGTGCTCTTCCTCTGTATGAAATAGTAATGTGTTTCCAGGAAAACATGGCTGCCCTGGCAACCCTAGGCTGCTAGACACGTGCATAGTTTGGCCGAGTGCCCCAGCCTCCTTGTAATTTTTTTTTTCCTGAACAATTTTATAACATTTTTTTTTAAAAAGGACTGAGTGTTTCAAAGAGCAGGATATGCTGGTTTTATATGCAAAACCAGTTCATTTTGGTTTTGGCAGCCTCTGTCTGATTTTGATCTGGATCATCCGTGGTCGCGTGACAGATCGCACGCAGTGTACGACCCTAGTCGCACCTGGTCGGAAGACTGGTGTCGTCCATGGTCTGACGAAAATGTCGGTCGTCCGACTACAGATCCAGTGGGGCCAGCCTTATACAGTTTTACACGCCCCCTTACCACTCTTACCGTTATTATACAGTTTTACACAGCCCTTGTCTCTCTTACCTTTTATTATACAGTTTTACATGGCCCTTACCTCTCTTACCTTTATTATATAGTTTTGCACGGCCTTTTCCCCTAGTACCTTTTATTATACAGTTTTACATGACCCTTACCTCTCTTTCCTTTATTATACAGTTTTACACGGCCCTTGTCTCTCTTACCTTTTATTATACAGTTTTACACGGCCCCTTACCTCTCTTACCTTTATTATATAGTTTTACACGGCCCATGTCTCTCTTACCTTTATTATACAGTTTTACACGGCCCTTGTCTCTCTTACCTTTATTATACAGTTTTACACGGCCCCTTACCTCTCTTACCTTTATTATATAGTTTTACACGGCCCATGTCTCTCTTACCTTTATTATACAGTTTTACACGGCCCTTGTCTCTCTTACCTTTTATTATACAGTTTTACACGGCCCCTTACCTCTCTTACCTTTATTATATAGTTTTACACGGCCCATGTCTCTCTTACCTTTATTATACAGTTTTACACGGCCCTTACCTTTTATTATACAGTTTTAAACGGCCCCTTACCTCTTACCTTTATTATACAGTTTTAACGGCCCTTACCTCTCTTACCTTTTATTATACAGTTTTACACGGCTCCTTGTCTCTCTTACCTTTATTATACAGTTTTACACGGCCCTTACCTTTTATTATACAGTTTTACACGGCCCCTTACCTCTTACCTTTATTATACAGTTTTACACGGCCCTTACCTCTCTTACCTTTATTATACAGTTTTACACGGCCCTTACCTCTCTTACCTTTTATTATACAGTTTTACACGGCTCCTTGTCTCTCTTACCTTTATTATACAGTTTTACACGGCCCTTACCTCTCTTACCTTTTATTATACAGTTTTACACGGCTCCTTGTCTCTCTTACCTTTATTATACAGTTTTACACGGCCCCTTACCTCTTATTATACAGTTTTACACGGCCCTTACCTCTCTTACCTTTTATTATACAGTTTTACACGGCCCTTACCTCGCTTTCCTTTTATTATACAGTTTTACACGGCCCTTACCTCTCTTACCTTTATTATACAGTTTTACACAGCCCCTTACCGCTCTTACCTCAGATGATAATGTAGATTAGGTTGGGGTTAGAGTTGGAGCATTTAGGGATACTTTAGGATAGGGGTCATAATTTAGAGATTTACGGTTATGGGGTGTTTTAATCCATGATTAGTGTTGAGGAATTTAATTCCTACAATTTTTAGATGACTCTTTAGATGAATTTTTGGAGTAACATTACATTGTATCTTGCAGCTAAGTGTTTTGTCCAAACTTAACCAGGGCAGTCAAAATGGGAACTACAACTCCCATTATTCCATGGCCACGTAGGTGTGTGTCCAGGCACACCCTAATGTTGGGTGAAGAGGTCCTTTTTCACCTCCTGCATTGACTATTTAGATGCCCTTCGGCTGCTTCAGGATGAATAACACAAAAACTGGCATTATCTCTGATTACAGGATTGTTATTTCTAATGAAAAATGTGTATTTTGTGCAAAATTTTCTAAACCCAAGTTTTCAGTTAATAAATGTTCTATAGGTGCACACCCTAATGTAACGGGCTGCGCACGCCAGTGCCTGTCCATCTATTACATTCAGAGAATTCTGGGAATTGTTGACCCTCAACATCAGTCGGATACATTCTTACATTGGTGAAATGTCTCAATATGGAACTTACCTTCCGTCTTTTAACGCACTCCTATTTTACCGTCTCCACGTCTACTTTGCATCCCAGCATGTGCATGATCATATATAGTATGTCTGAACTGGTGCACTATGTAATGGGTGTTATCATTATTGCACGTACATTGTATGTATTTTCTGATTTTGTTTCATTGCTGTGCATAAGGATTGTAACAACACGTTTTTTGTAACAACATGTTTTTTCTTTTTTTTGCTTCTTTGCAAAACCTTGACCCTCACATTATGCCGTGTTTGTTCGTTTTGTAAAAAAAAATTTGAGACCGATTCATCACCTGAGCCATTTAAAACCTGCTGGCAACCAGCCTCAAGCCAATAATTTTGCTACCATTTAATTATGGACGGTAGCAAGCATACTTTGATGTCTTGCATATCAAAGCTTAATGAATGCCCTGCAGTAAGTTAATCTATTGACGGAGCATTTCTCTGCTATTTATTCTTTCTGCAGCCTCTCGCTCCCGCTGTCCTCAGGGTCCTGACGCAACCTGGAAGAAAACTGGGAAAAATCGTAAACCAAAAGCAAAGAGAGTGCGGCCAGAGTCCTGGGACAGTAGCAGCTCTAGTATTCCTCACCCACATCGTCAACCTTTAACTGGTCTCAATACTACGGCATGGTCACAATCTGGCACCTCCCTTGCCAGCTATCCACCTCTGCCATACCCCGTGCTGCCTGCTTACACTATGCCGGTCTTCCCGCCACAACCAATTCCTACACCAAATGAGGTTCCTCATGTCCCCACTACAAGCCCATGTTCCATGCAACCTTTCACAGCACCTATGTTTCCTCCTGTTATGGCCTTGGTAATGCCCAACTATATGTACCCTCCCACTATGCCACCAGTCATATATCCAGTGTCTGGCCCACAACCTCCTTTCCCTGTCCAGCCTCCTTCATATGCCCCACAGACACTCTTCCCTGTAGCACAGTCTACTGCCTTACCAACCTTCCCCATTCCACAACCCACATTCCCTGTTCCGCTGCCTGTGATTTCTGTTCCACAGCATGCCTTCCCTGTACCTCAGACATCCTATGCTCCACAACCAGTACAAAGTCTTTACCCTGGGCAATCTGCCCCTAAGCCCCATCTGCCTGGCCTGCCAAAGGTGAAAGAAGGAATCTCCTGGTGCTCTACGCCGCGGAACCCCCAATCTCCATTGTTGTTCCAGTCTCGCTGCAGTTCCCCTTTGCAACTCAATTTGTTGCAGTTGGAAGAGTCTCAGAAAGCAGAACGTTCAGAGTTGGTCAAAGGAGTAACCAACACCATCTCCATTCCACCACATCCCATTGAAGAGCCTCAGTTGGTATGTTGACTATTAGATGTTTCTACATATTACTATATAGTATATATTCATAGTTGCCTAACAGTAGTCTTTTGTCTCTCGTGGTTAGCGCCACTCTAGGGCAGAATCTCCAGAAGATGGTCAAACCAGTGATGCTAGGTCTGCATGTAGTGATCTGATGGACCTGTTGCTCCATGAAGATGCATCTTGCGGTACGTGCTCAGCCTCATCGGCTGTCTCCGAGTCAATGACCTCAGGATCGCATGGACATGGCACTTCTGGGAGTCAAACAGGTAGGACTGGTGCATGAATTAAAATGGTCAAAGTAAGGAACAAGACTTGAGAGTCAAAATCAAGAGTGTGGAGGCCTCAAGGGTGGATTAATCAATTTGTCTTAATTGCAGGGAGCAGTCTTACAAGCTGCAGCAGCAAGTATTTTGGCAGCGTGGACTCTTCTGAGAACAATCAGCTCCTAAAGAAGACACAGGGAAAAGAGACTGCCAGCACAAAGACAGCCATTAAATACATCCTGCAGGATCCCATGTGGTTACTGATGGCCAACGCTGATGAGAATGTGATGATCAATTATCAGATCCCGTTGAGGTGAGTGAAGAATATGAAAAACTGATAAAGCATACGAAGACCTCAAAAAGCGTAAAAAAAATAGAACTGTTTGGTTGAGTGTCCCAAATTTTGTATAACGCCATATTGATGGGGGTATCATCATTGCAAAGCTACATTCCTAGTTGGCTACAGCTAGCTGCCAGAGTAGAGTCTGATAAGTGGTTTCCGATTTAGATTTTGCTTGTGTAAATCTTTGGACACTGAATCCTCCGTTGGTGGTGGTTAAACGGTTTATTCAGAATAAATGAAAAAAGGTAGTGATGCACCGAAATTTCGGTCAATGAAATATAACAGCCGAAAATGGGATTCCGGGTTTAGGCTGAAAATCGTCCGAAAATACTTTTTCTATTCTGCTTGCCTAGCCCCCATGTGCCCTGTCGTCTTTATGCCCATCGCGATGAGGAGGTCTGAGTCCTGTGTTGGTTCTAATTGATGGTGGCCGGTAACCCCCTGTGATTGCAAATCTGGGGAAGCCACGAGCCGAGTCCTGCAGTGGGACGAGTTGCTGCGAGAGGTCTGTCAGTGCTCAGCCTCGGAATTTGGTGACGTCCTTCAGCACACACGGGGCCAGGCTGTGTTAACCACATGAGTGCTGTATTAAAAAATAAAGAAGTAGGTTGACAACAAAAATTTTAAATAAAAAAGATACTAGATCTATTTGAAAAACACTACCCTTTAGGAAAAAATATGTGAAACACATAGATGGAGATCCCACTCATTTAACCCCCAAGTTCTTCCTATAAAGTTATGGAAGTTAACTTGAAGAAGGAAAGATAACAATAAAGCAGTTTTAACGTGCGTTTAGCCGCACGAAATCACGGCCGTGCTAGCAGAAAATGATGTCCAATGCCGGGGGCAGTGGCGTAGCGTGGGTTGTCAGCGCCCGGGGCCAGCCAAGAATTGTGCGCCCCCCCCCCAACCTGTGGACACGTTATCGATATTGCCCCAGCTCTCACATGGATATTGCCCCAGCTCACACATGGATATTGCCCCAGCTCATGAATTTGCCCCAGCTCACACATGGATTTGCCCCAGCTCATGGATTTGCCCCAGCTCACACATGGATATTGCCCCAGCTCATGGATTTGCCCCCAGCTCATGGATTTGCCCCAGCTTACACATGGATTTGCCCCAGCTTACACATGGATTTGCCCCAGCTCATGGACATGCCCCAGCTCATGGATTTGCCCCCAGCTCACTCATGGATTTGCCCCAGCTCACTCATGGATTTGCCCCCAGCTCATGGATTTGCCCCAGCTCACTCATGGATTTGGCCCAGCCTCACTCATGGATTTGCCCCAGCTCATGGATTTGCCCCCAGCTCACTCATGGATTTGCCCCAGCTCACTCATGGATTTGCCCCCAGCTCATGTATTTGCCCCCAGCTCACTCATGGATTTGCCCCAGCTCACTCATGGATTTGCCCCCAGCTCATGGATTTGCCCCCAGCTCACTCATGGATTTGCCCCAGCTCACTCATGGATTTGCCCCCAGCTCACTCATGGATTTGCCCCCAGCTCACTCATGGATTTGCCCCCAGCTCACTCATGGATTTGCCCCCAGCTCATGGATTTGCCCCCAGGTCATGGATTTGCCCCAGCTCTCACCTGGATTGTTGCCCCAGCTCCGGCAGGGGGTTGAGGGGACCCAGATGCCGGGCAGCGCGGGAGCACCTGCCCGGTCTTGAACAGTCCGTCCTGTGAAGTGGATGCGGCTGTGTGCGTGCGCAGCCGGTCACGCGGTCCGGCCAGTCAGGTGGTACAGAGACTCAGTACCACCTGATTACCTGGACCACGTGACCGGCTGCGCACGCACACAGCCGCATCCACTTCACAGGACGAACTGTTCAAGACGGGCAGGCGCTCCCGCGCTGCCCGGCATCTGGGTCCCTCAACCCCCGGGCCAGTTTTAGGGGCGCGAATGCGCCCCTAACAAAACTGCGCCCGGGGCCACGGCCCCCCCAGCCCCCCCCCACGCTACGCCACTGGCCGGGGGACACACGAAGTACGGCCGCACGAAAGTTCGTCCGCGCAACGCAAGTGGCAAACGAACGCATTTTTTCTAGAACGTCAAACCGCTAGTACGGATGTACAGAGTGCGCTGCGTCCGCTAGAGGTGTGTGTGCGTGATTGGGAGACGTCAGACGCTGCTAATGTCCGGCCAACATAATGTCCAGACACAAAAAGTGTTTTATTGATGATCCGTACAAAATCACGGACGAAAAGGCGCATCGTATGACCGCTATTGCGTGTTCCGTGAAAAAAATACGTCCATTCGTTCGAACGCACTTTTTCACGGACAACGTGAAAAATGCGTTCATCTGACCCTAGCCGTAATGGAGTGACAAATTTTCGAATTTCAAGAAATCTGAAAAAAAAAATCCAGTTTTTTTTAAAATAAATAAGCACCTCAAATGTCCTTATCGTGCAGTAACGGAGAAAGCAAGGAAAGACGGCAAAAAAGGTCCCATTTTAAAGCTGAACAGCCCTTTTCACAGGTTCAATAAAAGGATACACAACAAAAAATAACATACAGATAAATAAACCTCGGGTTGCAGTGCCACCTGAAAAAAGAAAAGGAAAATGCCAGCTGCTACTAGGTGGTGAATAACACGTGTGCACCTCAGGCGGGCGTCAGAACGCACAGTATAGCCATAAAGGACACCGGCACAACCAGTGCGTTTCTTCATATGGTCCAACTGTGTCATCAATGCTTTACTAGGAGAGATAAACCAAAAATATACATTTCAGACACATCCGCTTCTTGAGTGTACAGTGCACTGAAACAAGATGGATACATGGAACAGTCTTCCAGTAGAAGTGGTAGAGGCCAAAACAGTGATTGAATTTAAGCAGGCATGGGATAGGCATAAGGCTATCCTAAACAAAAGATAAATCCAGGTAAAGTATCCATGTAATTGGGCAGACTAGATGGGCCGAAAGGTTCTTATCTGCCGACATTTTCTATGTTTCTAAATTATGACCAAACTCAAGTTCACTCTGTGGTATGTTTTATCAATGTAACGTTGCGGAATGTCCTGTTTGTTCACAGGGATGTGGACAGCATTCTGCGAGAAGATAAGGAGAAGTTGAAATGTCTGCAGAAGCTGCAGCCTCGATTCACAGACGAACAAAAAAAGGAACTAGGAGAGATTCACTCGTGGATCCAGCGAGGGGGTTTGCCGCAAGCCGTGGAGGTTAAAGTGAGTGCGACTAAATGTTATCGATGAGTCGGGATGGTGGGTCAGTGCTGTAAAGTAACCGGAGCTAGTAACCAATTTTATGCTTTAACATTATTTGTAGACAACAAAAAGTCTTTTGCCACCATGTGTCCTGGCAAATGTACAGGTGATCAGCAACTTCTCAGCCTGCCTAAAAAGGGCTTATAACAAGCAGAAATGTTGCTGATCACCTGTAAGAAATAAAGCTGTCTTACCGGGATACACGTGTGCCGACAAGGGCTCTATTCCATATTTGGTTAATGTAGCATCTTGATAAGTAAGTTTAGCATCTGGCATCGATATTCCTAACGTGATGCTACAGGCAGGTGAAAAAGTTTTATGCTGCACAGTTTACAGTACTTTAGCGTCTCCTATACATCTACGTCTACATGTTGGCGTCCACCATGGAATAGGTCCATGGTGGACAGAATATTAAGGGTTATAATTTAAACATGTATAAATATGTGGGTAGAAGCTTATTGATCCAAGGAGAAATCTGACGCCATTCTGGGGTCAAGAAGGAATTTTTTTCCCAGTATGTTGTATATTGGCGAGCGCTTCAGACTGGGTTTTTTGCCTTTTGGATCAACAGCAGTAGGTGATGTGTGAGAGGCTGAACCCGATGGACGCATGTCTTTTTTTCAGCCTATGTAACTAGGTCCCAATATTTTTTTGCTTTCCGCATGACTTCAGAGTTTGGCCAGCACTCACTGTGTGGTTCGCCGGCCCCAGTCTGTAAGCGTTGCTTTTGTTGTAGGTTTTTTTTTTTTTTTTTTTTTTACATTATTACATTTACATTTTTTTTTCATGTAATTTGTGACATCTCTGGCGCTGTAAGTCCGTTTATGAACACTTTCATGTTACCGTTCTAAGAGTAATTTGCTGTTCTTTGCTGATCACCTTGTTTTTCTCCCAAGAGAAATCAACTACGTACTAGGTTTTAATTCATTTGATTTAATTTTCAGCATGTGCAATAATGATATTTTTGTGTTTATTAAAAGAGCACTCTCAGTTTCAGGCCGCGATCCATCGTTCTGCGAAGGCGCTACGAGACTTGCAAAAAGTTTGCCAGTTCCATTGCACTGCACAATTTGCATTTCCTACGCTACGCAAGTAGCACTGGGAGCACAAATTGCACAGAAAAGCCGCAATGACTTTCCACGTTCGGGAGTCCCTGAGCCGAAGAGGAGGGACAAAAGTTGAGTAAAATGGCATAAACATAAAAAAATGGTAAACATAATTTGCCCAATTTTTTAACCCCTTAATGATAGGCGGGTGTCACTCGTAGGGGGATTTAACGCCAGCGAGGTGTACTGGTATGCCAGGTGCTGCTGCGGGCCTCTGATTTGGCCCACCCACACAGCCGACGCGCGTCATTGGCTGCAGAGTTCAGATTCCATTGATATTTCGCCCATTTTTTATTAAACGTGCTTATTCAGTATAATTTGAGTGTATAGCGTTTTTCATTAATATGATTTTGTTTTTATTTATTTTTCCAGCTACTAATAGGCACTGGGGGGGGGGGGTGTACATTCAGTGCAGGAGGTGGGCTTCCAAAAATAGAAAAGCATCCTACCCCAATTTACTTATTAGAAGATAGAAACTGCTCCCTGTTGGTGATTACACATCTCTCCCTCCTCCAACCAGTCTGGTTTCTATAGTTTTCCATCAGACCAAGGTTTAGCATCTATTTTTCCCCTCCAGATGTTTTGGAACTACATTTCCCATACGTCTTGGCCAACTTAATGAGTCTGATTAATTCAGTTTACAGAGGAGGAGGTTCTACAGCAGCTGTCTAAAGTAGAGACAAATAAGTTAATGGGGCCTGATGGGATCCACCCTAAATTATTAAAAGAGCTCAGTGATGTAATAGCAAAACCGTTAACAGATTTATTTAACCAATCCTTGCTAACGGGAGTCGTCCCAGAAGACTGGAAATTAGCAAATGTTGTGCCCATTCACAAGAAGGGTAGTAGGGAGGAATCTGGGAACAATAGGCCAGTTAGTCTTACGTCAGTAATGGGGAAATTAATGGAAACCATGTTAAAGGAAAGGATTGTTGAACATCTAAAAACACATAGATTACAGGATCAGAAACAACATGGGTTTACCTCAGGGAGATCATGCCAAACTAATCTTATTGATTTTTTTGATTGGGTAACAAAAATAATAGACACAGGTGGTGCAATAGACATTGCTTATTTAGATTTCAGTAAGGCTTTTGATACTGTTCCGCATAGAAGGCTTATCAATAAATTGCAATCTTTGAGCTTGGATTCCAATATTGTTGAATGGATTAGGCAGTGGCTGAGTGACAGGCAACAGAGGGTTGTGGTAAATGGAGTTTATTCGGCGCAGGGTCTTGTTACCAGTGGGGTACCTCAGGGGTCAGTACTTGGACCCATTCTATTTAATATTTTTATTAGTGATATTGCAGAAGGTATTAATGGAAAAGTATGTCTTTTTGCTGATGACACAAAGATTTTCAACAGGGTTGACGTTCCTGGAGGGATCAGCCAAATGACAAATGATTTAGGTAAACTAAAAAAATGGTCGGAGCTGTGGCAATTGAGTTTTAATGTGGATAAGTGCAAGATAATGCACCTGGGACGTAAAAACCCAAGGGCTGAATATAGAATATTTGATACAGTCCTAACCTCAACATCTGAGGAAAGGGATTTAGGGGTTATTATTTCAGAGGATCTAAGGGTAAGTAGTCAATGTAATAGAGCAGCAGGAAATGCTGGCAGAATGCTTGTTGTGTAGGGAGAGGTATTCGCAGTAGGAAAAGGGAAGTGCTCATGCCACTGTACAGAGCACTGGTGAGACCTCACTTGGAGTACTGTGTGCAGTACTGGAGACCGTATCTCCAGAAGGATCTAGACATCTTAGAGAGAGTTCAGAGAAGGGCTACTAAAATGGTGTACGGCTTGAAGGAGAAAAGTTACCAGGAAAGACTTAATGATCTTAACATGTACAGCTTGGAAAAAAGACGAGACAGGGGAGATATGATAGAAACATTTAAATACGTAAAGGGAATCCACAAGGTAGAGGAAGGGAGTATATTTAAAAGGAAACTAAGTAGCAAAACAAGAGGACATACAGGGTTATCCAAAGAGATTCGAAAAGTCACCGCACCTTCGGTGACTTTTCGTTCTCTTCAATTCGGTTCCTTTTGCCGATTGCATTTCGGTGACCCTGCGGTGTATTCAGCAAACAGCACAGGGTCCCCGAATTGCAGGGAAAAGCTGCCGAAAACCTGACGAAAACTAACCGAATGCACGCTGAAAACAAGCAAAAACATCTGGATTAACCTTCGAAGAAGCCGAACAGGAGCCGAATCACACAGAGCCGAAGCAGCTGTGACGTAGAGGAGGCAGTGAATAAATTAGAAAAACCATTTGTATGAATCTGGGAAAATGAAACGCTGTTTGCAAAGAAACTACTGAGCGAAAATGTCTGAAATTTTCACAGGAGATCCAGGGAATGATAATAAAGAGGGCTGTTACAAAAAAAATAAGCAAACTGAAAAAAAATAAAAAAAAAAAAATCTGACTTTTTTTTTAAAAAATACAGAAAAATGCTTAAAGTATCCTAAAAAATCTATAAATAAAGAGACTTTTTGCTGCAGAATTTTATAATGAACGGTTTATTAGATATTGAATTAAAACGGGAATATTTTTAACATTGAAGCCTATGGGATTCTCCTGAATAAATTTGCCGAATTAAACCACCGAACAGCAGGGCATTAGGGGAACCTTTCACTGCTGGTTTGTGTTCTCTGAATAGCCGAAGCAGTGCTTTTCTATGGGGATTTCACTGCCCTCGAACAGGCACCGAACAGGCACCGTATGTGCAGGCAATTCGACAGGATTTGGCGAATTGCCTGCTCTCTGGATAGCCGAATGGCCAGGAAAGGTAACCGAACGCTGATTTTCAGCGTTCGGTTACCTTTCTCAAGCAATTCGAATCTCTTTGGATAACCCTGATAGTCTTAGATTAGAGGGGCAAAGGTTTAAAAGTAACATCAGAAAGCATTATTTTACTGAGAGGGTGGTGGATACATGGAACAGTCTTCCAGTTGAAGTGGTAGAGGCCAAAACAGTAATTGAATTTAAGCAGGCATGGGATAGGCATAAGGCTATCCTAAACAAAAGATAAATCCAGGTAAAGTATCCATGTAATTGGGCAGACTAGATGGGCCGAAAGGTTCTTATCTGCCGACATTTTTCTATGTTTCTAATTCCAAAACACCAGGAGGGACAAAGTTACTAATCCCTGCTTTACATTTTGCACCAGGAGGGAATGGGAGAACAAACTTTATACTGTGGAATAATGGACATGGTAGGACCCATACTACTTTATGCTGTTTAAATTGGGTCACGTCAAACCCAGATTTGGTGTCGCACAAGTCCCAGGCACCCTCATTGCACACAGTGTTCTTTGGCCTAAGAAATTCCGAATTGGCTCATAACACCCTCACAGGCTGGAACGACCAGTAAATGACTTATCTGCCCTCATCTTCCTCCAGTCCTGATATAGTCCCTCTCCGTCAGATGTTAAAATTTGTACGATCTGTTCTTTATGATTATTTTTCATTTTAGGACTGCACCACCTGCTTTGTAAAATAGTTGCTCATATTAGAAATAATACCATTTACCCTAAATCAAAGCTTTCTTTTTTCCATTTTCATGTTGTGCCTTGCGAGCTAATAACGGGCCGGATCCTGTCACCTCAAATTCCTGTTTATTTGTACATCGCATTAAATTAAATCGGCTTTCAAGATCTTTTCTGGTTCATGACAGATGCTCAAGCAAGCACGCCGAGAACAAATATAGTACAGCTAGCTAATGCATTAATCAGCTTGGCCTCAGACAGGTACTATATGCGGCTGGACGATAAAGCTGGCCTTTTAATAGCCCGGGCTGTCTGGGACAGAGTTGGCGAATTAGAATCTATGTTTGGTATAACCTGAGAGTACCTATTACTCGAGGGAAGGCATTTGTGTACTATAAATAAAATGTATTGTTTGGCAGCAAAATAAGTAAAATTTAATATAAAAATTTTAGATTGTTTTATTGGCTATATATAAAGGGCTCTATTACACTCTTCACACAAAAATGTGCGCGTGCGCAAAAACACATTAACGCGAGGGGCAAAACCTTTTGCGCTGAATGTCGTATTACGACGTTCGCGCAAACGATGCGCGTTAACGTCTAACGCGAGTGACCCTGCACGAACGCAAGTTCTACTTGCTACTTGGGAGTGCAAATGCGTTTGTGCGCTGGTACGCGTCTGGTACTACAATCGATGCGCAAATTTTTACGAACGACGTTTGCGCGCATAATTTTAACGACTTTTAAAAGCTGGTGGTAACTGCAAATCTGAACGTCATGGCCGAAACGAAAAAAAAATACAGCACAGTATAGTTACACATTCTACACATACCCAAACAATAAAATAGAGAGGTTGTGCATGTTTTTATTATTGCTGCAGCATATATACTCAGATTGATTTTGACAGGCGCAAAAAGTTAACGGGAGACAATTGTTGTTCTTAATTCCGATTGCCCACCGATTTCTGCGCGCAATGTTAATGCGCGTGTGTTTTTGCGCGTCTTTTGTACGCACGTTATTTTTTGACGGATGAAAAATGCGCCCGGATCGTAATACCAGCGTTAATTTACGCACGTTAACGTTTAATGCTGCGCGCAAAAAAATTGCGCTGCGCGTACGAATTTGCGCGGAGAATGTAATAGAGCCCAAAGAATATGCAGATACCATAATTAAAGATTTTTTTCATCAGGTATCCTCCCACAATAGGCTCTTTTCCCCAAGTGACCTCTTTTTCCCCTAGTGAAATCCTTCCTTTGTTTTGTTCTTTTCCCCATGTGAAAGTCTTTTTTAATCTTTTTCCCACGTGAATCCTTTTTTTTGTTCATTTCCTAATGTGAAATCTTTTGCCAAATGACATCCTTTTTTTCTTTTTTTAATAAATTTTTTTTGTAATTCACATTTTTATTTTGAAAAAGCATCTGCAATAAGACAGCCAATCAATATAGGAGAACGGCCGCGCAAGGACAAAAAAGAACTCCGCAGTAAAGCATCACTTAAGGAGTCAGAAGAAAGTACATCAATATATATCAAATATACTGTATATCCATCCAAAAGGAAAACAAAAAAAGGGGGGCAGGGGTAGGGGGGCAAACATTCAACGCAGGGGAATCGGCTGAGTCTGCAGGAAAACAGCGTTAGGGGCCCAGGCAGAAATCCTTTTTTTTTGTTTATGTTCTTTTCCCCATGTTTCCAAGTCTTTTTTAATCTTTTTCCCCATGTGAAGAATCCTTTTTTGTTCTTTTCCCTATGTGAAATCTTTGCCCCATGTTAAATCATTTCCCCAAGTCTTTTTTAATCCCCATGTGAATCCTTTTTTTGTTCTTTTCCCCATGTGAAATCTTTTCCCCCATGTGAAATCTTTTCCCCCATGTGAAATCCTTTTTTTTTCACTTTTCCCCTTTGTGAAATCTTTTCCCCTTTGTGAAATCTTTTTGTTGTTCTTTTCCTCTTTCCCCCCATGAGAAATCCTTTTTTTTGTTTTGTTTTTTATTCCCATGTGACAGCTATTTCATGTTAAACGGTTTTCACTAATATCCTTCCGCAATGGCTTCCTTGTGTGTATGTTCCTGAATCTGGGTAATTATCATCCGATATGAAAGCAAAGACATAACCTGTATATTGTGTTTGCTGGTGTAACATGACTGATCCTTTTGGCCCTGAAATATTCCAGCACTAGAGATAATTTATTAGATTAATAAAAGTGAGGGGTGGGATGGGTGAGTGAACATACCTTGGTTACTGGTGAGGGTGGGCTATTCAAGTCATGAGAGTGGGCTGGACATGCCATCGCACCCCTCTCCACACCACCACCACCTCAGAGGCTGGGGTTTATGGATCTCCTAGCTAGGCACTCTCCCATTTAAAAAAATGCTTTCCCCCTCAGCCCTGTTGTAACTACTAGGGTATCTCCACTGACTCAGGGCATTAATCAGACTGATTGTCATGTGTCAGTCAGCGGGGGCAGCTCCACGTCCTCACACCACTGGGTTTAACCCCCTCACCACCAAGTGTTTTTTTTTTTCTTCATAAAATCACTGGTACCTGTTTTTAGGTTTATGGAAAACCACCTTAAATGATTCTTAACCCTATATACAGACAGATACACATACACAGAACCATACACAACTGTACTCTCACAACCTGTAAATTAATTTAGAATGCTTTTCCAGCTTTTTCCAGTATTTGACAAGGCAGGGCTCCATCTGCTGGACAAACTCCAGATGTGTCTGTGAGCCACGGAAGACAAGATCAACGTCTGGGCAAATCAAATGATGTGAAACTAAAAGGTGCTAAGTGGTGGCAGTGTCAATTCAAATTCATAAACCTGCAGCCAACCTAAGGTCAGTGTTCTAATGGTGCAATGAAATAGATTTGCGTATAAAATAAATTCTGTGCTAGAATGTATTGGTGATCCTGTTACATAAAGTGTCAGTGCACATGCAGGTGCTGAAAATAAAGTATGCATATATATATATTACCTATATTAAATCAACAAAGTCGTTTCGAGATCCTCTCTGTTGCTGGGTGCTCCGAGGGTCTCCAAAAAAAACAATATCAATGCACATATATCTAAAAAGTGAAACTAATATATCCTCTGAGAGCCTAAAACAGAGGCTCCACCATTGGTGAGTTTATTTCTACTTATTAACATCTTGATACAGTGTAAACAAGGGATATGCTATGGGAGCGTCATCTCTATCCTATCTTTGAGGTTTGCGGGACCCCCGTCTCCTTTTCCACAATTCCACGAACACTGTGATCATCCTATTGAAGGGCTGCGTCACCATGTATTTGATCAGAGCCTGTCATTTGGCTCTAAATATGTGAGTGCATAGTACAGAGGATATATACAGGTCTATTCACTAAAGGGTGAAGTCAGGAGACTTGACAGGAGAAAAGAAAATTCTAGGTCAAAATAGCCAAACCAGAAAAATTCGCCCATTTATCTCACTTTCCAAATCGGCTATTTGGTCTAGATTGTTCATTCTCCTGTCAGCTTTCCTTCGTTTCACCCTTTATTGAATGGACCTGATAGTTTCTTTTTGGGTATATGTACAGCGATATTGCACCATTTGTATTTCTATTTTCTTTTTTTTGGAGACCCTCAGCGCACCCAGCTACAGAAAGGATCTTGGAAGGACTTTGTTGTCTTAGTATAGGTATTATATACGTAGATAGCACTAGGAAGGAGACTCCCATGGGTATTTTGGCTCTATAAGTTCACGGAATCTCTTTCAGAGATGTTTCTGTAACAAAAGTCCTTTCAAAATACAAAGTTGCATGGATGGGCATCCAGTATAACAGAACTGGCCCTTCTTACCAACCCTCCACCTTCTCATCTATCTGGTTCAGAGATGATTCCCTTGGATCAGCTTTCCATTCCCCCATCCATCCAGGAGAGCAGATTTCAGATAAGGGGTCTTGAATGTTTAGGTCGTAAATGGCAGCAGGGCGAGATTAAAGCATACTTTATTTTCAGCACCTGCATGTGCACTGACACTTTATGTAACAGGATCACCAATACATTCTAGCAGTGAATTTATATATAAACAAATCTATTTTATTGCGCCATTAAGACACTGATCCTGAAACCTAAAAAAATCTATGCCTGATCCGATACCATTCCACGAGCTGCAGTAAGTTGCTAATGTGTTCTGCAAACGAATTTGGTATGCAAAAAAACCAAAAAAAACTTTAAAGGGCTCTATTACATTCTTCACGCAAAAACGCACACAACGCGTGATTTTTTGCGCTCAGCGTTAAACATTAACGTGCATAAAACAACGCTGGTATTACAATCCTTGCACATTTTTTCATCCGTCAAAAAATAACGCGCGTAAAATGGACGCGCAAAAACACGCAAGCAGCAAAGTTGCGCACAGAAATCAGTGTGTGGATCGTTTTTTTCACGCGATTCAGCCAATCAGAATTAAGAACCATAATTGTCTCCCGTTCAGTTTTTGTGCCTGCCAAAATCAATCTGCGTATATACTGTATGCAGCATCAATAAAAAAAACACGCACAACTTCTCAATTTTATTGTTTGGATATGCGTAGAATGTGTAACTATACTTTGCTGCGTATTTTTTTTTGGGCTGGTGTATTTGGGTTCGGTCTGGACGTTCAGATTTGCCTTTAACACCAGCTTTTCAAAGACGTTAATATTATGCCGCAAACGCTGTGCGTTAAATTTTGTGCATAGATTGTAATACCATCCGCGTACCAGTGCACAAACGCATTTGCGCTCACAATGTTAAGTATAGGAAGCGCGCAGTACAGTACGCTCGCGCAGGTTCACCCGCGGTAGAGGTTAACGCGCATTTTTGGTGCAGACATTGTAATACGACATTCAGCGCAAAGGGTTTTGCCCCTCTCGTTAATGCGTTTTTGCGCATGCATTAATGTTTGCGCGAAGAATGTAATAGGGCCCGAATTCTTTCGCAATCCTCTAGGAACTGTCCAGATAGAATTAACCCAATCTCGGGCACCTGATGGAGGGCCATATTACATACTTGGTGCTAACTTAACCAGAGCTGTTGTAAATTTACCAGAGACATTATAGCCTATGGAGCTGTTACGTTTACAACAGCTCTGGTTAAGTTAGCACCAACATTGTAATCTGGCCTGGAGTGTTTGAAGAGCAAGTTAACATGATTGTAGTAGTACGGAGCATAACCAGACAGAACAGGGTTTTATGAAGCAGGTATATAACAGCTGTGGGAGAGGTTGCACCAGGAGGCATTCCCTCATATTGAAAAATACATGATGCTCAGTGACTGTGATTATATATATATATATATATATAAAGAAAGTGGCGGCACTCGATAAGAGATAAAAACAAAAAAGTTTATTTAAATCATTAAAACAAAACCGACGTTTCGGCTCTCACAGGAGCCATTCTCAAGGTGTTAGAGAACACACATAGTTGGATAACCAATCAAAGGGGCTCATTAATGAAAGAGGCACAGGTGTTGAAGTGCTACAATCATAAAATAATTAGCATTCCTAATGCATGTCACGCGGGGCCGGACCTAAGCCGGTCACCTAGGCAACGAAAATACAAATGCAAAAGCCACTACGGAAGCCGCAGGGACAAATGAGATGCACACGTCTATGATTAAAAACAAGAAGAAAAATAAGAGAAGGACAGAGAACAGTATGTCAAGCAAAGTTTCAAAGGTCCGCAAAGAGGTGAGTAACACAGAGAAATGTCCAAGGCGCAATGTGCAACATGCAGTGTGGATCTGTACACGTAGAGATCAAACATAAGTAACATACAATGTAATTAATGGGTCAATCTATCCCTTATAGAAACATCAAAACATACTGTAGCACAATGAGCCAGGATCATAGGTCAGTTTACATCCCCTATGGACATATCATATACGAACACATTTGGGCCGGTTGCCTGGACTACCAGAGATACACAGCCGCTACGGAAGCCACATAGAAACATATAGATATGGAAGTCAAAGATTTGAGAGCAGGAGGAGCAACAGTACGGCATAATGAAAAATATAGTGAGAGCATGGACAGGTAAATAACAGATCAAAGCGTATAAGACACGCAATGTAAATACATACACGAGATATATATAAACATAAGTCACAGCATAATACAACTTGTAAACTAATCTAACCAGCAAAAAGACAATAGCATGCGGAGCTAAACAGCACATCATGGCGTCAGGAGCACTCCATGCACCGTATTAAAGATATACACATATAGACACGTGTAAATACTAATGCATTGGTAGGTGTATTCTAGGGTGGCAATGGTGATATTAACATACCAGAAAGAATAGATTTCTAAAGTGAAACTACATATGTATATAGATCAATGTAAATAATACGTGTAGTCAATGTGATGCATTAGCGGAAAATGTTAGATTGTGGCACCCAGGGGCCTGAATGAGTATGTCTCTTTCTCTAGCTTTTTATATGATCGCTGATTCCATCTTTTATTTACTCTCTATCTAACATTTTCCGCTAATGCATCACATTGACTACACGTATTATTTACATTGATCTATATACATATGTAGTTTCACTTTAGAAATCTATTCTTTCTGGTATGTTAATATCACCATTGCCACCCTAGAATACACCTACCAATGCATTAGTATTTACACGTGTCTATATGTGTATATCTTTAATACGGTGCATGGAGTGCTCCTGACGCCATGATGTGCTGTTTAGCTCCGCATGCTATTGTCTTTTTGCTGGTTAGATTAGTTTACAAGTTGTATTATGCTGTGACTTATGTTTATATATATCTCGTGTATGTATTTACATTGCGTGTCTTATACGCTTTGATCTGTTATTTACCTGTCCATGCTCTCACTATATTTTTCATTATGCCGTACTGTTGCTCCTCCTTCTCTCAAATCTTTGACTTCCATATCTATATGTTTCTATGTGGCTTCCGTAGCGGCTGTGTATCTCTGGTAGTCCAGGCAACCGGCCCAAATGTGTTCGTATATGATATGTCCATAGGGGATGTAAACTGACCTATGATCCTGGCTCATTGTGCTACAGTATGTTTTGATGTTTCTATAAGGGATAGATTGACCCATTAATTACATTGTATGTTACTTATGTTTGATCTCTACGTGTACAGATCCACACTGCATGTTGCACATTGCGCCTTGGACATTTCTCTGTGTTACTCACCTCTTTGCGGACCTTTGAAACTTTGCTTGACATACTGTTCTCTGTCCTTCTCTTATTTTTCTTCTTGTTTTTAATCATAGACGTGTGCATCTCATTTGTCCCTGCGGCTTCCGTAGTGGCTTTTGCATTTGTATTTTCGTTGCCTAGGTGACCGGCTTAGGTCCGGCCCCGCGTGACATGCATTAGGAATGCTAATTATTTTATGATTGTAGCACTTCAACACCTGTGCCTCTTTCATTAATGAGCCCCTTTGATTGGTTATCCAACTATGTGTGTTCTCTATTTAACCAAATGCAATTTCTGCTTATAACACCTTGAGAATGGCTCCTGTGAGAGCCGAAACGTCGGTTTTGTTTTAATGATTTAAATAAACTTTTTTGTTTTTATCTCTTATCGAGTGCCGCCACTTTCTTTGGATATATACTACTTTTTGGCTGAGCACCTATGATTTACTGGATGCTGATTTGTAAAGGTGTTGCAGGACTTTTTGGCTTTGTATGTATATATATATATATATATATATATATATATATAATTAGTCCCGACCACATCCAAGTCTCATATCATTTATGTAACAGAAGCCGTAGGTACAAGAGGTTCTCCACATTACACAGAAAGATGATTTATGAAAACGAAAAGTAGCAACGATTTGGTCAGAAGACCTTAATCATGCTGTGCAAGTGAAACAGATGTGGCAAATTTTGCGGCAGTTCGTCTATTTAGAAAGCTGCTAATTCACCAAATACAGGCGAATTAACGACAAAATACAGTGCAGGTCGTCTATTAATGGCAGCAAAATTGTCCCACAGAGAAGTAATGGTTAATCTAAACCCAGAACGCTGAAATGCACCGATGTGTCAGTGAAATGCCCTGATTATTGGTGAATCCGTTCAACAGGGTTAATCAGGAGAATCCCATAATTATTATTATTATTATTATTCATTTATAAAGCGCCAGCATATTCCGCAGCGCTGTACAATAAGCACCGTATAGACAGGGTTACAATACATTGAACAACATTTGACAAACAGTACAGGAGGAGATGAGGGTCCTATTCCCGTAGGCACTCACAATCTAGGAGGGTTGGGGTTGGAAACAGGAGGAGAGGACTGTAAGGTGAGAGTGATTGATGGTTGCGTCAGTGAGTTGGGTGGTAGGCTTCCCTAAATAGGAATGTTTTAAGGGAGCGTTTGAAGGAAGAGAAGTTAGGGGAAAGTCTGACAGTACGAGGGAGAGCGTTCCAGAGAGTGGGGGCTGCGCGTGAGAAATCCTGCAGTCTATCATGGGAAGAGGTGATGCGGGGAGAAGCTAGGCGCAGGTCACTGTTTGACCTTAGGGGGCGGGCTGGGGTGTATTTGGTGATTAGTGAGGACAGGTAGTGGGGCGCTGAGTTAGTGAGGGTTTTGTAGGTAAGGATAAGGATTTTGAACTTAATTCTGCAGTGGATGGGGAGCCAGTGAAGGGACTCGCAGAGGGGAGCGGCAGAGACAGAGCGGCGGGTGAGGTGAATTAGCCTGGCGGAGGCGTTCAGGATGGATTGTAGGGGGGAGAGGTGGGACAGAGGGAGGCCAGATAAGAGATTATTGCAATAGTCGAGTCGGGAGATTACCAGGGCGTGTATGAGTTGTTTTGTGGGGACAGCGGTAAGAAATGGCTGAATTCTGGAAATATTACACAGTTGGTATCGGCAGGAGGAGGAAAGAGACTTGATGTGGGGGATGAAGGAAAGAGCAGAGTCAAGTGTAACTCCAAGGCAGCGAATTTGGTTTGATGGGGAGTTTCAGTGTAAAAAAATTTTGTTGTTTTTTTTGTTTTTAATCAACAGTTTATTCTTTTTATTTTCAGGAAACCATCTTTTTATTTTTTGGAACATTTTTTGGCAAATGTTTTGATTCACAATATTTTTTAAAAGGAATTTATTTATTCTGTAACAAACCCTTTTATTATTTTTTTTATAGGGCTTTTTTTTATTAATTATACACATCTTCATGCATTTTTATTGTTTTAAACACCTATTAGGAGAATAGGAGCATTCTGTTTTTTATGTTTGCTGTTTTGCAGTCTTCAGCAGCTTCATGTTCGGGGACCCTGCGGTAAATGGTAAATTCACTGCAGGGTTGACGAAATGGAATCGCCAAAGTGCTCCGAACAAGAAAGCACTGAAAATTCGGCGCTTTCTGAATAACCCCTTTTTTAGTATGCTGGAGCTGTTTAATACCGAAATCACTTTCAGCAGGATTGGAACAGGGACTGGAGTGTAAATAATGTTTTTAAATGGTTTCATGGAACAAAACACCAGACTGTTATCAGTAAGGAATGTAATTGTGTATATATAATATTGAGTTTTCTATGAAACTCTTTCAATCTGTATTTGCCTGTCACCCTTATTTTGTTAAATTTGATACTTTCAAATATAATACTATTTTATTTTGTTTCTTTGTATGTCAGGACTGTGTTTACTGCCGGGAGACAAATACAGACTGTACGGAGTATGGAGAGACTATTCAAGCCTTGGAATTAAGTGGAATTTTGGAATCCTGTGATTAAATGTTCTATAAAAACCTTCAGGCTCTTTGCTCACTGTCCCTATAAATCTCATCTCCCAGCATCCTTTGCATAAGGAACCACCATTTTTATATGGCATGCTCCTGTGTCCAAACGGACCTAAAGCTTTTCCGGACCAGTAGCCGGGCTGATTTCCAAGCATCAGGCCGCGGAGATAATGAACATTCCGTACCGGAGGGTATCCCATTAAAACGGGACCAGGAAAAAAGCAGCCCTGAGCTGGTGGGTTTATGGCTGGAAAAGCTTCTGTGGGCTGCTGGATCCACTTTCTACCGTGAATCGTGTGCCATTTCCATCACAGCTTTCAGCTTCGTGGATACACCTACGTTTTACATTTCTATTTATTTGTCCGGCTGTTTTAGTGCGTCCCTAAATCCATGGGATGTGTCTATTGATTGAAAACGCACCCGTCGCACTGGGTCGCGCCGGATTCTTTTTTATGGGCACGGATTTTCAAATAACCATGGCATACGGATGTCATGTTTGTCACATTATAGAGAGCTATTTTTCAAAATGTTTGCCAACATTAAACTTTGTAGATTTGTACTGAGTGTTACCCCTGTACAACACACTGCTTGTCTTTGGATGCGGGAGCCGGTTGTGTAACAGGTATATTACATGTTTCTTGCACTTTTTCATGATGCAGGTGAAAGCTTGCTCCTACCACTCTTTTTCCGGAAGCCGTCCTGTGAATTCAGACATCGCTGTGTATGTTTGTTCCGTAAAGCTGATAATAGATTCTGTATCAAAGTATCAGGAGCAAGGTGGAGATGCCCTGGGGCACCCCTAATTACGAGTGGTAACACACAACAGTCACACATGGTCTTTATATGGAGGTGATATAAGCCTTCCCGCTGGGACATTCCACACTGAGCAGCACATTCTTCTGGGTTTTCAATAATTTGTAGGTCAGACTGCTGCTTATTTCTGATGGTGTGTCATGCCAACAGAGGATTTGGTTGCATGGTCATGTTTTATGAATCCCTTACAGCTTGCCCTTTAAGTTTCCACCATGTGGGTCCCAGCGGATGGTTATTTGGCTTCATGTAAACGTCTTCACATGTGTCCACCACCAGTCTCCAGGACTACTTTGTAGCCATCATGCACAAGCCCATGTATCCCCAACACGCAGCGGATCCTTGGTTAAGAAATGCTGGTTTATAGTACCGAACGTATCCTCCATGCAGTCATAGGTACAGAAAACCTGTCTTGAAATTACCTGAATTTATATCTCCGTGTCTATGCAGCTCTTGCTGTGACAGTGGCAGGGTTCAGGGTGTATATGATCAAATGTTTCATATTTTATGTGACTCCATTTCCCGCGACAGCAGCTCTGGTGACAAAATGTGCGAATACCTGCACATTATGAAATTATTTTTTAAGTTGGCAGGTCTTTGCGGATATTTTTGTTGTAAGAAAAAAATTCTTTGGATTTTAGATTCCCTTTCATACAATTCTTTTATATGTAAATCCAAACACTGACTGCCGAGACTGTTAAATGTGAACAAACAATGACTGGTATATCTGCTGTGTCTGTATCTGTGACCGTTAGATGCTGCCCATCCTAGCATGGCAGTAAAATATCAATAAATCTTTTATTTTTTAGTGTAGTGTACTTTTTTTTTTTCCCGGCTTTGTTTTCTTATGATATTGGTCTATATTAAGATGTCTTCATAGCACGGGTCCAGTGCAGGAAGAGAAAATCAAAATAAAATGGCACCCTGACCACAGTCACTTCTCTCAAATATCTAGGTATGTGGTTCGACCCAAATCTATCCTTTGGCCCCACATCAAAAAACTCTCATCTAAACTTTACCTCAAACTAGGTGCCCTGTACAGAAACAAATCCTGCCTGAACCCCCGCGGTAAGAAAGCAGATTGTACAACAAATGCTTATGCCGGCTATGGAATACGGAGATGTAGTGTATGCAGCGGCCCCGCAAACACACCTTCAGAAACTTACCACATTGTATAACTCATGCTGCTGCTTTGCGCTACATTGTAACTACATGACCCACCACTGTGACATGTTAAAAGATTACTGGCCGTCACTGGAATCTAGACGCACTCTCAGGGCCGTAGGGAGGGTGAGGCCAGTGAGGCACTCGCCTCGGGCACAGCTGCAATGGGGCACAGGAGCAGGCAGACAGAAAATATTTATTTTTTTTAAAGCCGCAGGCTGCTGATTTATTGCTAAGCAGCAGGGGGCGCCAAAATCGCAATCACCAACAGACACACTTTTTGCGTGTGCAGAAGGTGCCGGGTGTCTGGCCCCGCCCAGCAGGGTTTACTGTCCCACATATTGAGCAAGACTGGTTGAGAGTGCTCCCCCCCCCTCCTTCAGCTCCACGAAGGAAGGAAGCAAGCAGGGCCAGTGTGTGAGTGACAGGCATGAGTCAGACTGTGCAGCTCTGCTCTCCAATGGTATACAGGGGTGGGCGGGGCTCTAGCACCCAGAGGCCAGTCTGTAATCTGCACATGAAGGGAAGTGGAAGGAACTGACAGCTCTGGGCGGTAAACCTCTGGCACATGTGGGGGAAACCTGCTGCCATGAGGACACAGGTAAGGAACAAATACATGGCTGCATCCCCAGCACATTGCTTGCAGCATGTCCCAGGGGTCCAGAGCTCTTGCAGGATCCATTGGAGCCATGCAGTGATAGCTCAGCCCAGCCCTCTCACTCCATCCTGCCTCCCCATGTGATGCCCAGGAGGCAGAGCAGCCCTTCACACCTTCACATGGCTTACATTCCTGGTTTGGAAGGGATTTTGGGATTATTCACTAAATTCAGTTTAAGGATTCCAGCTGGATTGTTACTGGTTTCCCTGGGGTTAATCATTACTGAAGCAAATCCTGCGGTTTCCATTTTATGGGGACGTACTAAACAGAATATGGGATGATGGGATGCTTGATTGCAATACTCCGCTCCATCAATAGGTGTCAGTATACAGAATACACCGCTACTAATGACCCAATCAATATATGTTATTCTTTTCTGCAGTTCTTGATAATAAGTTGCAAAGGTTTATTGAAAATGTTTAACTATTCAGGTTATATACAAACAGCTGGAAAATGGAATAATAGCAAATTATTGAGAAAGAATAGAGAACATTAGTTTACATAGGGATTATGGGTGGAATATCATGGTTACACATGCTAGGAAACATTTAACCCGTTTCTAAAAGGATTGGTCTTTTTATTATTTTAGATGGGGATTATGGGTGGAATATTGGGATAACACATGCCAGGAATGAATCATCCCATCATCCCAATATTCGGTTTAGTAAATCCCCATTTTATGGCTACATGTGTCCTTAATTTATTTTATTCTTCTAGAAGTTGTCTCATTAATGGGGAGAGTTTTACATGAAAAATGAGGCACCCCCCCCCCCTCTGCCGGCACAGCTGCAATACCCCATGGAAGAGGAATATTAGGGGACCTCAATGCGGTAACAGGCCGGCCTCACCTCACCCACCACCCCCTGCATGCATTGTGACATGCTAAAGTTTCACAGGGACATAGCTGAAGACTTTTACATCCCAAGAGGTTCTGCAGAAGCTGTGTCTGTTACTAGGACATGCTTGCCTTGCAGTCATACAAGCTGCCATGTCTGTATCTCAATGCTGTGTTCAGTGGAGGGCTGGCGGACAGGGGCAAGTACAGTCACCCAAGACCTTTTAGATGTCTGTCCTTATAAATGTCTGTGTCTCTCTGATTTTCGGTGTTTTACTTGTATGTATAGTTGTTATCTGTCTCACCCCTTGTACAGCGCTATGGAACTTGTTAACGCATTATAAATACTTGTAACTGTATGTGTTGCTGTCAGTGTGTTTTAAGGACGGTCATACTGCCTCTGTCAGTGTCTTTTAAGGACAGTCATACTGTCTCTGTCAGTGTCTTTTGGACGGTCATACTGCCTCTGTCAGTGTCTTTTAAGGACGGTCATACTGCCTCTGTCAGTGTCTTTTAAGGACGTCATACTGTCTCTGTCAGTGTCTTTTGGACGGTCATACTGCCTCTGTCAGTGTCTTTTAAGGACGGTCATACTGCTTCTGTCAGTGTCTTTTAAGGACGGTCATACTGCCTCTGTCAGTGTCTTTTAAGGACAGTCATACTGCCTCTGTCAGTGTCTTTTAAGGACGGTCATACTGCCTCTGTCAGTGTCTTTTAAGGACGGTCATACTGCCTCTGTCAGTGTCTTTTAAGGACGGTCATACTGCTTCTGTCAGTGTCTTTTGGACGGTCATACTGCCTCTGTCAGTGTCTTTTGGACGGTCATACTGCCTCTGTCAGTGTCTTTTGTCTCCATCAGTCTCTTTTGTGTCTTTCATAGTAATTGGGAGTATGTCAGTCTCTGTGTGTGTCTGTTTGTTGGGGTCCCTGTGTACATATCAGTGTGTGTCAGTGTCTGTGTGTCTCTGAGTTTCAATGTGTCTGTTTGTTGGAGTCCCTGTGTACATATCAGTGGGTGTCAGTGAGTATCTGTGTCTGTTTCAGTCGCTGTGCGTATCAGTGTTTCTCTCCGTCACTGTTCCCATTTCATATTTTTCTGTGTCTCTGTTAATGTGTGTGTGTCTGTCAATGTGTGTGTGTGTGTGTGTGTGTGTGTGCCTGTCAGTGTTTCTCATAAAGTGTCTCTGTAATGCTGCGTGTCTCACGGTCTCTATCAGGGTTATTCACAGAGAGGTGAAACTCAGGAGAATGACTGGAGAAGTGAAAATTCTAGGTCAAAATGGTCAAACCAGAAAAATCCTCCCATTTATATCACTTTCCAAATCGGCTATTTGGTCTAGATTGTTCTCGTCTTTTGCCAATTCTGCTGATTTTCACCTTTCTCTGAATAACCTTATATGTCTCTATCAATGTGTGGGGGAAAAAAGTTGCCCCACATTTTACCTTGCTCCTGGCCCCACACTAAGGCCCGCACTGCTCACTAAGCAAGTTCAGCACAAGCGACACAATGCGATCTGTGCTTGATGGAAGTAAAGGCCGTGTTGGTCTCCCACCAGGACCGCCGGGGATTAGGCTGAATGGCCAGACTGATGACTCTCAATGGACCACCAGGGAGACCAAATATATGCCACTTTGCCCACTGGACCATCATGGATGGGGGCCCCCATCCTCCAAAAACATTAAGCAGAAGAGACGGTAACAGGTCTATTATTTAATAATGTACTATTAAATTTATTAGTAATTTAAGTAGATTTTAATGAAGCTGAGTTTAGCTTTCAGGCCTGAAGAAGAGCTAAAAAACAGGGATATAATCTAAAAGGATAATACAAAATGAACGTAGGGTGATATCCACAAATAACAGATATGCGCAGAATAAATTGGCCAATCACAAGGATTTGGAAATTATTTCGCCCATCATCCTCCAGTTGTAGCTGATATACCCACAGCTACAACTGGAGGATGATGGGCGAAATAATTTCCAAATCCTTGTGATTGGCCAATTTATTCTGCGCATATCTGTTATTTGTGGGATATCACCCTACGTTCATTTTGTATTAGGCCTGAAGAAGAGATGTTATACACTTAGATTGGGGGACTGGGCACTTAAATGGCAGATGAAATTTAATCTAGATAAATGCAAAGTTATGCACTTTGGAGTGAAGAACACACAAGCAATTTATACCCTAAATGGTACGGAGTTAGGGAAATCTAAGCAGGAGAAGGATTTGGGAATAATCATAGACTTCAAACTAAGTAACAATGTGCAATGTCAAACAGCAGCCGCCAAGGCCAGCAAAGTATTGGCATGCATTAAAAGGGGAGTTCTCTCACGGGATGAAAACATAATTTTGCCTCTGTATAAATCAATTGTCAGGCTGCACCTTGAATATGCCGTGCAATTTTGGGCACCTGTCTTAAAAAAAGATATTATATCGCTAGAAAAAGTGCAGAGACGGGCAACTAAATTAATAAGGGGGATGGAAGGGTTAAGTTATGAGGAAAGACTAACAAGCTTAAATCTGTTTAGTTTAGAGAAACGGCGCCTTAGAGGGGATCTGATAACCTTATATAAATATATACGGGGCCATTATCAACCATTGTCTGATAACCTATTCATTAACAGGACTATACACAGGACAAGGGGTCATCCATTTAGACTGGAGAAAGAAAATTTAGCTTAAAGCATAGGAAGGGTTATTTTACGGTGAGAACAATAAAGCTGTGGAATTCTCTGCCTGTTGAGGTGGTTGGGTCAGAGTCTGTACAGACTTTTAAAAAACGACTGGATGACTTCCTGCAGACACAGAATATTAAGGGTTATAATTAGGGTTGCACCGATACCGATACTAGTATAGGTATCGGGGCCGATACTGGGTACTGCAGGAGTACTTGGTACTCGTGCAGTACCCCCGATATTTTTTCCGATACCGGAAGCCGGCATTGAGCCGGCTTCCGGCATCCGAGGGGCTGCGGCGGCTGTCCGAATGCTCTATCGGCATTCGGACAGCCGCCCCCGCACTCTCCGCAATACTTACCTTCCTGGGCGCCGCGGGGAATGTCTCCGCGCGCGCGCTCGTTGGAAGGACCCCAGCCGCGACCACGTGATCCCGGCTGGGGTCCTTCCAACCAGCGCGCGCGCGGAGACATTCCCCGGCGGCGCCCAGGAAGGTAAGTATTAAACACACTGAGCAGCTGCAGGGCCTGTCCGAATGCGGACAGGCCCTGCAGCTGCTCTCCGCGACGATACTTACCTTCCTGGGCGCCGCCGGGAATGTCTCCGCGCGCGCGCTGGTTGGAAAGACCCCAGCCGGGATCACGTGGTCGCGGCTGGGGTCCTTCCAACGAGCGCGCGCGCGGAGACATTCCCCGGCGGCGCCCAGGAAGGTAAGTATTGTTTGGGGGGGGGGGGGGCGTCCATGAGCTGGAGGCAATATCCATGTGGGGGCATATCCATGAGGGGTATATCCATGAGCTGGAGGCAATATCCATGAGCTGGGGGCATATCCATGAGGGGGCATATCCATGAGGGGGCATATCCATGAGCTGGAGGCAATATCCATGAGGGGGCATATCCATGAGGGGCATATCCATGAGCTGGAGGCAATATCCATGAGGGGGCATATCCATGAGGGGGCATATCCATGAGCTGGAGGCAATATCCATGAGGGGGCATATCCATGAGCTGGGGGTATATCCATGTGGGGGCATATCTATGTGGGGGCATATCCATGAGCTGGAGGCAATATCCATGAGGGGGCATATCCATGTGGGGGCATATCCATGAGCTGGAGGCAATATCCATGAGGGGGCATATCCATGAGCTGGGGGTATATCCATGAGGGGGCATATCCATGTGGGGGCATATCCATGAGCTGGAGGCAATATCCATGTGGGGGCATATCCATGAGCTGGAGGCAATATCCATGTGGGGGCATATCCATGAGCTGGAGGCAATATCCATGTGGGGGCATACTCCTGTGTGAGCTGTGGGGGCATAATAACCCATGTGTGTGCTGGGGCAAATCCATGAGCTGGGGCAGTATGAATATATATATATAGGGATATACATGTGAGCTGGGGCATTTTTATATGGTCTGTTCTTATTGGAAAGCGGTCACATGACATTAAATAAAAGTATCGGTACTCGGTATCGGTGAGTACTTTTAAAAAGTATCGGTACTCGTACTCGGTCTTAAAAAAGTGGTATCGCGGTGCATCCCTAGTTATAATATTTAATATGTGGGTAAAAGCTTCTTGATCCAAGGGAAAATCTGACTGCCATTCTGGGGTCAAGAAGGAAATTTTTCCCAGTATGTTGCATATTGGCGAGCATTTCAGACTGGGTTTTTTGCCTTCTTTTGGATCAACAGCAGTAGGTTATGTGGGAGAGGCTGAACCCGATGGACGCATGTCTTTTTTCAGCCTATATAACTATGTAACTATGTAATAATGTAACTTGAAAGCTTGACTTATAATTGTAATGTTAGTCCAATAAAAAAGGACTATACTCTAGGGATTTACATACAGTATATAATGAATTTGATGGCTGAGATTTTAACTATAATAAGAGTACTGGTTGTAATGAACACCTTGTTCCAAACCATGAGACCATGGGCTGCTGTGACAGATGGATTTTGCTTTCATATCTTACCATTAGTATCCTTTTCGTTTGCACTTATCACAATATGGGGCTGGTCTAAAAATTTTAAACCAGGGCTGCTTTTTATTCCCAGTCCGGCCCTGGACGGAGCCGGCAGAAGGTGTCTCACTCTTCCTGTCCCCACACCACATGGAAGGGAGGGAGCAGGGAAAAGAAGAAGCAGGAGAGCAAAGCACTGCAGCTGCAGCCAGGGGGACACCTTTTAGGTAAGATCACCCCCCAGCTGCTCTCCCCTCAAACAGCCCCCTCTCCTGCAGCTCCCCCCCTCCCAGCTCCCCCTCATTAGCTCTACCTCCCCAGCTCTCTACCCCCTCTTTAGCAGCTTTCCCCAGCTGTCTACACCCGAGCCTCCCAAGCTCTACCCCCACATCTCTACCCCAGCCCCCAAGCTCTACCCCCCAAGCTCTACCCCCACATCTCTACCCCAGCCCCCAAGCTCTACCCCTCACATCTCTACCCCAGTCCCCCAAGCTCTACCCCCAGCTCTCTGCCCTCCAGCTCTCTATGCCCCAGCCCCCCAAGCTCTACCCCCAGCTCTCTGCTCCCAAGCTCTACCCCCACATCTCTACCCCCCAGCTCTCTGCCCCCAGTTCTGCCCCCCAGCTCTCTGCCCAGTCCACAACGCTCTCATGTTCACTACCCAATCGATACACATTACTGTGAGTTTTATTGCTGTGGAGCTCTGTGATACAGTAATGTGCGGTGTGTATGAGTGTATCACAGAGCTCCACAGCAATAAAACTCACAGTAATGTGCGGTGTGTATGAGCGTGAGTTTTATTGCTGTGGAGCTCTGTGATACACTCATACACACTGCATATTACTGGGAGTGTTATTGCTGTGGAGCTCTGTGATGCGCTCATACACACTGCATATTACTGGGAGTGTTATTGCTGTGGAGCTCTGTGATACGCTCATACACACTGCATATTACTGGGAGTGTTATTGCTGTGGAGCTCTGTGATACGCTCATACACACAAGGTCCTCTAAAACATCTGGGAATAGCTTGGTCTCTGGCCCTGAGGTGCCTCATAACTGAGCTTCGCCTAAGGCCTCACCAAATCTGGAGCCGCCTCTGCTGACTAACACAGGGGAGACTAACGTTATTTAGGATTAGTAATTTTGTTATTTATTACCTATTTTCCTCTTAATAACCTCTAAAAATATTGTGTGGGGGGGGGCACAATTTTCTATTCTTGCCTCGGGTGCAAAAGGAGCTAGCTACGGCTCTGCGCACTCTTCACCTTTCCAACCTGGTGTTTAAGATCTTTTCTGGGAAGCTGCCACCCTACCTGAATAGGCTGCTTCCCCCAGCAGTTCCCTCATCCTATAACCTCCGATCCAAGACCAGCACCTTACTTACAATACCACAATACAAAAATACAGTGGCTCGGTCCTCATTTTCCTACAGAGCACCGTAGTTATGGAATAACCTCCCAGACACCATCAAATCTTCCCCCAGTCTTAAGTCACTCGAACTCCCTATTAACATACCTCAATACAGAATGCACTTGTAAACATGTAACATAATGACTATATTTCCTACATATTTATTTTCTGTTAATCTGTAGGTTTTATTTTTAATATCTGGCATTTTATTACTTTGTATTTCTGTATCTACTGTAACATTTCAATGCTCTTGAACTCAGGACATACAGTACTTGAAAACAAGAGAAATCTCAATGTATACTTCCTGGTAAAATACTTTATAAATACTTAAATAAAATGACTGGACATCACTGCACGGTGAATGTTTCTACATATGTGGAGCGTCAAGTGCCCGCTGTGGTCTTTCCTGACATACTGCTCAAGGAGGTCCCCTTTTTCCCCTCCTCACTTGGTCCATTTGTGCTGACACACCTCATTTTGCCACTGAACAGCACATTCCTGTGGTACACGTGTACTCCGCCTCAGTGGTTTAAAAATGAAAGATTTCTTCAATATCTTCAATAGTCCCGTTGCGTTCAGGTGACACCTGTTTGGGTTTTTTATTTTTCATGATATTCATAGAATCGAAAAGTCTATACACCATAACATATACAAGGGCCACAGGTATTTTTGATTTCTTGCATTTTTATTTAATTTCTGCATCAAAATGTCACTATTACACTCCCTCTCCCACCCCCCAAAAAGCCTAAACTTACAGCTCTGATCTTGTTATGTGAAGTTTTTCCCTTGTGAATGTAAACGGCAGCTGGATTTCCTATTCTTTTGCTTCCCCCCCCCCTTCTCCTTCTTGCTATCAGTCGGGGGTGTTCTGTAATTGCCCCCATTGTTAAATGTTCTTGATCAGGGATTTGCCCACCACTCTCTCGCATAATTAATTTGCACGTTATGGAAGACAAGAATTACTTTTTAGAAATTACAAACGTTCCCTTTCAGCGGCATCTGCTGTCTGGAGGGGCAGCTGGTGTTTCAGAAGAGCGGGACGGCCCGATTCCTGAGTCTTTTGTGTTGTCAGAATATTTAAATGTCTGACAGTATTGAGGGATATGGATCCTCTGAAACACCAAAGAAAAGTGTGGGAGGCATCGTGGAAAGACTGCGCAGGAAATGGAATTGTACGATGTTTTGTGAGTCATCTCTTTTAGATTGAAAGCTTGTTTGGGACGCGTCCTCCTTCATCTTTTATGAAACCGGTTTGCGTTTTTTTTTACCTATTATACAGCACTTTGGAATATGTTGCCACTATAATAATAAGTTTAAGTATAATGTTTAGCATTTAATGTCTGTAGGGTCTACTGTAACAATCATAGAAGGGAAACGCACACGATATTGAGACGAGGGCAATAGAAGAAAGCTTCCATGCAGCTTCAGATACTAGTATCGGTACCGATACTGCCATTTGCACTAGTACTTGGTACTGTGGTCTGTGTAGTGTGTGTGTGTGTGTGTGAGAAGGTATGTCTGGTCTGAGGTCTATATATATATCTGAGTGGGTATATGGGGTTTCTGGCTATATATTTCAATATAAAACAAACAGGACAGGCTTTCTGCAAAATCCTAAATTATTTATTGGAAAGCGTCACATGACCTTAAACAAAAGTATCGGTACTTGTACTCGGTCTTAAAAATGTGGTATCGGTGCAACCCTAGTTAGCGCCTCAATATGGAAGCAATAGCGCCAGGATGAGTGTGTTTAACGCATGCCGCTCCTATTGCATTCCTGATGCCACCTCCATTAGCACATCTTTTTTGGGCTAGCTTCCGTGTGCTTACTGTGCTTTGCGCTCCCCATGTTAAGAATAGGAGGCGCAAACAAACATTAGCATTTTGATAAGTAAGGTATAGACATTAGGGATGAGCTGTTCGGTTCGGAGTTCGGACCGAACTTAGCCGGTTCGTTTTGTTCGCGAACTCCGAACATTTCCGGGTGTTCGCCGCATGTTCGACCACAATGCACTTTTCCACTGGCCTGAAGCTCGTAATTGGCTACAGCCTTACACCTGACCACAGGTCTGGTGCAAGACAGGTTCAACACTATGCCAATCACGGCTCATAGCTCTGTGAGCCCATGATTGGGCAAAATTTGCCCTAAGTCCCGCAGCACAATATACAGTCATGGCCGAAATTATTGGCACCCCAGACATTTTTCCAGAAAATCAAGTATTTCTCACAGAAAAGTATTGCAGTAACACATGTTTTGCTATACACATGTTTATTCCCTTTGTGTGTATTGGAGCAAAACAAAGAAAGGGTGGAAAAAAAGCATATTGGGCATAATGTCACACAAAACTCCAAAAATGGGCTGGACAAAATTCTTGGCACCCTTTCAAAATTGTGGATAAATAAGATTGTTTCAAGCATGTGATGCTCCTGTAAACTCACCTGGGGCAAGTAACAGGTGTGGGCAATATAAAAATCACACCTGAAAGCAGATAAAAAGGAGAGAAGTTCACTTAGTCTTTGCATTGTGTGTCTGTGTGTGCCACACTAAGCATGGACAAAAGAGGAGAAGAGAACTGTCTGAGGACTTGAGAACCAAAATTGTGGAAAAATATCAACAATCTCAAGGTTACAAGTCCATCTCCAGAGATCTAGATTTGCCTTTATCCACAGTGCGCAACATTATCAAGAAGTTTGCAACCCATGGCACTGTAGCAAATCTCCCTGGGCGTGGACGGAAGAGAAAAATTGATGAAAGGTTGCAACGCAGGATAGTTTGGATGGTGGATAAGCAGTCCCAAAAAAGTTCCAAAGAAATTCAAGCTGTCCTGCAGGCTCAGGGAGCATCAGTGTCAGCGCGAACTATCCTTCGACATTTAAATGAAATGAAACGCTATGGCAGGAGACCCAGGAGGACCCCACTGCTGACACAGAGACATAAAAAAGCAAGACTACAGTTTGCCAAAATGTACTTGAGTAAGCCAAAATCCTCCCGGGAAAACGTCTTGTGGACAGATGAGACCAAGATAGAGCTTTTTGGTAAAGCACATCATTCTACTGTTTACCAAAAATGGAACGAGGCCTACAAAGAAAAGAACACAGTACCTACAGTGAAATATAGTGGAGGTTCAATGATGTTTTGGGGTTGTTTTGCTGCCTCTGGCACTGGGTGCCTTGAATGTGTGCAAGGCATCATGAAATCTGAGGATTACCAAAGGATTTTGGGTCACACTGTAGAGCCCAGTGTCAGAAAGCTGGGTTTGCGTCCAAGATCTTGGGTCTTCCAGCAGGACAATGACCCCAAACATATGTCAAAAAGCACCCAGAAATGGATGGCAGCAAAGCGCTGGAGAGATCTGAAGTGGCCAGCAATGAGTCCAGATCTAAATCCCATTGAACACCTGTGGAGAGATCTTAAAATTGCTGTTGGGAAAAGGTGCCCTTCCAATAAGAGACCTGGAGCAGTTTGCAAAGGAAGAGTGGTCCAAAATTCGGGTGAGAGGTGTAAGAAGCTTATTGATGGTTTAGGAAGCGACTGATTTCAGTTATTTTTTTTTTCAAAGGGTGTGCAACCAATATTAGGTTAAGGGTGCCAAGATTTTGTCCAGCCCATTTTTGGAGTTTTGTGTGACATTATGTCCAATTTGCTTTTTTTCCTCCCTTTTTGTTTTGTTCCAATACCACAAAGGGAATAAACATGTGTATAGCAAAACATGTGTTACTGCAATACTTTTCTGTGAGAATTACTTGATTTTCTGGAAAAATGTCTGGGGTGCCAACAATTTTGGCCATGACTGTATAAGGTTTCCACGCAGCGCTTCTGCACGCATTTGAGAGGAGATTTCATAGGAGATAGTTGTGTGTTCTTACTGCCGGTCTGCCACGCTACTGGGGGGGTCTCATTTCTACCAAATATCTGGGAATTAAGGTGATGTGTGTCTTGTCACTGCCAGCAAGTATTTTGGGGTCACAAATTTCTACAAAATATTTGGGAATTGTTATCCGTGTGTTCTCACTGGCTGCCACCCATCAGGGGGTCTCACTGATTTATAGGAGGGAATTGTAATCTGTGTCTTGTCACTGGCTGCCAGCTATCATGGTGTCTCACTGAGTTATACCAGAGTTCTGTAAATCTTTATACCAGAGTTGAATATATTTAATCTATATATCACTCACCATGTCTGAAAGAACAAAAAGGACAGGCAGATGCTCCCAGACACAGATAAGAGGGCAAGCAGCCCCTGTGTCGGGAGGCTGTGCCTCTGGTCGTGGTGGACGTGGTGCATCCTCTGCAGGGGCACGCTTGTCCTTTCTAACTGGTACTGGCCGTCTTAAGCAGCAGCAACATACAGAGGATTTGGTGGATTGGCTAACCAGGCCATCCTCATCCTCCGAGTCCTCTGCCAGCCAGGCTTCTAGTGCTTTACAGTCCACCTCAGCTGCCAAAGCATCTAATGCAGCCTCCATGTCCACAGCTACTCCTGCCGTAGCCTCGCTATCACACACGGAGGAGTCAGCTGAATTGTTTGACTACAATGACAGTGACATGCTGCTTGAGGATGCGCAGCAAGTACAGTGCTCTGATTCAATCTCTGAGGTTGAGGAATGGAGTATAATCAACCTAGAGGAAGTGGGTGCCAGTGATGACACACAAATAACTGGCACTCATGTTGCCTCAGCAGCTGCAGCATACTGCCACATTGGCTCCAGTGACAAGGAGATTGGGGGTGAAGATGATATTGATGATGAGGTCACTGACTCCACCTGGGTGCCAGATCGAACAGAGGAATCAAGTGAGGAGGAGGGGGCACAGCAAACACGAGGCACAACACCCTTTATGACCAACCGTAGCACTAGCCAGTCCAAGGCATCAGAGGTCAGAGCTGCTCCGGTGCAGAGCATTGTTGTCTCAAAGCACACACGCAGGAACTCTGCTGTCTGCTGGGAGTTCTTTAAGAAATGTGCAGCAGACCCCACCGTTGCTATTTGTAATCTATGTCAGATGAGGCTTAAGCGTGGGAAAGACACCGGACACTTGGGTACCACGTGCTTGAGGCGACATATGACCTGCCACACATCCTGTTGGAGCAAAACTTGGCGTAGGTCCTCCTCCTCATCTGTCTCTACCCCCACTGTATGTCCTGCCATGTCATTGCCTACAACCTCCACTGACAGGGATGATGCTACAGTAATGGATGTACCAGGTCCTTCCTCACAATGTGACAGCATCCCATCAGCTGAAGATTTACGCAGTCAGATTACGTTGCCGCAGCTGCTGCAGCGTAAGAAAAAATATAGTCCCAACCATCCCCAAGCACAGCGCCTAAATGCCAGCTTAGCAAAATTACTCGCATTGCAGCTGCTGCCTTTCCAGCTGGTGGACTCTGCTCCCTTCCGTGAATTTGCTGAATGTGCTGTACCACAGTGGCAGGTTCCAAAACGCCATTACTTTTCACGCAAGGCCATTCCAGCACTATACCAGCACGTGGAAGACAATGTTAGCGAGTCATTGGGAAAGGCAGTCAGCAGCAAGGTGCATGTGACTTTAGACACGTGGTCCAGCAAGCATGGACAGGGTCGTTACATTTCCTTCACGGCACACTGGGTAACTCTGATTGCAGCTTGGAGGGATCCAAGAGAGGGCTCTGTGCTGGAGCTTGTTCATCCACCACGCCTCCAGAAAGCTGCTTGTATGATGTCTGTCTGCGCCACCATCACCACCTCTTCCTCCTCCTCCTCCTCCTTTGTCTCTGGCAAAGTGGCAGTTAAAGCGACACCTGACAGGGTCTACGCAATGGCTCAAGCAAAAAGAAGCCATACTGTGCTTGAGCTGTTTTGTTTAGGGGACAGGAGCCACACCGGGCCAGAAATTCTGTCAGCTCTGCAGGGCCAGGTGCAGAGATGGTTAACACCATGCCAGCTTCAGCTGGAGAATCGTCTGTGATAATGGCCAACCTTCTCTCCAGCCTACGCAAGGGTAAATTGACGCATGTACCATGCTAGCACACGTCATAAATCTAGTGGTACAGCGTTTCCCAACCAGTACCCAGGGCTGGCAGAGCTTCTCTGCCAGGCAGAAAAGTCTGCAGCCACTTCAGACAGTCATTCCCAGCAAGCGTTCGCCTGGCAGAAATTCAAAGAGAATTCCACCTTCCACAAACCGTCTGATCTGTGACATGCCCACCAGGTGGAACTCGACATTAGCAATTCTGCAGCGTCTGCACAAGCAGCAGAGGGCCATCAACGAGTACCTGTGTGTGTATGGCACAAGGACAGGTTCAGGTCAACTTGGTTTTTATCCCCCCCGCAGTGGCTGATGATCAAGGATGCATGCACTGTACTGTCACCATTTGAGGATGCAACGAGGATGGTGAGCAGGGACAGTGCATGCATCAGTGACACAATTCCTTTAGTGTTCCTGCTGGAGCACACTCTGCAGGGAATTATAGATGTGGCTCTAGAGGCAGAGCAGCGGGAGGAAGAGGAGGCCTTCCCTAGCTCTGAAGGCCCCAGTCTTTCCGCAGACAGCATTCCAGCGGGTCCTCCTCAGATCGGACAGGAGGAGGAGGAGGAATATTTGAGTAGTGGGGGCATTGAAGGTTGGGATTCCTCAAGGGAGGGTTTCGTGTGCCCAGAAACACAAGGGCTAGTGCGTGGCTGGGAGGAGGAAGTGCACGATGGGGTCATCCTCATTGACCAGGATGACTCGGAAGCTAATGCCACCTCCAACCTACGCTGCATGGGCTCCCTA
The DNA here is from genome assembly GCA_009667805.1 of Leptobrachium leishanense. Classification (NCBI taxonomy): domain Eukaryota; kingdom Metazoa; phylum Chordata; class Amphibia; order Anura; family Megophryidae; genus Leptobrachium; species Leptobrachium leishanense. Next base: position 71,782,902 of record CM019066.1, read on the forward strand.
ATGATGCAAAGCCTGCTAAAGGACCCCAGGATTCGTGCTATCAAGGAGAGGGATCATTACTGGTTGGCAACCCTTCTTGATCCACGATACAAGGGTAAAGTTGCAAAGCTCATCTTGCCCGCACAGAGGGAGCACAGGATGAAAAAACTTGAGGACGCTCAAAAGCGACACTTGGTAACCTACCAGTTCCTGGAAAAGGTGTTACACAAGTGATGACACACATGCTTCTGAGGCTGCGGATGATCAGAGGAATAGTGAAGGCCAGGGCCGCTTGACTGATGCATTTTTAAAAAAAAATTAGTCCACAACGCCCAGAGACAGCAAATGTAGGCACCCATTGCCAGCGTCTTCACCATATGGTGCAGGACTACCTAGGGGCAAGGGCAGACCTGGATACGTTTCCAGCAGATGATCCACTGGCTTACTGGGTGTTGAGATTGGATCACTGGCCAGAATTTAGCCAATATGCTATGCAGCTACTAGGTTGCCCTTCATCTAGCGTGCTTTCTGAAAGAACATTCAGTGCCGCTGGAGATTTTGTCACAGACAAAAGAGTGCGTCTGTCCACCGACTCTGTAGACCGCCTGACATTTATAAAAATGAATCCGTCCTGGATCAGCAGTTATCAATCCCCTGATGCTGACGTAACGGAATAGATCGGGGATGTCTTCTGCATTCACAAAACCTCCACCACTGCACTCTTCCACAATACCACAAAGGGGTTACGGTGTGAAGGCACTTGCTGCCACCAAAGGCACAATATTTGGGTGCACTGACACTGACGCCTATATTACCAGATTTATATCATTTGAATTTTTTGGACCGCAGGGTCCAATCCTGCACTCTTCCACAATTCCACAGAGGGTTACGGTGTGCCGACACTAAAGGCCCAATTTTAAAGCCCCCATGTCTTCTGCATTCACAAAACCTCCAGCACTGAACTCTTCCACAATACCACAAAAGGGTTACGGTGTGAAGGCACTTGCTGCCATGAAAGGCACAATATTTGGCTGCACTGACGCCTGTGTCACATTTATATCATTTTAATTTTTTGAACCGCAGGGTCCAAACCTGCACTCTTCCACAATACTACAGAGGGGTTACTGTATGATAGTCCTTGCTGGCCTGCCAGTCTTGCACCAAAGGCAGAATATCTGGGTGCACTGACGCCTTTAACAGATGCATATCTTTTTAATATAGGACCGCAAGGTTCACCCCTGCATTCTTCCACAATACCACAGAGGGGTTACTGTATGATAGTACTTGCAGGCCTGGCACCAAAAGCACAATATTTGGGTGCACTGCCACTGACGCCTGTATCAGATTCATATCCTCAGAGGGGTTACGGTGTGACGGCACTGTTGCCGACGCTAAAGGCCCAATTTTAAAGCACCTATTGTTACTTTCATCCAAAGCCTGCATAAGTTTCACAATAATTTAGTCAAAAAAAAATCACTAAACTTTTTCTACGTGTCTGAAAATGTTTCCTCTTTTCATACAGACTGCCGCCCCAAGCAGTTGTTTATGGATAGATTAAAAGGAAAAGCATTTACCGTCTTTTGAAACGTAATTTTTTTGTTTTCAATTGTTTCTATAAATCCTAGAAATCCGCCACTTCATGGGCAGGTTATGGGGACCTCCTAGGCACGATATTTGAAGTAATTTTTCGTTTTTATTTTTAACCCTTATTTCACGGAAAACTCACTGTTCCTTTAAAAGTTTTTTTTTTTTACTTTTTGTCCTTGTTTCCTGTCCCCCAGGGCACTACCCGGACCCCCATACATCTTTTATGGCAAATATCTAGCATATATGCCCTCTTGGACGGCACTCTAAAATTTGAATTTTCAGCCCCATTGACTTGTATTGAGTTCGAGTTCGGATTCTAACATTTGGAAAGTTCGGGTTCGAATACGAACCGAACTCGGGGTGTTCGGCTCATCCCTAATAGACATGTGTACAGCAAAAAAAATTGTTTCGGATCATTACTGCACAACACCCCCTAGATGTAGCAAATGCTTTTAATAATTATTTTGTTGGATGTGCCACCACCCTGATTGCGAAGCTAGGAAATGACACGCAATCAGAAAGGCCGCATGCAGGACAGGCCCCACCAACAGTGTAAAGACCCCGTAACCCAGAGAAATTTCAGTTTTAGACCAGTGCCATCACTAAACTTCTCCATAACCAAAAAATTAAATACCAGTCTGGACCTGATCAAATCCCAGCAATGCGGCTGAAAATCAGTACCAGCAATTGCAAAACCTGTCGCAACCCTGATTAATGAATCACTGGCGACTGGATACATACCCAAACTCTGGAAGACTGCAAGGGTGGTACCTATCCATAAAAGTGGAGACAATACTTTGAAATTACAGGGAGCAGTGATATAGGGCGGTAGTTGGATACCAAAAATTCTGGAAAAATGTGTCTACACTCAATTACGTGATTATTATCAGTATCAGAACTATTTAACTCCAGATCAATCAGGCTTTCGTCCAAACCAAACCATTCAACTACAACTGCCCTTTTAAAAGTTTGTAATGATATCCAAGCTGGCATGGAACAAGGAAATCTAACTGGAGCCATCTTCCTTGACTTTGCCAAGGCTTTTGACACAGTAGACCATGGCATCCTATTACAAAAACTTAAACTCTGGTATTGGTGATAGTACGTTAACCTGGTTCCAATCATATGTGTCTGATAGGTCTCAATTTGTGTCCATTTCTGACAGCACTTCCCTTCCCCTCCCAGTCACGTGCAGTGTACCCTAAGGCTCGATACTTGGCCCCCTGCTATTCACAATATTCATAAACTATCTGCCCAATGTCTGCAAAGCTTCAACTGTACACATGTACGCAGACGACTCTGTAATCTATACCAGCAAACCAAATCTCCCACAGCTGGAGGCAGTGCTGCGAGAACAATTCACAGGGGTAGAAAAGTGGATTGCAAATAACAAACTCTAGACGCACCCTTCACCTTTCCAACCTGGTGTTTAAGAGCTTTTCTGGGAAGCTACCACCATTCCTGAATATGCTGCTTCCCCCGGCAGTTCCCTCATCCTATAGCCTCAGATCCAGGACCAGCACCTTACTTGCAATACCACAATACAAAAAGAAAGTGGCTTGATCCTCATTTTCCTACAGAGCACCGCAAATATGGAATAACTTCCCAGACACCGTCAAATCTTCCCCCAGTCTAAAGTCCCTTAAGACTTCCCTATTAACATACCTCAATACGAAATGCACCTGTAAACATGTAACATAATCCGAGATCCGAATTGCTTGAGAAAGGTAACCGAACGCTGAAAATCAGCGTTCGGTTACCTTTCCTGGCCATTCGGCTATCCAGAGAGCAGGCAATTCGCCAAATCATGGCGAATTGGCTGCACATACGGTGCCTGTTCGAGGGCAGTGAAATCCCCATGAAAAAGCACTGCTTCGGCTATTCAGAGAACACAAACCAGCAGTGAAAGGTTCCCCTAATGCCCTGCCATTCGGTGGTTTAATTCGGCAAATTTATTCTGGAGAATCCCATAGGCTTCAATGTTAGAAATATTCCCGTTTTAATTCAATATCTAATAAACCATTCATTGTTTAGGATACTTTAAAAAAAAATTCAGAAAAATGCTTAAAGTCAGATTTGTTTTTTAATTATTTTTTTTAAAGTTTACTTATTTTTTCTGTAACAGCCCTCTTTATTATCATTCCCTGGACCTCCTGTGTAAATTTCAGACATTTTCGCTCAGTAGTTTCTTTGCAAACAGCGTTTCATTTTCACAGATTCATTCAAATGGTTTTGCTAATTTATTCACTGCCTCCTCTGCGTCTCAGCTGCTTTGGCTCTGTGTGATTCGGCTCCTGTTCGGCTGCTTCGCTGCGTGTGATCGGCTCCTGCTCGGGTTTTTCGAAGGTTAATCCAGAGGTTTTTGCTTGTTTTCGGCGTGCATTCGGTGGGTTTCTGCGGTTAGTTTTCGTCAGGTTTGCGGTGACTTTTCCCTGCAATTCGGGGACCCTGTGGTGTTTGCTGAATACACCGCAGGGTCACCGAAATGGGATCGGCAAAAGGAACCGAATTGAAGAGAACGAAAAGTCACCGAACGTGCGGTGACTTTTCGAATCTCTTTGAATAACCCTGAATGACTTTATTTCCTACATATTTATTTTTCTGTTAATCTGTATATTTGGTCTTGTGTTAATATCTTGCATTTTACTATTTTGTATTTCTGTAACCACTCAATGTTCTCGAACCCAGGACATACTTGAAAACGAGAGAAATCTCATTGTATCCTTCCTGGTAAAATCCTTTATAAATAAATTACGTTAATTTTTTTTCCATTTCAGGCCGTTTGTTATGTTACGCGTTTCGTATTTCGGACTGATTCGTTAATTCGGACGGACAGTATTTATGTTTGTATTAGTCATTTTGCATTGATTCATACTTCGGATTGATTCTTATTTGGTTTTCGTTATTTCGTTTTTATTCGTTATTTTGAAATGTGAAACGGATTAATAATTACTTAGAGTAGGGTAAAACAAAATACGTAATCCCCGTGTCCTTGGTGCTGAAATATATTTCAGCATCAAGGACAGCAGCCAGCCGGTACTACAAAATGAAAATACCAGCCATACTAAAATAAAATCCAGCCGCTACTACAATAAAAATACCAGCCGTACAAAATAATCTATTCACAGAATGTTCGAACTTCACCGATGTGTCAGTGAAATGTCCTGATTTTCGTGATTCAGTGCGACAGGTTTTTTTTTTTTAAATTTTATTGGACGTTAGGACAATAAGAATAACATGGGTGCAAATGTGGCGTTGCAGCGCCAAAAAAGCAATATCAATAAACCTAGTAAACATCCTAGTAAGCCATAATCCTGTCCATATTATGACATCAAAGTAGGGTGAAAAATAAGGGAGGAGAGGTGGAAAAGAAAAGGGAGGGGGGAATGAGTGGCCCGGCCCAGGCCAGAATCCTAAAACAGATATTAATCCAACCTGTCTAAAGCTATAGAGGGAAATGTAGAAGGGTGGGGGAGGGAGAGTGCCAAAGAAGAAAAAAGGTGAAAGGGGCCAAGAAGCCCTATATACGTGACCATAGCCCAAATTCCCATCATAGATTGTAACCCAGCATCAAGCCAGGGCCCCCAAGTTTTACTATATGATGGCAGTGTAAAACGTACTATAGTGGTCAGTTCGTCCATAACCTGAGTGTCTCTGATTTTGGCATATACTTAGCCATACAGGGCGGGAGGGGTTGTCTCCAGACTTCCGCCATAGCCCGTCTCGTGGCCAGGGTAATTATGGCTAATAGTTTGTTTTCATGGAAAGTAAGTTCAGGGAGCGGCCTGGAGAGCAAAAATGCCCAAGGATCCAACGGGATAGGTTCAGATAGAACTAGAATCCGTAGATCTTGGACTTCCTTCCATAAAAGGTACAATTCGGGGACATGTCCACCACATGTGGAAAAAGGAGCCCTTGGAGGTGCATAGTCTCCAGCATACATCCGGTAGATTTCTATTCATGTGCGCCAATTGAGATGGTGTAACGTACCACCGCATAATCATTTTAATGGACTGTTCCTGCAATGAGGCACACACCGACACGAAGCGAGACATCTCCCATATGTCCAACCAGTCCAGGGTTTCCCCGATATCTCTTTCCCAAGCATGAATATAGGACAGGTCTTTCCAGTCCAACAGTGAGGTTAGATCCCGGTATAATGAAGATATAAGGCCTCTTGGATATGTGCCGGCCAGGCATAATTGCTCAAAGCGAGTCAGCGGCGCCAGTGCAGCTTGTTTGATGTGAGCCTGGGTGGCGTATGATGTTAATTGGAAAATGTGTAGAAAAGACCAGTCCCGAAATATCTCGAAGGGGAATCAAGGTTCCGTTGTGGTATAAATTATGTATTCTGCACACACCTGAGTCCAATAGGTCACGCCAGGGCCTCATGAGTAGACCGGGGCGAAAGTCTCTATTCCCAAGAATCGGAGTCATAGGTGATGGTATAGACGTCAACTCGCATTTCACTGCTAGCCTATGCCAAAGGCGCAGAGAGTTTAATATGGCTGGGCATGTGGTGGTGATCAAAGGACGGTATTCTTGAGCCAGCCATATCCAATGTTGTGTCTTATTCGGCCGCATAAGGGACGCTTCCAGGTCAACCCACCTGCGAGACCCCGCCGGAGCATGCCAGGCTACCACTTGTGCCAATTGAGTTGCATAGTAATAGGTGAGGAGAGATGGAAGGGGCCGCCCAGAGACCGTGGGCGATAGAGAGTATGTCTAGCTACGCGGCATCGTTTCCCTGCCCATATAAAGTAAATCAATTGAACGCTGCAAAGCGATGAGCTGTGAAGCAACGAGAGGAACCGGTAATGCCTGAAACATATACAATAATCTGGGTAATACGTTCATTTTGATGCAGTTAAGCCTACCGAGCCATGATATCGCTTTTTTATTCCAACATTCTAACTCCGCTTTGAGAGTCGCAAATAGGTGAGGGTAATTAGCCGAATAAAGGTCTGCCGAGCATGATGTTAAGCGGACCCCCAGGTATACCAGCTCCAAGTGGGTGAACCTTATAGGGCAGGAAGAAGAGAGAGTTGTAATCGCCTCTGCTGTGAGCGCCACCGGGAGTGCCTCGGATTTAGTTACATTAATCTTATATCCTGAAAGAGTTGAAAAGTCACTGAGCAGATCCAAAACCCGGGGCAAGGAGGTGGAAGGGTCTGTCAGGGAGAGGAGGACGTCATCGGCATAAGCCGATAATTTAAATTCCAAGTCACCCACCGTAAGTCCCGAGATTCCCGCGTCCGATTTAATAGCAAGCAATAGAGGTTCCAAAAAAAGGGCAAATAAGGCCGGAGACAATGGGCAGCCCTGCCTGGTTCCGTTCCGGATTACGAAGGGAATCCTATCGGCTCCCGGTATCAAAATTTGTGCTCCTGGGGAAGCATACAGGGCTGAGATCATTCGGAGAAAAGTGGGGGGGAACCCCAGTTGTTTAAGTAAAGTAAATAAAAACGGCCACTCCACCCTATAAAAGGCCTTCTCAGTGTCTAAAGACAAAAATAAGGAAGGCTTCTGATAGGTCTCAGCGAACCAAATAAGGTCTGCCGCGCGTCTCGTATTGTCGTACGCTTGCCGACCTGGAATGAACCCCACCTGGTCTGGTGATACCAAAAAAAGGGGAGGAGAGGGTCTAGGCGCAAGGCCCAAATTTTTGCTAATAGTGTAATGTCCGTATTTAAGAGGGATATGGGCCTATAACTATCAATGTGCTCAGGGTCTTTCCCAGGTTTGGGGAGGAGAACTATGGCAGTCAACAGTGACTCTGCGGGGAAAGGGACACCCTCCCGTGTGGCATTAAATAAACGGCATAGAATGGGCTTTAATTTAGGACAGAACGCTTTATAATACCGGTATGTGAAGCCATCTGGCCCAGGGGCCTTTAATGGCTTCATCAGGCCCAAAGCCCTCCCTATCTCCTCCTCCGTTATAGGGGATCCCAACAATAGGGACTGAACCCTATCAAGGGTAGGGAGATTCTGACGCCTCAAGTAAGTTTCTATGTTATCAGGTCACGGTTTCCTATTTTGTGAGTGGGGGGAATGATCATAAATATCCGTAAAATACGCTGTGAAGGCATCCTGGATATCCTCAGGAGATTTATGAACCTGCCCTTTTTTATCTCGGATCAACGGGAACAGGACACTGTGGCGTCTAGGGCGCAGCATCCTGGCCAGGGGTGTATCTGCTTTATTCGCTCGTTCAGAATAACGCCTTTTGGACCATAGCAACGATCTCCCCACATCATCTAAAAATAAACCGTTAAGGTCTGCACAAACTCGATTAAGCTGCGAAAGGGTGTCGTCCGTCGGGACACGTTTATGCCTGAGTTCCAGTCTCCGTAGGTCAGTCTGTAACGTGACTATGGCCTGCAACTTCATGCGTTTGTGGTAGGCAGCCTGACTAAGTAGCACTCCCCTGTTCACAGCTTTATGAGCTTTCCATAATGTGTGTATGGACATGTCAGGAGTATCATTTAAATGAAAGTATGAATCCAGTGCGGATCCAACCGCTTTCCTAACCCCCTTTTTCAAAAGAAGCAAGGTAATCGAGCTGCCATTGGCCACTGCTGCCAGATGCCAGTGGGCGGACATGCAAAAGCACATCTGCATGGTCAGACCAAGTTATGGAGCCAATGCCTGATTTCGCAATCAAGGGAATACAGTCCGGGGAGATCAGAAAATAATCTAATCTGGAGTGTGTGGAATGGACCGGGGAGTAAAAGGTGAAATCCTTCATTGTGGAGTGCTGCACCCTCCAAATGTCTACCAGATCATGATTACGCACAAACGCATGAAACTGCCTATCTTGGGATGAGGATGGAGTCAGACCGATGTGAGGGGGATGGCCAGATCGGTCCAGTGGAGAGCAGAGAGTAGCATTAAAGTCCCCTCCCAATATGATTTTGCCCTTAGCATGCAACCTGAGAAAGGAGGAGATGTCCGCCCAAAATCCCGCATCTGGCCCATTTGGTGCATATACCGACATCAATGTATACCATTTAGACGAACAAGTACCCCTCGCCAAGACATACCTCCCAGCGGAGTCAGAATATACATCAGTAATCTGCAGCGGACAGGAATTATGCAACAAAATAGCGGCCCCATTCCGTTTAGGGATTGCACATGAGGTGAAGACATGGGAGTAGGATGGGTCTGCTAAGCGAAAGGCTGCAGTGGTAGAGATCCTAGTCTCTTGGAGGAATGCGATGTTCGCAGATTTCCGCTTAACCACTTCAATGCTAAGGACGCGCTCAGCGCGTCCTCAGCATTGCCCCTGGTATGCGGAGGACGCGCTGAGCGCGTCCTCGCATTGGGGTCAGCGTTCGGCCGGGTACCGGCCGATCGCTGGCCCCTCCGGTGCGGGCTGACATCCTGGATGTCAGCCCGGCATCCGGAGCAGTGGCCGCCATTGTTATGTGTCATCGCGCCCCGCGATGACACATAATTCAGGCGCCCCCCCCGCATGTGCGGAGGAGGCGCCTGAAAGGGAGGGGGGGGAGGTCCTTCGGACCTCTCTCCCTCCCGATCGGCGGCTCACAGGGGCTTAACCCAGGCATCATTTGGAAGGGCACAGCCTGCCCTTCCAAATGATGCCTGGCATTAACCCCTGGGGAGCTGGATCGCAAATCGGCGCTGAAAAGCGCCGATTTGCGATCCTTCCCGGGAGCTGGCCGACACATCTTGGATGTCGGCCAAGCTTCCGGGAACTCCCCCAGAGGACTGGCGTCATCGTGCGCAGCACGATGACGCCAGTCCTAGCATTAACCCCTAACTGCCACGAAGTGTGGAGATAGGGAGTTCCAATGAACTCCCTATCTCCCGATCCGTGGCAGTTAGGGGTTAAATTTTGATATCGTTGGATCGGCCAGAGCATGGCCGTTCCAACGATACCAAACATGAAAGTAAAAAAAAATGTAAAAAAAAAAATAAAAATAAAAATAAAAATAAAAAAAAATTAAAAAAAAAAATTAAAAAAAAAAAAATAAACACTTTTTTTTTTTTGTTTTTTGTTTTGTTAATGCAGCAATATTGTTCCCATTTCAATTATAATGTGAACAATAATGCTGCATTAACGATTTTTGTATGCGGTGCGTTTGTTAAAAATGGTGTCATTTTCCCCAAAAAAAAATGTAACGAGACCCCATCTCTAATTTTTTTAACAAGCGCACCCCATACAAAATATAACCGCAATTGCTCGCATGTTAAAATGTGGAAAAAAACACTTTACACGCTGTAAATTATTGAAAATACATATTTTATTGCATTTTTTGTTATAATATACAAACATGACATAACGTATACATATAATAATGACATATTATGAATCTACCGAGTCTGACGGAAAGAACGATATATAATATGTCGATGTCATATACTAAAATAAGCCTTCAAAACAGGTTTAAACATGATGCGCAAAACAGGTAAAAAATGACCTCAGCACAGGGGCGGGAAAAGCCTCAGCAGCGAAAGGGTTAAGGTCCCGGAACAGGAGACGGTGCTTGCGCGGGGAATTTAGTCCCTTGACATTCAAGGAGAGGAATTTAAGATCAGAAATCATTATGGATAAGATTAATGTAACTAAATCAGAGGCACTCCCGGTGGCGCTGACAGCAGAGGCGATTACAACTCGCTCTTCTTCCTGCCCTATAAGGTTCACCCACCCGGAGCTGGTAAACCTGGGGGTCCTCTTAACATCATGCTACCTCGTGGCTACATCATGGCCACCATCCTCCCCACGTCTCTACCCCTGTCCCGTTCCGTCATCTCCCAGCCTCTTACCGAGGGGGGAGGGGACAGGACGGTAGCCACCTACATGGGGATCAGAAGTGTTAATCATGCAGCCGAAAGGTCAGAAGAGAGAAAGTAGGGCCGGGCCGGGGGAATAGGTTGGGAAGAGTAAGTAAGGAGAAAGGAAGGAAAAAAAGAACAAAACGTCCCGAACGGATGGGTAAACCAAAGGAACGGAACCTTGGAGGAGGAGGTAGTCTCGGGGAAGCCAGCAAGCCATGGGGAAAAAACCCTCGGCCACTGTCCCCCCGAGCAACCGCCACATTAAACGTCATACTAAAATTACAATCACCTTAACAAGTAAAATCAGAGGTACAAAGAAATAACAGAATATAACCTAAGAAAGCATCAAAGAGCCGTCTAAGGGCCTAAGCCCCGCAAAACCTGGACTGAAGGACATATATGCCCTCACTTAGGGCACCAACGGCTGTCCATATTCAATCTCCAGCCGGAGACCAGTCTCTGGAGAGCCGTGGCAGAGAACTCGGAGGGGTGAGCTGAGCAATTGCGTCCGGGACCTCCAATCCCAGCTGGCGTAGGAAGTCCTGAGCCCTGTACAGGTGTGTGCAAGAATACGTGCGACCATCTTTGTGGACCAAAATACGAAATGGGAAACCCCACGAGTAGCGCATATCGTGAGAGCGCAGCAGTTCCGTGATTACCCGCCATTCCCTGCGTTTAGCCAGGGTCGATGGGGCAAGGTCCTGGTAGAAAAGCAACTGGCCATCCTCGTACTCCACCTGTTGGTCGCGAGCTGTGCGTAGTAAAGCTTCCCTGGTCGAGTAATAATGTAATCTAGCGACTACGTCGCGCGGTGGTGCGTTCTGGCCTTTCCGCACCACCAGAGTACGGTGTATCCGGTCGATCAGATATCTAGCCGGTGGCAGCGCGGGTAATAACTTCTTCATAATGCCAGTAAGTGTGGCGTCCAACGCATCCGATGTCACCGATTCAGGCAGGCGTCTGGGCCTGTTTGATAAATCCTCCAGAGCCTCCTCTAGTGTCTCCACCCGTGTTGCTAGTGTCTCAGCATGGTGGGCAAGTGTGTTGCACGTGTCCGTGAATGCCTCTGCCCGTTCCTCGAGACGCGCTGTGCGTGTCCCAATTACCTGGACCTCTGCCGTTAGCGCCCTCGTGTTGCGCGCCAGCTCCTCCGCTATAAAATCTTGCAGGCGACGGATGTCCTGACGGGTCGCCGGGCCCGAGTCCTGCTCCATCTCTGATGTGTCTGAGCCTGGGGATGGGCTTCTCCCTCCATCTCTGGAGGAAGCGCCGCCATCTTGGGGCCTAGTCACTGTGCAGGTCCGCGGTGAAAAAAAAAAAAATAATAATAATTCGGCGCTACAAGTGCGCTGTCAGGCTTTTATGTTTTTTTGGAGGACTTCATGGCTCCTGCTATCTTCCCTTGTACCTCCAGAGCGAAATAAAGAAGGTTAAAGTGGTGGTTGTCTCAATTCAATCAGCGGCTACTCGGGAGCTCCAGCAGCAAACGTCCTCTCACATTGCCGGCTCGGCTCCGCCCCCCCAGTTCGACAGGTTTAAACAGGAGAATCCCATAGGTTTCAATGTAAAAAAATATTCCTGTTTTTATTAAATATTCAACCGTTTATTCTTTTCACTTGTTACAAAAAGACTTTTTATTTTTTTAGGCATCTTTCAGGATTGTTTTGTGAAATTTTTTGATTCCTAATTTATTTTAAAACTAAGCTTTTTTTCTTTGCTGAATGCAGCTGGATTTTTTTCTTTCCTTCAGTGTGGCTGCATTAGGTGGGGGCTGTCTATGGTCTTAAAACCTATTCAGAACCATGGACAGCAGTTATTCTTGATGCTGAAACTTATTCAGCACCAGGGATAGCAGCTCATTGGGGCTCCGTAGCCTCGCAGGGTTGCTGTCCCTATCCTCAGGGAAGTGTAACAGCCAAGATTTTAAGGAATACCTTGTGGAAATGCAGACTGAATCCTGCAATCACTGAGCAGCCAATCATATCACCTGTGCTGTGCTTCACATATCTGGAAAACCTGGCTTGTTAGTGGGATCTGAGGACTAAGTTAGGAAACAGTGCCCTAACTAGGGTTACCAGATCTGTCAAGTTTTCCTGGACACACATTACTATTACAAGCAGAGGGGGAAAGGTGCTGCGTTGCAACATGTATAATTCATATGGTGCAAGAAGGAAGTTAAGGCAAGTCAGAGATTTATTTTTTATTTCTCACCTGCAGCATATGGATTCTACATGCTGTGGGATGGCATTTTTTTCCGCATCGCCCATCAGCATGAATAAATTATATGCATCCAGGAAAACATGGCCGATCTGGCAACCCTGGTCCTAACCTATACATAATGTCATATAGTTTGACATTGCACCGGTGGTTCTCAATCCTGAGCTCAAGTACCCCTAACAGGCCATATTTTAAGGATTACATTGAGGCAGACTGAATCCTGCAATCACTGAGCAGCAAATAATATTGCCTGTGCTGTGCTTCAGATATCAGCAAACCTGGCCTGTTAGGGGGACTTGAGGACCAGGGTTGAGAACCACTGCTCTACACTACAGACGTTTGATCCAAAAACGTGAGAAATTGTGGGCTTACTTTGCATGTCAATCCCAGAATTCTGTGCTACACATGTAAAGTGTGCTAAAGGTGTCTGTAAGGCTCTGATTTGATTGACTTTTGTGAATGTTTTTCGTGAGTCCTTAAATTCTCTCTCATGTATAGCAAAGAAAAGCAAATCAAAGAACTGTTTAAAGATGCAATTCTGAACAAAGAATAAGTAGCCATTACCCTTCGATTGGAATTTCCCGGGACGTCTGGCTGAGCATTTGTTTCAAGTGTTGTTTTAGGCTAGTGTAGCGCTCACTCCCGGAGGAGCCGCTGAAAATTGAACCACGGGTCAGTCTCCCCGCACTAGGGAATAAATATACTCCAACACAGTTGTGAGTTTTTATCATTTAAATAGTTTACTAAAGTAATGAGCAGTTGTTGAAACACGGTATTCACAGATATATTACAGTATTTTCGTATCGCGGTAAAACGCGTGGCGGAAAAGAAACGAAACACGAGGCTTCGTATTACGGAAAATAAAATATTCGTAACCGAACAGAAAATAAAAGCAGTTGCACGAATATACGAAAAAGGAACACGTAGCGGAACCCAAAAAATACAATCTCTTCGTATTACGATAAACGCGCAGCGGAAAAGAGGAAAATATATTCGGAACGTATCTTTACTCTTGTCCCGATACGCAACAAAAATGAGTCCTGCACAGGTTAAGTCCCGGAATGTAAAAGGTGTGTATGTGTGTGTATGGTACCCGGGTACTGTTCAACTGGCCAGTGAATTTACTTAAAGAATCTCTTCGACTAGTCAAGTTGGGGCCCTGTGGACTTTAAAGAGGAAAACAGCAGCAAGTTCTTTATTTACAGTACAGCCTTGGAGGCCTCTCACCCATCCGACGGTTGCTTTAGGCTCCGCTGACCCAGGACGTCTCTCCGCTCGATATTGACTGGGGATACTAGCGGCCGGATCCGTCGTCTGACTTTCCGCAGCTTGTCCACGACTTGTCCAACTCACCGCCTGCTCTCCGTATTCGGTCAACTCGCGGCAACTCCTTACTCGAGGTCTCTGGTCTCTTAGATCTGCAGCAATCTCTGGAACTTGGAGCGCTCTCTTTCTCTTCAGGCTGAATGTCCAATAAATGACTCTGACAGGTCTCGCTCAGGCTCTGGCTTAGGCCCTCTTGCGATGTCTCTCACTGCGTCTGCTCCCTCTGACTCCCTGGCGCGCTCTGGGCTGTTCTCCACGAGGTGGAGGATGTAAGGCTCCAGTGTCCCACCCACTTCCTCTCTTCTTGCAAAGCATGCCGGGAATTGTAGTCCCAATGTCCAGTGATTCTAATCGCGATTGTCTCCATCTTGTGGCCAAAAATAGGTACTGCCACAGCAAGATTTAACACAGCGCTACACTAGTGTCAGAAGAGTGTCTTTGGGGAGCAGAAGGAACATCCGTGAGAGTGGACATTCCTTCCACTCGACGCCCGTCTGGCCACATCGCTGAGCGCAGTTAGTGCGCTCACGCGGCAAGGCTCGATCCTCCTACAGAGGATCACGCTTTGCAGCTCCATCAACACGCGTCCTAGCACTTTGACAGAGAGGCTTGCTGCACGGACGCAGCACGGCTGCTTTTACACGCGCAATTTGTGCGAGCGCAACAGCGTCTGGCTGGCCCCTTCACAACGCTGCAACGTACGCTGGAAGCCACGTCAGTACCGGTGCACCTAGTGCGCTCGTCTGACACTGGCCTAAAGGTAATCAGTTTTAGTTTCTATATATCAGAACAGTAGTGTGTGTGTGTGTGTGTGTGTACGTTCCTTACACTCGACGCCCGTCTAGCCGCGCTGCAAACCGCGATCCTTCATTGGAGAATTGCGCTTTGCAGCTCAGTCAATGCGCGTCCTAGCGCTTTGCCGGAGAGGCTAGGATAACGGACGCTTGTTGCGCAAGCATTTCGTGCGTGCGCACGCACAAGCGTGTGACCGGCCCCTTAGGCCAGCATCAGACAAGCGTACTATGTGCACACTGACGTGCTTACCAGCGTCCGTTACAGCGTTTTGTCGCTGCAACGGGGCCGGTCACGGGGCAGGCACGAAATGCGCGCGCAACAAGCGTCCGTTATGCAAGAATCTCTGGCAAAGCGCTAGGATGGACGTTGAAGGAGCTGCAAAGCATGATTCTCCATAGGAGGAGCGAGCCTTGCAGCGCTGAGCGCACTAACTGTGCTCAGCGTTTTGGCCAGACGGATGTCGAGTGAAAGGAACGTCCACTCTCACTGACGTTCCTTCCGCTCTCCAAAGACACTCATCTGACACTAGCCTTAGCAGGACTATTATCCTACGGGCAGGGTATCTGCACCCAATGTCTTTTTATTTATTATGTCTCGCGTTTCTGCTTTCCCCATTGTAAAGCGCTACAGAATCTATTTGGCAGTCACTATAGAAGTACCTGTAACTGTACCTTCCTTTATTTAAATTTCTAAAATATTGTGTCTGGTGTGCCGTATTGCGCCCAACTCACCCAACTCGTGGACCACCTACAGACGCAGCACAAGCAGGGCTATTATGAGCGAAAACATTGGCGCGCCATCTGTGAGAACTGGGCAGCATTATAACTGGAGACAGTATGCTAGCTTGCCATAGAGATTGGCGATGATGCCAGCCGTGCTGGTATTTACCCCCAGAGATGTGCCAATACCCAGGCAAATTCCAAACTTTCACACTGTCCAGGCACGATCGGATACCACACGTGCCCTGAAAGCTTACCAACACTTCTCCGTCACCATTTGTCATCCTTGATTTCACGTTTTCTAGGTCTTTTGTTCCTTTCATGGCGTTTATGTGACATGTGCGGTAACAAGAAGACCTTCTGTAATAGTGGTAGCGATGGGGTTACATTCAGTCAAGGGGTGTGTGTGTGTTCTGTTTTCTTTTTTTCGGAAAAGTTTTTTTTTTTAAAAGCGACAAAAGACCCTCATCTGGACATCTGTGCCTGAGCTCTGTGAATAGAAAGCACAAGCTGGGGTCTATTGACATGCTAATAGAGTCCTCTATATATTGCAAGAGCGGGAAACTGTTAGAGACGCAGAGCAAACACAGTGACTGACTGGTGACAAAGTTACCCACAGAGGAAAGGAAAGCGTGAGGGAGAAGGTAAACTGGTCCCAAGTGGAGAAAGAGAACGGGAAAGTCTCTCCCTGAAACTGGAAAGTGCCCACCGTTTCGCAATGTCTGGATCTTCCAGGAACCACTTGAAACTTTCCAATGCTAAGGAAGAGCGGAAGGTAAGAGACACAGATCTCTCTGCCTGGCACCAGGGGCACAAAGCCTGGCACTACTGCCAAAGCAGCTTAAAAGCTCACAGACCCATCAGTGTGACACAAAGCAAAGGACACGTCTCTCAGCCCAGGAACATGTATTTCTAGATTCTTTTATCATTGTAGTGGTGTGGTATGGGGGGGCGGAGGATATACAGTAGTGTTTCCCAAACCTGTCCTTAGGACCCCCTAACTGGCCAGGTTTAAGGCTGGGGTCAGACCAGTGCACTTTTAACGTGCGTTCTGGCGCACATAATTACGGCCGCACTAGCAGCAGATGACGGGCAATGACGGCCAATATACGATGTACGGCCGCACAAAAGTCCGGCCGTGCAACGCAAGTGGAATTTGAACGCATTTTTTTGAGAACGCAGAACCGCTAGTACTGACGTACTGAGTGCGCAGCTGCGGCATAGCGGCGTGTGTGCGTGATTAGGAGATGTCAGACACTGCTAATGTCCAGCCTACATAACGTCCAGATGCAAAAAGAGTTTTATTGACGATCCGTACAAAATCATGCCCGAAAATGCGCGTCGTCTGACCGTTTTTGCGCATTCCGTGAAAAAATACGTCAATGCGTTCGGACGCACTTTTTCACGTTCGCGGGGAAAAATGCTTTCGTCTGACCCTAGCCTTAAGGATCACCTTGGGGAAATGTAGGCTAAATCCTGTAATCACTGAGCAGCAAATCATATCACCTGTGCTGTACTGCACTTCAGACATCTGGCAAACCTGACCTGTTAGGTGGGTCCTCCTGACTGAGGACAGATTTCAGAAACGCTGATCTATAGGGTGTCCCAAGTGGATAACATACAGCCTTTTTTTTTTTTTTATTTATGTATTTACAAGTAGGGTTGCCATATCGGCCATGTTTTCCTGGACACATATAATTTATTCATGTTGATGGGTAGTGCATGAAAAAATGCCACCCCGCAGCATGTATAATCCATACACTGCAGCTAAGAGATCAAGGAGTAATCCCAGGTGAACTGCCTTTAGTTCCTTCCTACAGCATATGAATTATACATGTTGCAGGGCGGCACGTTTCCCTGTGCTCCCCTCAGTATGAAACCGTAATATCTGTCCAGGAAAACATGGCCGACCTGGCAACCCTATTTACACACCCATAATACTATTTTGACACTGATTAGCCTACAATCTCTTAACAGAATCAAATTCCTGCTGCAGGTTATTCTGACCTGCACTTTTTTCCAGGCGATGTATATTTTGGCTGAGAGAATTTGGAGTGGTAGTGCCAACATTAGAGGAAACATTATTACATAGAGCATATAGAATGAGACGAAATTTACTCTTTGGAGGGAAATCTGCACTATCCCTAGGGTTGCCAGATCGGCCATGTTTTCCTGGACACATATTACTATTTCATGCAGAGGGGAACACAGGGAAAAGTTCTGCCCTGCAACATGTTTAATTCACATGCTGCAGAAAGAAAATCTAGGCAGGTCACCTGGCATTCCTTTTTCATTTCTTCCCTGCAGCGCATTTGTTCTACATAATGCGGGGTGGCATTTTTCATGCACTGCCCATCACCATGAATAACTGATATGTGTCCAGGAAAACATGGCCAATCTGGTAACCCTAACTAACCCCTAAGGCTAGGGTCAGACGAGCGCAGTTTTAACGTGCGTTTAGGCTAGGGTCAGACGAACGTATTTTTCAAGTTGTCCGTGAAAAAGTGCGTTCGAACGAATGGACGCATTTTTTTCCACGGAGTACGCGATAGCGGTCATACGATGCGCATTTGCATTCGAGATTTTGTACGGATCATCAATAAAACACTTTTGCATCTGGACGTTATGTTGGCCGGACATGAGCAGGGTCTGACGTCTCCAAATCACGCACACACGCCGCTAGCGGACGCAGCGCACTCTGTACGACCGTACTAGTGGTTTCACGTTCTCGACAAAATGCGTTCGTTTTCCACTTGCGTTGCGCGGCCGGACTTTCGTGCGACCGTACTTCGTATATTGGCCGTCATTGCCCGTCATTTGCTGCTAGTGCGGCCGTAATTAAGTGCGCCAGAACGCACGTTTAAAGTGCGCTAGTCTGACCCTAGCCTTAGCCGCACGAAATCACGGCCGCAGTAGCAGCAAATGACGTCCAATGCCGGGGAACATACGAAGAACGGCCGCACGAACGTCCGTCCGCGCAACGCAAGTGGCAAACGAACGCATTTTTTCGAGAACGTCAAACCGCTACTACTGACGTACAGAGTGCGCTGCGTCCGCATAGCGGCGTGTGTGTGTGATTAGGAGACGTCAGACGCTGCTAATGTCCGGCTAACATCACGTCCAGACACAAAAAGTGTTTTATTGATGATCCGTACAAAATCACGGACAAACATGCGCATCGTATGACCGCTATCGCGTATTCCGTGAAAAAATACGTCCATTCGTTCGAACGCACTTTTTCACGGACAACGTGAAAAATGCGTTCGTCTGACCCCAGCCTTAGGCTAGGGACAGATGAGCGCATTTTCTGCGGCCACCGTCAAAACGTACGTCGGTGCGTGCGAACGCATTATTTCACGGAATACGCGAAAGCGGTCAGACAATGCGCATTTTCGGGCGTGATTTTGTACGGCTCGTCAATGAAACCCTTTTTGCATCTGGACGTTATGTTGGCCGGACATTAGCAGCGTCTGACATCTCCAAATCACGCACACACGCCGCTATGCGGACGCAGCGCACTCTGTACCAGCGTACTTGCGGTTTTACGTTCTCGAAAAAATGCGTTCATTTTCCACTTGCGTTGCGCGGCCGGACTTTTGTGCGACCGTACTTCGTATATTGGCCGTCATTGCCCGGCATTTGCTGCTAGTGCGGCTGTAATTAAGTGCGCCAGAACGCGCGTTCGGACTGCCTCAGTCTGACCCTAGCCTTAGTCGTAGTGGAGCAATGACTGGAATTGATATTTAACCCAAAACGGGAAATATCTCATTCCTTACAAATTTAGTCTCTCGCTACATAAGATTTCCAGAAGCTTAAGCTTCCCCCAGTTCTCATACGGTATGTTGAATGGCATGTGCCCACCTCCTCTGGAAAATGCACAGCTAGAGTCAGTGCCCCCATTTGCACATTGTGTGAGATTGGGGCACTGATTCCCATTATGCCCAACCGGGTCCAGCTTTAAAAGGGCTATCAACCTTTGCAGGTCTGAGATAGGGAGGACAGGAGGCATGGCCAGCAGGTAGGTCATAAAACCGGAATAAAATACATATCCCATAAACCCCTGCAAAGGACATGTTTACAAGGATATGGTCAACCCTCATAGACTAGAGCTAGATTGCAAGCTTTCTGTAAACGTAACCAGAGCTCTGATTTAGGCTAGGGTCAGACGAATGCATTTTTCACGTCTACCGTCAAAAAGTGCATTAATGCGTCCGAACGCATTTTTTCCACGGAAGACGCGATAGCGGTCATACGATGCGCAATGTCGGGCGTATTTTTTGACGGAGCTATAAAAAAACAAATGGACGTGATGTTGGCCAGTCATGTGCAGCGTCTGACGTCTCCTAATCACGCACACACACGCCGCTATGCCGACGCAGCGCACTCTGTGCGTCAGTACTAGCGGTTCCACCTTCTTGAAAAAATGTGTTTGTTTGCCGCTTGCGTTGCGCGGTCGAACTTTCGTGCGGCCGTACTTCATATATTGGCCGTCATTTGCTGCTACTACGGCCGTAATAAAATGCAGCTCAACGCACGTTCGCACTGCGTTCGTCTGACCCCAGCCTTAGGGTTGCCAGATTTGCCATGTTTTCCAGGACACATATAATTTATTCGTGATGATGGGCAGTGCATGAAAAATGCAGCCCCACAGCATGTATAAATCACATGCAGCAGGTATGGAATCAAGAGTCCCAGGGGAACTGCCTTGATTTCATTACAGCAGCATATGAATTATACATGTTGTAGGGCAGCATGTTACCTTGTGCTCAAAATTGCATAAAATACTAATTATGTGTCCAGGAAAACATGGCTGATCTGGCAACCCCAGCTCTGATAAATGTAGCAACTGCATTAGACTCCAACAGATACAGCACGTGTATACCATGTTTGCGACTATTCCAAGCCTGGTGTAACTTAAATAGATCTGTTGGAAACTTGCTGGAGATATTGGTGTCTATGCAGATTTTATATTTATCAGAGCTGCTGGTTCAGGTTATGCCAGGTTTGGAATACAGGCCATGATTGGCTGAGCCACTTCCTGGTATGAGCTACACCCCCTACAGGTACAGCGAAGTATAAGGCTCACAACAACTGTAGGAACTATGACGCTTAGAGGGTTTTGCTTTCAGTTATCCAAGTAAAATATTCATAATACTAAAACTAATTTCATGTTTATTGTGTGTGCAGTGGTGTAGCGTGGGGGGGGGCCTGGGGGGCGGTCGCCCCGGGCACAATTTTATTAGGGGGCGCAAAATTTCAAAAGAAATTTGAACCAATAATATTTTCCAGCAGGGATCAGCAAGGTGTCTGTCAGTTTTGCCACGTCGGCAGTGACCTAGCACTCAGCGTCCAGAAGGGAGGACCAGGACAGAAAATTCTGGTCCTGTCCCGACTCCTCCTTAACGCGGACATGAGTCACGTGAAGCAGCACAGCATTATTCGACAGAACACCCTGTACCACACTTGTCAGCCCCCCTTGAAGCCCTGTGCCAGCCCCCTGCCGCTGGCAGCCCTGCAGCCGCTAAACAGGAAGGAGGGAGGGAGGCACCTGCCCTGAACCACATTTAAAATCCGGTCTCCACTAAGCCCCCTGGACAGCTCCTCCCCCCCGGGCCACCCGCAACTCCACGCAGGTAGGCGACACTGTATGACACCAGAGCAGCGTGACCACCACCAGTGGCGTAGCATGGGGGGGGCAAGGGGGGCCGTGGCCCCGGGCACAGTTTTGTTAGGGGCGCATAATTTCTTTTGAAATTATGCGCCCCTAAAACTTGTGGCCCGACTGACCCGCCGGGCCCTCGGGCGCCGCCCAAGGGCCCGCGGGTTGAGGGGACCCAGAGTGCCTGCCGGCTGCCCGGTCCTCAACAGTGAGTCCGTCCTGTTGATTGAAGGGGAGGCGGCTGTGTGCAGGCGCAGGTCATGTGGTCCGTCTAATCAGGTGGTACTGAGTCTCTGTACCACCTGACTGGCTGGACCGCGTGACCTGCGCACGCACGCAGCCGACTCCCCTTCAACAGGACGGACTCGCATGCTGTTCAGGACCGGGGCGGGCAGGCACTCCCGCTGCCCGGGAGCTGGGGCAATATCCAGGTGAGAGCTGGGGCATATCCATGAGCTGGGGCAAATCCATGTGCTGGGGCAAATCCATGAGCTGGTGGGCAAATCCATGAGCTGGGGGCAAATCCATGAGCTGGGGGCAAATCCATGAGCTGGGGGCAAATCCATGAGCTGGGGGCAAATCCATGAGCTGGGGGGCAAATCCATGAGCTGGGGGGCAAATCCATGAGCTGGGGGCAAATCCATGAGCTGGGGGCAAATCCATGAGCTGGGGCAAATCCATGAGCTGGGGCAAATCCATGAGCTGGGGCAAATCCGTGTGCTGGGGCAAATCCGTGTGCTGGGGCAAATCCATGTGTGAGCTGGGGCAAATCCATGTGTGAGCTGGGGCAAATCCATGTGTGAGCTGGGGCAATATCCATGTGAGAGCTGGGGCAATATCCATGTGAGAGCTGGGGCAATATCCATGTGAGAGCTGGGGCAATATCCATGTGAGAGCTGGGGCAATATCCATGTGAGAGCTGGGGCAATATCGATAACGTGTCCACAGGTTGGGGGGGCGCACAATTCTTGGTTGGCCCCGGGCGCTGACAACCCATGCTATGCCACTGACCACCACCCAGTGAGGGGGTACAGGGAGAGGGTGACTGGAGGTATGAGGAGAGAATGACTGGGGATACTGGAAAAGAGTGGGGATACTTTGCTAGAGCGAGAGAGTGACTGGGGGGTACTGTGAGGGAGTGACTGAGGGTACTTGGAGTGAGTGACTGGGGGTACTAGGAGGGAGTGACTGGGGGTACTGGGAGAGAATGAGTGACTGGGGGGTACTGGGAGGGAGTGAGTGACTGGGGGGTACTGGGAGGGAGTGAGTGACTGGGGGGTACTGGGAGGGAGTGGGGTACCTGGAGAGAGAGTGAGAGAGAGTGACTGGGGGTATTGGGAAAAAGTGGGGGTACTGCGAGTGACTGGTTATAGTGTGAGAGTGGAACTAGGGTATACTGGGACAGGGTGACTGGTAGCAGTGGCATAGCGTGGGGGCATGTGTGTTTTTGTTTGTTATTATATCAGTATCTTGTTAACCCTTTCGCTGCTGAACCATTTCACGCCTGTGTGCTGAGCTAATTTTTGCCGGTTTCGCTCATCTAGTTTAACCGCGTTTTGAAGCCTTCTTTTATTATATGACCCAGACATATTATATATTGTTCTTTCCGGCAGAGTCGGCAAATTCATAATATATCATTATTATATGTATATGTCATGTTCTGTCTGTATATTATAACAAAAAATGCAATAAAATTAGAATTTTCAATAATTTACAATGTGTTAAGTGGATTTTTTTTTAACATGCGAGCATTTGCGGTTATTTTCTATGGGTTGCGCTTGTTAAAAAAAATTGAAATGGGGTCTCGTTACATTTTTTGGGGGGAAAATTACACGATTTTTAACAAATGCACCCCATACAAAAATTGTTAGTGCAGCATCATTGTTCACATAATTGAAATGGGAACTTGTTTTTTTTTATTATTATTTTGTTTAATATTTTTTAATTTAGATTTTTTTTATTTTTTTTTGTCATTTCATTTTTACATGGTCATGTTTGACATCATTGGAAAGGCCATGCTCTGGCCGATCCAACAATACCAAACATTAACCCCTAGCTGCCACGAATCGGGAGATAGGGGGATCCAATGAACCCCCTATGTCCACCATTGGTGGCAGCTAGGGGTTAACTCCAGAACTGATGTCATTGCGCTATGCACGATGACGCCAGTCGTCAGGGGGAGTTCCCGGAAGCTTCTTCATCTTGGATGTCGGCCACCTCCGGGAGAGGATCGCGATCCGGCGCTTTTCAACGCCAAATCGTGATCCGGCCCCCAAGGGGTTAAAGCCAGCCACCGTTTGGAAGGGCAGGCTGTGCCCTTCCAAACGGTACCTGACTTTCACCGCTGGCCCCCAGCGATCGGGAGGGAGAGAGGTCTGAAGGACCCCCCTCCCTTTCAGGCACCTCCTCTGCACTCGGGGGGGGGGGGGCGCGCCTGAAATAGATGTCATTGCGCTGGCATGATGACATCTATCGTCCCCGCTGGGGTCCTGGAGTGCTGAGCTGACCTCCAAGATGTCAGCCCGCACCGGGGGGCGCAACAATCGTCCGGAATCCTGGCCAATTGCTGCCTCCTCTACTAGGACGAGCTCCGCACGTCCATAGCACAGAAGGAGCACTTGGCAGGACGCGCTGAGCGCGTCCTTAGCAGCCAAGTGGTTTTAATATACAATACATGTGCTTGTGGGGTAAGAGGGTCAATACTCTACTGGTGGAAGGGAATTATGGTGTGTTACCGTGTCCACAGGTTGGGAGGGGGGCGCACAATTCTTGCCTTGCCCCGGGTGCTGACATCCCACGCTATGCCACTGTGTGTAATGCAAATATATATATATATATATATATATATTTGCATTTAAGGTTCAGCCTTGGTTTCTGCAGAGAGAGTTAAGGATTCTAAACCTCTGTATCACTTACATATAAACATCCACCACTCTCAGCCAGCCGGTACCACCACAATGAAAGACTTGTTTTTATGATTTTTCACAGCTCAGGAAGCCTCTCATAGAACGAAAAAGAAGAGCGAGAATAAACTCCTGTCTGGAGCAGCTGAAAGAGACGGTGGTCAGAGCGTTTCAGCTTGATGTAAGACATCACTCCGACATCAGACATTCAATCACTCCCAACATTTGAACGGGAACACTTCAACACCCAGGCAATACTCAAAGTAGTTGCATTTCTGGTCACCGTTTTATGAAAGAAGCTTTTCAATGGGATCTCCAGGGCTTTGTACATACAGCAGTGATTGCCAACCCTGTCCCCAGGGAGCACTAAGAAGCCAGGCTGTGAGGATTGCCTTGTGGAAATGCAGACTGAATCCTGCAATCACTGAGCAGCAAATCATATCACCTGTGCTGTGCTTCACATATCTGCAAACCTGACCTGTCAGCAGGTCCTGAGGTAGAGTTGCCAGATCGGCCATGTTTTCCTGGACACATAACTATTTCCTCAGAGGGTGAGTGCCTGGAAACGTGCCGCCCTGCAACATGTATAATTCATATGATGCAGGTAGGAGATCAAGGCAGCTCACCTGGGATTCCTTTCCGAGTTCTTACCTACAGCGTATGGATTATTAATGCTGCAGAGTGGCATTTTTCATGCACTGCCCATCAACATGAATAAATGGTATGTGTCCAGGAAAACATGGCCGACCTGGTGTAACAGGGAGCCCCCTATAGGGTGAGGGGGAACCCCCAATCTGCAGAGATGAAGCCTTAAGGACAGGTATACAGCTTCCAGGGAACAAACCAAGATATTAACAGAACTTAGAAAGATCCCTAAGCCCTGACTGAGATCCTTGAAAGATGGTCTCGAAATTCTAACTAGGCTAGGTTTGCAAGATGAATAAAATATAAACCAGACAGACAATAAATGCAGGTATACAGATTCCAGGGAACAAAGCAAGATATAAACAGAAACTAGAAAGATCCCTAAGCCCTGACTGAGATCCTTGAAAGGTGATCTCGAAATACTAGCTAGGCTAGGTTTGCAAGACAAACAAAACATAAACCAGACAGACAATAAATGCAAGAATACAGATTCCAAAGCACGGTACAGTACAGGGGACAGACAGAAGAGAGATCCAGATACAAGAGCCAAAAGGTCATACACGGAATATCATTCTAGAGGGGTCAGGCAAGAGAGGGATCCTAAATACATGAGCCAGAGGTCGTACACAGCAAATCAAAGTAAACCAGCAATACAGGGACTAGGTATGAAAGACTATCCTGGTCCAAGGATCAAGGGGAGTCCTGGTCGTACTTATAGGGCAGAACAGGTCATGTGACCGCAGGCCAATCAGCCCAACATATGGCCTGCAGGCTGAAAACAAAAATAAACAGGAATCCCTGCTACCACCAGCAGGGGGCAAGGCCAAGACGTGACACCTGGCAACCCTAACCCGATGACAGGTTTGGGAACCATTGACAAAGAGGATAGCCCCGATAACCAGGAGAGATTTTGAACAAGTGTTGCCAACTTGCTGTGTTTTCCCGGTGTCTTATAACCCCTGCATATTGATTGGTGGTACATGCCCTGCTGTATGTAGAATTCATATGCTGCAGGAGAAAAATCAACTCCCTTATTAACGCAATATCATTACCTTCCTGCAACCTGCAGTATAGGAGTTCTTCATTCTGCAGGCTGGCACTTTCATTTTATTAGTAGCAGAGATATCAGGAAACTGTCTCAGACTTTTCCATCCCTGTCTGTAACAGGAACCAGTAAAGGGGGGGGGGAGCAGCACAAGCGGATTATGCCCTACTTGCTTCCTGTCACCCATAGTTGTCTTTACAGGGGGGCAATTGCCACCCCTAGGTTATTCCTTGCCGGTCCCCCCCCCCCACCACCACCACCAGGAATCGGCATCCAGCTTCCCCCACATATTCGGACTTATGTGTCTCCATCCCTGTGCATCGTGTATGGATGATCTAGGTGTCATTGGAAAGGGCAGATTCTTCTGGCCTTTCCAATGATATCCAACCTGACAATGACATGACAATAACAAGGTACACGTAAACGTTTGCACAGGGTTGAAATGGTTCAGCAGTGAACGTTCAGACTATATATTACATTGTGTATTACGGGTTAATGGGCAGGCTTCATCCCTCACAGTATACATTTATTTTTTTCCTTGATCTATGGCATTTTAGGGGTTAATGCCACACTGGGGTTAGCTACATGCCACACTGTATTAGTTTTATTGCATTTCCCTGGGTTTATGGAAGTTAGAATCTAAAGGGTCTATTCATCTTTAGATCCTTTGCTTTTCGTCACATTGCGAGGAAATAATTTCACCGACCAATATTGCAAATTCCCTATTTAGCGAATGGTCACTGTAATTTGCTAAAATTGGAGTCACTGAAGCAGTTATCGGACATTGGCAAAAAGAATTTAAGTATCCGGTTAGTACAATAAAAAGGTATCATTGCTCCACATTACTCTGGGGTTTTGGAATCATTATATATATATATATATATATATAATTAATTACACACACACTTATTTTGGGCACTATTACCTGGTGTGAGCTAACACTAGCGTCAGCATGTTTTTTTGCGTCAGCGTAAACACTGCAGTTACACTGCACTGCAGGTTGAGTCTAGCACCTGACCAACAGATCGTTTGACTCCCGCTACAAACAGGAAAAATCATTTAGCGCGTTGTTATTAGTGATTTGTACCGCAAGCTAACTGTACTTTCCGCGTCCTATACTTCGCATGGGGAGCGCTAGAGATCTCTAACGCTTTTGAAACTAACAGATCACTTTGGGCCTGCACTAATTTTTTGAGGGATGCTAATCACAAAATTTTACCTACTGTTCAACCCTGGTGCTAACTCCAAATAAACTGAAAAAAAAGGTCCTTGCCCAAAATTAACAGGCAATTAAAAGGAATGCAGCACTGTTGCTCTCTTGGCCCCATACACCATAGTAATGGATGGGGTCAGCAATGTTGCTGCTGTTGCAGTAGGCTCTATTATGATATATATGTATCCTTTATCCACATATATCCTAAATCTTATATATTGCCTAATTTTACACATTTTATCCTGGGGGTTATTCATAGTATGTAAGCAGTTGATTATTAGGGTGACCGTATGGACCATGTTTAAAGGGACACATGGATAAGTCTTGCCCTGAAACATGTATTATTTATATGCTGCAGCAGGGAAATTATTGTGGCTCACCCACCTGACCTTCCTTTTGGATCTATTAAATGCATTGTAATGATTCTACATGCTGTCGGGTGGCATTTATCATGCAATGCCCATCAGCCTTAATTAATATATGTGCATATAAATATGGATAATACGGCCACCTTGGAGGATTTTAATGCAGTGGTGCGAGGGCTCTTCGCTGGATGTGTTCATACTTCTACAAGCTTGTGAGGGCAGGGGATAGGTATGACCCGGCACTCTGCACTGGAAAAAAACAGCTCCATCCTGTACACAAGTGCATTAGCACTGGGTCCCAGTGCGCTAAATGACCTTGTACACGGACTCCTGCGGACAAGGTGATCTGTTAGGCGTTAAAACTTAGTGCCCTAAAACCTACTAACGCAAAATTTTTCCTTTCGCAATGGCGTTTTAGCTCACACCAGGTGATAGGGCCCTTTTTCGTTTTTTTAAGTGTTCTGATTTAGTGGTGAAAATCATTAGTGCCCCCCAGTTTTGACTGTGGTATCTTATGTGCCCCGCCTAAATGTTGTTCCTAGAGTCACCACTGCTGTCACCGGACCTACTTCAACCCACCTGCTGTATTGGCAGCTCAAATAATGGGGAGCCGCAGATACTGGCAGTGACGCCGCCTCTGGTATCAGCTCCTGAAGTTCATAGGACTCCATGGCCCCAAGCATGATCCTGCCTTGTGCTCTGTGCGACCATTTTGAGCTTAAGTGGCTAGTGTCCCTTAACTCCTTCACTACCATGAGTGTGTATACACAATCAGCAGTAGCAGACACAGCACCCCGAGATAATAGTGTTGACACTATCTGGAGCTATGCTGTATAATTTAAATTTG
The DNA here is from genome assembly GCA_009667805.1 of Leptobrachium leishanense. Taxonomy (NCBI): domain Eukaryota; kingdom Metazoa; phylum Chordata; class Amphibia; order Anura; family Megophryidae; genus Leptobrachium; species Leptobrachium leishanense. The sequence goes on from CM019066.1 coordinate 71,811,006, forward strand.
TTTGTTGCATTTGAGCTCCAGAACATGCCCCTAACGTTTATCAACCTGGGCATGATGGTCATGATGCCAACACCTTTTTAAAAGCCAACTGGGAAATGTCTCTACCAGACTATTCCCCAGCTGATTATTCAGAGCTTAGAAATGTAGTGGCTCCATTTGGCCAGTAGATGGGGACATCTGCATGCTAAATGGGTTATTAAATTAGGAACATTTCTTATTCTATAATGAATAATGATTTTTCAAAAAATACACTGGTTCCTGACGACAGTTTTTTTATATATATAATATATATAATATATATATTTAGAACACATGGCCCACATACCCTATATGGTGAAGTTGAGTACCTGTGTGTTATGTTTTCAGCAATCCAAGCTAGAGAAAGCAGACATTCTGGAAATGACAGTGAGACATCTGGAGAACATCCAGAAAATCAAAGCCACAGGTGAGACCTCAGGCTAAACACTGAAACCTATCACCCCAGTAATATTAAATTGTATTGACGGGTTACCAATGCATTGACGTGAAGGATTTTAATAATAATCCATGGCAAACTGTTTTCTGGCTTTCTCTTTCATCCATGTGGAGGCTTCTCAGTAGGTCAGATGGGGCTGTGCCCCTCCAGCAAAGTTGCAACTAAGGCTTGGGTCAGACGAGCTCAGTGTTGACGTCCGTGTTGCCGCACATTTTAACGTCCGTGGTAGCATACCATTATGATCAATAGAGATCCACGCACAAAGTACGTCCGCACAGAAGTGCGGACGCACAACGGATGCGGCAAACGGACGCAAGTTAGGCAGGAACGGACGTGCAGAGTGCGCCACATCCGCATAGCCTTGTGTGTGAGTGATGGAACGTAGTCAGACGGACTACTTTTTTGAGGTCCAGCATTTTTGACGGACAAAATGTTTTTCCATATTAATTTTATTTCCCATCTACACCAGTCACAAAAAACATCAGTCAAAAAAACGGACTGTGTGGCCACTACCTTGTCGTCAGTCAGAAAGTACGTCCGTTTTGCACGGACGCGCAGTCCGCACAGAATGCGTTCGTCTGACCCTAGCCTTAAGGTAAAGTATAAAACTTGGCACTGGTAAAAGCTATTATCATTTTACTTTTGGTAGAAGGGATTTTCATTAAAAAGAAAATTCCACCTTTATGTAATAACGTTTAAGAAGCTTGTGGTATAACTGTTCCTTTAATTATTCCAATCCTGGAATGTTTCCTCCTGCGTGATTAATGGCTGCCTGATGATGAAGGGCCCGAGTGCTCACATAAGTGAGCGTTAGCACTAGGTTAATGGAGTTGATGGCGATCGGGAGGTGATCTGGCTGTAACAATAAAGTTTTAAAAAATCCTTTAGCAAATCGGTATTGGAGCTTTTTAGCATAAGCTTACTGTACTTTGCTCTCCCTATGCTTAACATGGGGAGCACAAAGTGTAAGCAAAGAGTAATTAGCGTTAGCATTAGGACTTTGTGATCCTAATTGTTAACTGAAACGTTAGCCACAGCTCTATGCTGTAGCTAACTGCTTCTGCAGAATAAGTTAGCAGCAGCTGGAACCCCTCCAAAAAATTAGATACTCAACCCGTGGCAAGAAAGGTGGGCCGATCCGCTGCTTCTGGTCGCCGAGAGCAGAGTGGGGGGGGGGGAGTCCCCAGTCTCCCTCCGCGATCACTCTGCGGACCAGCAGGATCTCGAAAGAGGGGAGATCCTGCAGGTCATGTGACCCAGCAGTAGAGCCTCCATGGAGTCCTATGGACTCCAGGAGGGGATGCTCCCGACGGCGCGTTACCGCTGCAGTGAGTATCCAGGAGGCTATAGGGCAGGCTGCTGGATTCACTGCCTGCCTCGTAATCCACTTGTAAAACGTGGACGCTAAGGGGAAATGTGCGACTGCAAATTTTTCCCCTTAGCTTCCCCGTTTTAGCTAGAGGCACATGATAGTGCCTGAAGACTATCAGGTCTATTCAGAGAAAGGTGAAACTCCAGAGAATGGCTGGAGAAGTGAAAATTACCAAACCAGAAAAATTTCCCTTTTATCTCACTTTCCAAATCAGCTATTTGGTCTAGATTGTTCTCTTCTCCTGGTTTTCACCTTTCTCTGAATAACCCTGTTTGAGAGCAACTAAGCATTGATTGAGGAGTTTATATAAAAACCGCCCTCACATAGGACATTTTGGGGAAAGCTCAATCCGCTCCCAGGTGTGATTTACCATGAATTCACTTTGCATTGGCACAGGTTGGGAGCTCTGCCGCTAAAAACAGGCAGGACTTCCAGGACCGAAAGAAATGTTAGTTTTCTTGTTAGACTTTTTCAACCTTTTAGGCTGGGGTCAGACCAGCGCATTTTAACTGCGTTCTAGCGCCACTTAATCACAGCCGCCGCACTAGCAGTAAATGACAGGCAATGACGGCCAATATACGAAGTAACGGTCGCACGAAAGTCCGGGCGGGCGCAACGCAAGTGGAAAATGAACGCATTTTTTCGAGAACGCAGAACCTCTAGTACGGACGTAGAGAGAGTGCGCTGCGCCCGCTAGCGGTTGTGTGCGTGATTTGAGACGTCAGACCCTGCTCATGTCCGGCAACATAACGTCCAGACGCAAAAAGTTTCCTGGTTTGGATTCGTAAAACATCGCGCAACGAACATGCGCATCGTATGACCGTTTTCGCATATTCCGTGAAAAAATACATCAATGCGTTCGGGACGCAGCTTTTTTACGTTCGCGTGTAAAAATGCTTTCGTTTGACCCTAGCCTTAATGTGAAAGTTCAACTGCCGTAATCTGACGTCCTATGGCAGCACAAGCCTAAATAGGCCCCTGATCTAACCCCACACTAACTAATGATTTGGCGTATAAAACGTGCTTTGTGAAACCGTATATGCTGGACTAGGGCCTGAGATACAAAGACACAAACCGAAAACCAAGGTAGTAATAATCTCCCATAGGGCTCAACCTTGGTAACTGTAAATCAAACAACACAACAAAAGGGTAGAAAATATAAAGGGCATGGCTGAAAAAAAACTGAATCACTTTGCTCATACAATATGTCCATTTGTCCTCTACTTCTCATTAACCCCTTCACTACCAAAGGATTTTCCAGAAAATTCCTGTCAGGAATTATTTTATTTTTTTTTCATTTTAATATTTCAGACTATTCCCATAGTGTAGTAACTTGTTTGGCAGGCAAACCTCACCCTCTGTTGGCCAAAAGGAGTTACTGCAGTTCTGTTCACCATGCAGAAAAACTGGGGTGATGTCAGACACATCCCCGACTGGTTTTAAAAAAGTGTTCGCACCCCAGCCATCATGTCCACAGTGCTAAAACTTTAGGGACATGTTCCGGGGCCCAAATATGGAACACCATATTAACTATATCAGGGCACCAGGAGGTGATTTGCAGGTTCAGTAAATGGTGAATACAATGATGGTATGCCAAGTGTCAGTTCATCCTCGAATACCCTCCACCCCATTCTGGTTTCATTCAATACACCTTTCATAAGGGATAGGTCTTTTTATTGGAGTAATACTCTAGAGTTGAAATGGAGAGTAGTTAAACATTAACCCTTCCTGCCCTTCCCCATTAACTCTACTGTTTTGACTCTTTAGATCAGGAATATCAAACTGACCCACCAGATGTTTCTCAACTACACCTCCCATGATTCTCTGGCCATTTATTGCATTCAAATATTTTGGAGACATCTAGGTCATCATTATCTGCGGGGCCGGAGTTTAACATTCCTGCTTTTAGATTGGTTTTAAACTCAAACCCAGTGCTGGACTCCCGCTACCCACCTCCTGCTGCCAGCTTAATGTAAGTTACCGCTGTCACATGACTGCGGGGAGAATGCATGCTCGAGTGAGTGTCAAGCCAATCCAATGGCTCTCTCAAATGAAAATTAACCAGTTGCCACTGACCTTCCCCTAGGGCAGTGGTTCCCAACCGCGGTCCTCAAGTCCCCCTAACTGGCCAGGTTTCCCATATATGTGAAGCACAGCACAGGGGATATGATTTGCTGCTCAGTGATTGCAGGATTCAGTCTGTATTTCCCCAAGAGAATCCTTAAAACCTTACCTGTTAGGGGTACCTGAGGACCGCGGTTGGGAACTAGTGCCCTAGTGAATTGCTACCATGAACAGATTTTCTCCTATCACCTCTTACCACTATTACAATTTTTATATTAAACACTACTGGGAAATTAAAATAAGCAGCTTGCTACTTTTTACAATTGGAGAGAACACGTCAGCTAATTTGGCGCCGTTTAGTGGATAGACTGTAAAATTACGAATATTACAAATCTGAATGTAATAGAATTTTAAACAGAATTTGTAACAGAATTTCAAAATTTTGTTTATAGCAGTAATTTGTAAGTGTAATCAGTTTTAGTTTCTAGATATCAGAATAGGTGTGTGTATAAATTTGTACATTTTCTGTTTATGTATTAGCTGTTCATTCCATGTTTCCAATAAATGTTACGCTGATGTCATTTTAAACACAAAGTACTCTCTACAAGTTGGATAAATCAAGTATTTGGTGAATTGACAGTTTAATGAATAGACGAACTGCCCCGAAAATGCACAGTACGCAGGGGTGCCATTAGAAATATTGGGGCTCCTTACTGCACCACTTTCTGGGCCCCGCCGCCCCTGAACACTCCCCTCAAAACAAACTTTAAACTGCCCCTGCAAACACGTAGGGGTTTATTCAGAAAACGCCAGTGTTTGCCAACACCAATGAAAAGCACTATTGTTGAAACGGGTAAACACCAATGTCACAAAAAATAGTTCAAGCAGCTGCAGGACACGCTTCACTGTGCAACTTCTCCTTTGTTCTTTTGGGTTTTACATTTGTGAATCACTGGCATTTAACAGAGTGCCAAACCCAGCATTACAGAATAACCCCCAATGTATTTCATACTCTTGTTATGCTCATACACACCGCACATTACTCTGAGTTTTACTGCTGTGGAGCTCTGTGATACACTCATACACACTGCACAGAGAAGTGCCACGATCCTCCAGGTGGGAGCCCACAGCACTCAACTAGTTGAGTCCCTGCCACAGGACGCCGAAATCCCCACAGCACAGGAATAAAACCAAAATTTATTGAAGGGGGGGTAGCAACCCCAATAGAAACTGACATTTTGGTCATGATGACCTTAATCATACGGTATGATTTAAGGCCATGAAGTCCAAAACGTCACTTTCTATTGGGGTTGCTACCCCGCCCCCTCAATAAATTTTATATGCACCTGTCTAGCCTGGAGTCCTGTCACTCATACACACTAGTCTTCACATTACTGTGAGTTACTGGTGTGCCCTGGCTGTAGACAGCAGTACAAGGATGCAGGGGGTTGAATGGACCCTGAGCCATCGCTCCTCCTTCATTTAATCACTTCACTTGCACCCCTGTACTGCAGCCAGGGCTCACCAGCCGTCACATTGATCCTTACTGAGCCACCCCCTCTCCTTCATGTCTTTCGTGAGAAAGGTGCTAATCCCTGCTGAATACAGACAGCAGTGCAGGGAGTTGGGGGGTTAGATGACTGGGGAGGATGGTTCAGGGTCCATTTGAAGGCTGGTGAGCCTTGCAAACAGCAATTCAGGGGTTAAATGACCAAGGAATGATGGGAAATGAATGGGCATGACAGCCTGATTCCCCATGAGTTCTACCTCCCCTCTCCCCAGCATGCCACTGCTGCTTGACACAGGAAGTGATATGCTAGGGGGTGGGGCTTTCTCCTACAGAGTCCGAGAAGCTCCGATGCCCGGGCTCTGCTGCCGACACACACTAAGCCTCCAACAGGGCTTACTGCCAGGACTGTCATCTCCTGATGGCAGCCTAAGGTCTCCGGGCCCTAGGGAAGACCTGTGGCCCCAGACGGGATTAATGGCTGTAATGTCCTGATGGCGGCCCTGACTGTTCAGTGCAATTTGGTGGCAAGTTTGTCGCTTTGTGAATAACACCTGCAGAAATATGAAGGATTGGGATCTCCATACTGTAAGGCAGTGTTTCCCAAACCTGTCCTCAGGACCCTCAACCAGGCCAGATTTTGCAGATCACCTTGTGGAAATGCAGACTGAATCCTGCAATCACTGAGCAGCAAATCATATCCCCTGTGTGGCGCGTCAGCAGGTCCTGAGGGCAGGTTTGGGAAACACTGCTTTGAGGAATATTGTTTCAAATTTCTTTGTATTGAACAATCGCGTTTACAATTTTGCACCAAAGGTATATCAGGAGTATTTCTTACAATTTTATTTTTCAGCGACAACCAAAATAAAAGCGAATGTAGCAAAATAAAGGTCCAAGAGCTACAACCATCCTACAGTTATGCCAAAAACTGTGTCAAGTATAGCATGATTTGAATGACATGGAATCCAGGTCTGCTAAAAGACAGCTATGTGAACCATGTTCCATTCACAGAAATATAAAAACTCCCCTGTATAACTGGGCTAGCACCGGAACGAAGATTCACCAAGAAATGACTGAAATGCTGATCCTTTCATCTCAATTCCTTTACGAGAATATAGTTACAGAGCTGCTCAAAATATCAAATAAGAGTGAAAATCTATCAATGCTCGCTGACGCTATCCTGAAATTTCGATTTTTCTTCAATAGAGAAAACTCTACGGGCCCGATTACATACTTGGCACTAACATTAGCAATCAGCTGTGTGAGCGTTAACTCCTTCACTGCGGAAGATGTGTGCGGAATGTCATAGTCTCCCGCTGTATGAGGAGGACGTTCCCCACACGTCGTCCGCTACCCAGGAGATTTCGCAGGTGCTCTCCTCCGGGGTTCCATGGTGCTCTGACTTCATTGAAGTCAGACGCTGCTTTTGAGACCCCTCCCAGCACGTTGGACGCAATGACATAATTTTCAAGGGGCCATCCGACAAAACCGTAAGATCACCTGAAAGGAGGGGGGGGTCCTTTCGGATCCCTCTCCCTTCCGATTGGGAGGAGGTAAAAGTTAAACACAGGCACCGTTGAAAAGGGTAGAGTCTGCCCTTTCAAGTGATGCCTGTCTTTAACCCCTGAGGTACTGGTCCGGTGCCAGACGCAGCCTAGTTCCGGTGGGAGCCGACATCTTAGATGGCAGCTCCGGGTCCTCCCATTGCGCGATGACGTTAGCCGGGAAACCCCTAGCTGCCCGGGGATTTCCTTAGGACAATAGGGATTAGGGATTTCCTGGGCCGACAATATTAACGGGTTAAAATACCCGTTAGCGATTTGTAGATTGCACAAGTTTACTGTACTTTGTGCTCCCTATGCTTAACATGGGGAGCGTAATTGGCGTTAGGTTTACATTTAAGTCCTAATGCTAATTGCACCTCGCTGCAGCGAACTCAAAAGTTATCCACAGCTAGGAGCTGGTGCTGATTCTGCTTCTGCAGAATCCGTTATCACCAGCTGTAAACCCCCACCCCCCCAAAATCAGATACTCACCTCTCAGCGAGAACGGAGGCTCGATCCACCGCTTCTGGTCACCGGGAGCAGAGTGAGACTGGGGGGGAGTCCCGAGTCTCCCTCTACAATCACTCCGCCGACCTGCAGGATGTCGCGAGAGGCAAGATCCTGCCGGTGATGTGACCCGCCAGTCAAAGCCTCAATGGATTCCTATTGGCTCTATGGAGGGGATACTTGGGGCGGTGCATTAGCGCTGTGTTACAGTGCAGGCTGTTGGATTAGCACCTGCCCCGTAATATGGAACTAAAACACGGATGCTAAGGAGAAACCTTCAGGCGCAGGTTTTCCTCCTTAGCTGGCATTAATGTAATACAACTGCTGCTCTGAGCCCACTATTCATTCTATCTATCCCATGTAGTTGGGAACATCAATCCCTTTCATGATCCTTTGTTTTCCTGATTGTCTGTGGGTCATTGCTAGGAGAGGTAGCAAATACGTTTATTGGTCAAGGTGTGTGCGGCAGCGAATGCCCTCCCAACTTCTCAAAGTGCCAAGCCACAGCAACCCTAAAAAGGTAGGATGGTGGGTGGGTCCTGCAGCCAAACTTAGCGCTGACCCAGCCAGGGTTTATGGAGGCACTATCTGCAGCAGGGGTGCTCAAATGTAGCCCTCCAGATGTTTTGGAACTAAATTTACTTTGTTGACCTTATAAGTGGCTGAGTATCATGGGAAGTGTAGTTCCAAAATATCTGGAGGGAAAAGGTTAAGGCTAGGGTCAAACGAACGCATTTTACGTGTCGTCCGTAAAAAGGTGCGTCCGAACGCATTGACGTATTTTTTCACGGAATGCGCGAAAACGGTTATACGATGCACATTTTTGTGCGTGATTTTTTTACGGATCGTCAATAAAACACTTTTTGCATCTAGACGTTATGTTGGCCGGACATCAGCAGCGTCTGACGTCTCCCAATCACGCTCACACGCCGCTATGTGGACGCAGCGCACTCTGTACGTCAGTACTAGCGGTTCTGCGTTCTCGAAAAAATGCGTTCGTTTGCCACTTGCGTTGCGCGGCCGGACTTTCGTGCGGCTGTAATTCGTATATTGGCCGTCATTTGCTGCTACTGCGGCCGTGATTAAGTGCGCCTAAACGCATGTTAAAAATGCGTTAGTCTGACCCCAGCCTAAGCCCCCAGATCTGCAGTATATGGTATCTATAGTATGTATCTATTTGGCTTTTATATCATCTTTCTAACTGACAGCCAATAGGTACTGTAGTTTATCTGATGCTATCTACAGTATGTAGATGAACCCAGGACATGCTGTACTTGAAAATGTGAGAAATCTCAATGTGTCCTTCCTGTTAATTTATAAATAAATGTATGTATTTTATCGCCTCCTGAAATTTCAACTATTCTGTCAATAGAGGGCGCCCTACAACTGTATATAATGCCAACTTCTGCAAAGACCCATGTTATGTGTTCACTAAAGGAAAAAAAATCACACATGCGTTGCAATACCTGTCTAATACTCGGCTTGTGTTATATGTAAATCAACTGGGATTAAGCTTTATGGTATTAGAGTAATGTTACCCAAACTTGTCCTCAGGACCCTCTAACAGGCCAGATTTTAAGGATCACCTTACCACGAGGGAGCGTGCCGATGTCACTATCTCTGGGACAAATCGCAATGGCGATCGGTCTCAAAAGAGGCCATGATGGATTGGAGCTGGACGCATCTGTGGTTCGATGCAGGCGCTTCGAGACTTGCGTACGTAAAGTTCACAAGTCCCATAGCGCTGCACAATCTGCATTTGCTACACAGGTAGCACAGGGAGTGCAAATTGCGCAGAAAAGGTTCAGGGACTTCCAGGTTCGAAGAGGAGCTGCGAGTGGAGAGGGTCAAAATACATTTTTTTTAAAATAATTGGGCAGAGACTGTCAGGAAAAAAAAAAGAGACACTTCTTTTCAGTAGAGTGTTCTTGAAATAGTCATGTTAGCTCTGTGTCCCTTTTTTTTTTTTTAACAGATTTTATTAGATGCATAAAATTTTCAGAATACATCTACATGGAAATACATGTATTATAGCTCCGTATTTGAAAATCAACTTAATATCCATCCACAAGAAAAACAGCTTAAGCATCTTAATTTTACCTATGCTTTACAAAGAAAAAGAAGAAAGAAATAGAAGGGGGGGGGGCCCGGCCCGGACCGGACCCATACAATATCTCAGAAAAAATAAAGATAAGAGAAAACCCGTTACAATCCTGCATCCAGCCATGGTCCCCAGGTCTTATTATAAGAGGGCAAAGAATTATGAACCAAAGCCGTAAATTCATCCATGACCTGTGTATCTTTAATTTATACGAATACGTTTGCTAGCTTTGGTAAACAAGGTTGTCTCCAAACCTCTGATACTGCCCGTCTTGCAGCCAATGTAATTTTAGCTATTAGTTTATTCTCATGGAAAGTAAAACCTGGGGCTGGTCTGGACAGCAGAAAAACCCACGGGTCTAGTGGGACAGAGTTAGAAAAAAACATCTGCAATAAATCTCTTATTTTCATTCAAAAAGATACAATGACTGGACATGACCACCACATATGATAGTAAGACCCTCGCATATTACATAACCTCCAGCATACATCCAACATATTCCGATTCATATTAGCCAGCTGAGCTGGAGTAGTATACCATCGCATTACCGTCTTAATAGATTGCTTTGTAGGGAGGCACATATACAGTAGATACCGAAATTTGACAGTTCCCAAATGTCCATCCAGTCTTCTGAATCCAGAGATTCACCTATATCCGCTTCCCATGACCGTACATAAGATAGCTCCTTCCAGTCTAGTCTAGACGTCAGATATATATATATATATTCAACCCTCGTTGATATTTACCATTCTTGCATAAACATTCAAAAAAGGTATGTTTAGGCGTAGCAGCACTATGCACATGGGGGCATATAGCATTTTAATTGCAGGAAATGAAAAATCTTTCCCCGTATTCTTGTAATAATTTCTTCCATAGAAAGTAATATCCCTTTGGGGTAAAGATGGTACAACCAGCACACACCAGCATCCTGTGAGCATCGAAAGGGACCAGCATTAAGTCCAGGAATAAAATCCCTGTTACCAAAAATCGGAGTTAATGAAGAGGGAAAATTTAGTCCGTTCACATTTTAATGCTAGCTTATTCCAAATACGAACAGAATTGATAATGGCTGGACAATCCGTCTGTAATTTAGGACGATATTTCTGATAAATCCAAATCCATTGATCAAGAACACAAGGCTTCATAAGGCCAGCCTCCAAATCTACCCATCTACAAGTACCTTTTGGTAAATGCCATACCATTATTTGAGCAAGTTGGGCAGCATAATAATAATATAGTAATGAAGGCAAGCCCAGTCCGCCCAATGCTCTTGGCCGATAGAGTGTGTGTCTTGCCACCTGATGACATTTCCCAGCCCATATAAACTGATCAATAGCGCGTTGTAATATAACAAAATCCTTAATGATCAGAGGGATGGGTAATGTTTAAAAAATATATAATAATCAAGGTAACACATTAATTTTAATACAATTAATTCTGCCCAACTATGATATAGAGTACTTACTCCATGTCTCTAGTTCCCCTTTAATAGTCGTTATCAGACGTGGGTAATTAGCATCATATAGTTTTGTAGGACATGATGGTATACGAATTCCTAAATATGTAATTTCTGCATCAACTATCCGTATTAAAGAGAAGGAAGTGATGTCGAGGAGAATGTACGGGGAAAGCGCTACCGGTATGGCCTCGATTTATCCAAATTAATTTTATACCCTGAAATCTCTGAAAAATCGTTCAGCCTTTCCAACACCCTAATCAGAGAATATTTGAGGTCTGTCAATGTGATAAGTATATCATCCACATAGGCTGACAATTTAAACTGAGAATCTCCCACCCAGAACCCTTTAATCTCCGGATCCTCCCTAATTGTCTGTAAGAGGGGTTCCAAAAAAAGAATAAATAGAGCCGGAGATAAAGGTCAACCCTGACGAGTGCCATTCCATACCCGGAAAGGAATCCTATCTGTTCCCGGGATCAATATTTGAGCTCCAGGAGAGTCATAAAGGGCTGATATAAGTCGTAAAAAAGAGGGGGGGGAAACCCACATGCGTCAATAAATTAAATAAATATGGCCGTTCTGCCCTATCAAAGGCCTTTTCAGCATCCAGTGACAAAAACCATGAGGGTATTCTATGCTTTTTAGCCAGCCAAATCAGATCTACAGCCCTACGCGTGTTATCATATGCTTGACGTCCCTGAATAAATCCCACCTGGTCAGGTGATATTAATGTGCTAAGGAAAGGTTCCAGACGACAGGCAAGAATTTTTGCCAAAATGTTTACATCTGTATTAATAAGGGAAATTGGTCTATAGTTAGCTATAGCCTCAGGGTCCTTCCCTGGTTTAGGGAGAAGAATTATTGATGCTAACAAAGACTCTTTTGGAAAAGGTTCCCCCTCTCTTGCTTCATTAAATAATCGGCACAAGTAAGTTGATTAATTTAGACAAAAATGTTTTAGCTCTGTGTCCCTTTTAATGACCCATATAAACAATATGACTACAGTAACATTACATAGTCACAATATAGACTTCATTGTTGCCCTAATGACCCTACTCTGTTTTGTGAAAATTATTTTTCAGGCTATTATGAATATTGGTGACTAAAACCAGCATAATTATATGATGAGGTGTTCTTCCAATCTGCTATAAAATTTACATGAGCTACTATTCGAAGATCGACGTGTACTTTTTTTAGAATTTCAAGTATACCTATATCTCCTCGATGCACTCAAGCCATAATAATTTATGTTCTCTCTCAGGTTTTCCTCCTCAGGGTCCAGACACTCAGCACAGATTCAGCACCGGATACATCCAATGTGTGCATGAACTCCACAGCTTGCTGATCACCACCAACTGGATGGACCCAGCCCTGGGAGCACGTCTACTCAATCACCTCCTGACCTCTCTCCCTAAAACCAAGGATGCAACACATGAGCCAACGCATCATGTTGAGGAGGGTCCTTTGGAGACTCCCATACCATGTCTGCCTGATAACAATGACAAGAAACGGTCTGCAAGCCATTGTGCCACTATGGCCAAGGAGCAGACACAACTGTCCTTCATGTCTCCATTAAGTATGTGGAGGCCATGGTGAGATTACACTGCAGCAGTAGTTGAAAGGGGCATCGTAATGGAAAAGGAAAGAAACCACCGTATAACTGCACCTTTTCCCCCTAATTATCTGTCAGGAACATACCCCAAACCTGTTATTAAAAGCTCAGTGTTGTCCCCTTGAGATTACTTTGACTAGAAGACCATTGAGTAGCCCCGCTGTCACTCATAGATATTCTTCTATATACGTCTTTATTTGTATCTTATAGATATGCTTTGTTTAACACTTTGGGGCTCATACCCCGCTAGGTGTACTAAAGACCAGGTGCTTCAGGCTGAAGTCCCAAATTTGTAGCCTGCATTGTAGAAGGCTTATTCTTATTCTCCTATTTATTAAAAAGCTCCTCTTAATATAACATTCCTGATCCTCTGTATTATGCAATAAAATTGTATAATTTATTCTCTCATCTTTTTTCACCTGCAAAGAAACTACGTATGCAACACACTGATCTCCAAGGAATATGTGTGTGAGTGTGAGTGTGAGCATACAGAAAACCATTCCATATACAATCAAGCTAATGCCACCCAGAAAGGACATCCAGGACTGAAATGCCAAAGAAGTCACTGCACGAGAAGAACCGCAACCCCCAGCAATCGTTTCAGCCTTGTTAGGCCTCATCAGCAAAATATAGCTGACACCCCTCTAGGCACCTCGTGCAAGTGGTCTATGTCTGGATTAAGACAGGAGGGGTGGGGTTGTGCCTATTCCCCAAAGGGGCGGCTGCAACCACCAAATGTACCCAGCCCAGCAACATGTTTAAAACATAACAAGGAGAAAAATTGTCATTACGCTTATTCCCATTATACCGTGTGAAACAAAAACACAATAAGGGGCTTTGGTTTCTATTAATGGCCATTAAGAGAGTAAGCTCACCCGCCAACGTCACGGCACCTCTAGTGAGGGTGAGTCCTATCCAAAAATGAAGCCACAGGCTGCTGTATAGCGAACCATCACTGCTCATGCTGCTTTTCAGTCATGAGTTAGACTGGTGGGCTTTTATTAATGCCCCCTCAGAAACAAATCCGCCTTGGGTCAAAAACAAAGACACGGAGCGGACCATGCTGCAATGATGACCTGGCTGGAGGTACAATAAAAGCATGTTCCGCTCCATGTCTTTGTTTTTGATCCCAAGGCGGATTTGTTTCTGGGGGGGCATTAATAAAAGCCCACCAGTCTACCTCATGACTGAAAACCAGCATGAGCATGTTATGGTTTGCTATACAGCAGCCTGTGGCTTCATTTTTGGATAGGACTCACGCTCACTAGAGGTGTCGTTGGCGGGTGAGCTTACTCTTTTAATGGCCATTAATAGAAACCAAAGCCTCTAATTGTGTCTATGTCTGGATTACCCTGGAGTGAGCAAAAAGGATTATGTAGATCTCTGAATTCCCTCATGCAAACACTTGTTGTGCTCACCCACCAGAGTACCAGGCTAAAGAAATGACATTTTTCATTGCTATTTTTTCCTTTTTTCAAATTTTACATATAGACCATTTATGCTGAAGACCAATAGAAGTCTGGGCACTTCCAAAGCCTCCATAATCCCTCATCTAACCTCTCTTATACCGGATGTGTTGCTTTCTGGATATTTCCCAATTCTGTTCTGTCCAGAAAAGCCAGAAGAACTGCTTTTCAATTATATTCTGCCAAGAGGATCCAGACCTTAACCCAGTGGTTTCCAGCCCTGGACCTCAAGTCCCCCTAACAGGCCAGGTTTGCCGGATATCTTAAGCACAACACAGGTGATATGATTTGCTGCTCAGTGATTGTAGCATTCAGTCTGCATTTCTCCAAGGGAATCCTTAGAGCCAATAGACAGGTCAGGTTTTGAGGAAAGCTTTGGAGAAACCCTGCTTAAAAGCGGACTTCCATTAGAATTATCCCATCTAGTCACCTGTCATCCAGAAGGAGCAGCTGCTACTTATCCTGCTTGTCCACAGCACTGGTGGTAGAGTTAAAGCCCTTACCTGGACATTCAGTGAATTAAAATACATGGTTGGGGAGCACTGATGCTGGGACAGATATCTGGGCCATGACTGAATGCAGGGTTATGGTCCCAAGCTCAGATATCAGAGTGCAGATGGAGCTAATAGATTGCCAATGACAATAACATAGACTTAAAGCATCTCACTGACAAATCAGGTTCTACAAAGGTCAAACAATCAGGAGAAGATCAAATCTGGATGTATATACGGCGCTTAGATAATTTTTAGGGATCGCTACACGTTCTCACAGGTGTGGTGTTCCCTTCACCTCAAACAGATAAACAATGAAAAACAAAATAGATGTGAGAACAGCGCTCCCTTTCAATAAATGTGCCCTCCTCACCGTTACCAAAGTGTATAGTAGGGTAACAAGTATCTTACGTTCTTCAGATGTATCTGGAGAAAGGATAATTCTCAAAGTATTTCGCTCAGATTGTAAAGCCACACTGACCAGTATAAACCTCAAAAAGGTAAACAGAAAAAAAGGGAAATGCAATAGTGCAGATCAATTAATAACATAAAGTGAGTGAAGTATAACCAGAGTTCAGTAAAGTGATGAACTCACACTTTTAGAGAGCTCCCTAGCTCTATTTTGTTCGCGTTACGGACTGTTTCAGGCCAGTCTGTCGGCCGAACTTCTTCTGTTGGTCCCCTCCTTCTTCAGTAATTATACCCTTTATGTCTCGGGATATAAATAGGAGAAATTCTATTTGGAGATGACCAAAAAGCCCAAAGAGGGAATGTTACTCACCCTTTTAGGGGCTATACCGAGCTCTAGGGTTCCAGAATATACAAATTGTTTCCGACACAATTTGGAAAAGCCGCCTTCAACAAGGAAACTGCAACAAGGAGACTGCAGGACTTCCACAATATTGGGAGTAAAGAAAATGAAATTTAATGAATAAAATTTCGATATAAAATAGGATAAACATAAAAGTTTTACAACAAAAGGGAGCCAAACGCGTTTCGCGCATATAGCGCTTCTTCAGTGGCAACAGGGGAAAGATTGGTGTTACATCCCTCCTTGTAGTTTGAATCAAACTACAAGGAGGGATGTAACACCAATCTTTCCCCTGTTGCCTGTTAAACTTTTATGTTTATCCTATTTTATATCGAAATTTTATTCATTAAATTTAATTTTCTTTACTCCCAATATTGTGGAAGTCCTGCAGTCTCCTTGTTGCAGTTTCCTTGTTGAAGGCGGCTTTTCCAAATTGTGCCGGAAACAATTTGTATATTCTGGAACCCTAGAGCTCGGTGTAGCCCCTAAAAGGGTGAGTAACATTCCCTCTTTGGGCTTTTTCGGTCATCTACCTAAGTTGAGATACCACACCATGAGAATTTCTCCTATTTATATCCCGAGACATAAAGGGTATAATTACTGAAGAAGGAGGGGACCGACAGAAGAAGTTCGGCTGACGGACTGGCCTGAAACAGTCCATAACGCGAACAAAATAGAGCTAGGGAGCTCTCTAAAAGTGTGAGTTCATCACTTTACTGAACTCAGGTTATACTTCACTCGCTTTATGTTATTAATTGATCTGCACTATTGCATTTCCCTTTTTTTCTGTTTACCTTTTTTGAGGTTTATACTCGTCAGTGTGGCTTTACAATCTGAGCGAAATACTTTGAGAATTATCCTTTCTCCAGATACATCTGAAGAACGTAAGATACTTGTTGCCCTATTATACACTTTGGTGACGGTGTGGAGGGCACAAAAACATTTATTGAAAGGGAGCGCTGTTCTCCCATCTATTTTGTTTTTCAAAGGTCAAACAATGCCTGGATAAAAAAAGGCAAGAGATTCACCTGGGAGGACTTTGTGGGATAATAACTCGGAGGTGTTCTCTTGTTAGTGGAGACATCCACCCCCCCCCCTTCCATTTTTTCCTGTACTTCAATTGTCCTGGGATTCTTTTCTTTCTTCTCCCTCATTCCAGTCCCAGATATGATAATACATTGAAAAATGTAAAATGTTAAGCCAAGCCAGTGTCATCTGAGTAACAATGGTCTTCTGACACTATACTGGGTTTTTTTTTATAATTTTTTTTTAAAAGAAGACAAATGAGTGCCAAGTCAGTGGCCGTGAATTATTACTTTATTACAAGTACTTACAGCTTAGGCTATATGTTTTCTTGAAGGAAAAACGGAATTGAAACCTTACAGATAAATTGTCCAAAGTGGTAACACTTTAGGGTCACATTCTAGAGTCCGAATGCAAATGAATTTCCTTTGCAATAAGCAAAATTCCTTTACATTGGCCCAGAAGAAGAAGACCAGATCTAGTTTACTTGATCTTGGGTTCCTGCGGGAGCTTTTGAAGATTGAGTATGCTCAATCATGGTAGTGAAGGAGTTAAATGAATACCATCGGATACTTAACCCCCCCCCCCATTTTTGCTCTTAAATAATTGGGCAGAAGTTGCTGGCATTTATTTTTAGTATATCTTTTATTTTAGGCGCTAATACTCCTCTTCCTCGACTCATGTTGCTCCTCTCCTTCAGTTCAGGGGCTTCTGAATCCAGAAATCCTTGAATCTGTTTTACACCATTTCTGTTCCTACGCAAATTGTGTAGCATACCACTTGCAAATTGTGCACTGCTACAGTCCGGCAGCTCCGTGCTGATCTGCGGCTTTTACCATAGACCCATAGCAGGCTGACGTCTTGTATGTCAGCCCTTGCTGTAGGACTTCCTTTGTTACGGCTATCTGACTGGGTTTTTAGGTGATGACTCGACAAAGAAATGCCAGACGGAGGCCTTGATTCTTGAAAGGAAAAAGGTTTTATTCGGTACCGGACCCGAGCTGCAAGTCTTGCTCGCAATCAAGTCTCGAGTGAGGACAATAGCAAAAACAGCTTGGTTTATACAAAGATAGCAAGACAGTTCCCTCCTCTGGCCAACATCCAGCACCAAACACCCCCTGCACCCCCAGGTTGGCACGTGATGTTTACCAGTTGTCCAGGCTCGGACTTCATCCTTTACATTATATCATCTCGTGACTGTTACTTGATCGTTTCTAGCACCTGAAACAACAATGAGCTCTCTCTTGCCACGGCCTTGAAGTCTGGGCCTCTGCCATAAATCCTTAATTGTAAAATTTTTATGACTATCTCCCTTTTCAGTCTTTGGAACTATTTACGCAGAATACATTCCTCATTAGATTTAGCAAGCCAGTAAGGTTGACTTTTGCGGACACAAAGAAACAGCAAGTTAAAACACAAAATGGAGAATCTAGCATATACTGAGCAGACAC
Source organism: Leptobrachium leishanense (assembly GCA_009667805.1). Lineage (NCBI taxonomy): Eukaryota > Metazoa > Chordata > Amphibia > Anura > Megophryidae > Leptobrachium > Leptobrachium leishanense. The sequence continues at coordinate 71,828,889 of CM019066.1, forward strand.
TAAAATGGCGGACTAACTACATCTTACATGTTTCTAAATTAAATCCCAGGTAGTGCCGTATCACCTCCCCTGATCACTGATGTCATTGCTGATGGGCGGTATGACATAAGAAATGGGGCCTTTCCCCCATCTGACAGAGAAATACCTGTACAGGAGATGCAGGGGTCTTTTGGTTCCTACAGGGCCATAGGCCAGAGTCTGCCCTTTCCATCCAATGATACCAAACGTGACCAGGTTATGGGTTTCGGGAAAAAAAAGGCTTTTTTCCCCCCTCTAAAGCAGAACCAGTTTCAAATTTTCAATTATAAAGTTAACATTGATGCTGCCATTACTCACCTTCTCGTTTCCCACACTGGGAGCAAGTACAGCGTTCTGTGCGTATTATTTGTGAATCGCAATGCAGCAATACAAGAGAAAAAATTCTGTTTTTTTAAAAAAAAAAATAAAAAAATTATTGCCTATTTCCTTGGACAAGTGTAGTAACAGGTTCTCTAGGAGTTCCCAACAGAATAAATAACCATAACGTTTTGGATGATAAACATGGGGCTATTGACTTATCCCACATTAGAATGCAAGGTTTCAGGTAGGAGGTTATTTTACTGGTCATTACAGCAGTGATTATGGGCTGAGATTTTGGGGTGACATTATTGAGTAAATGAAATGGGCATGGTGCAATGTTTAAAGGTTTATTAAATACATTAAATTAATGGCATAATGTCTGATTTGTGTAAAAAAAAAAGTGTGTTGCTTTACTAAGACTTTAAATGTACAGAATACCAGCACCAGATATTGGCTAACGGCTAGGAAGGAGGTCAATAATCAGTATCTGTTCTGAAAAAAATGATATTGGTCTATCCCTAGTAGATGTATAGGTGGTCAGCTATACAGCCATTCAGATATATAGGCAGATTTACAGGTGTGTAGATATAAAGATGGTCAGATATATGGCCGTGTAGATATATAGGTGGTCAGATATATAGGTGTATATAGATTAGGTAGATATATATAAAGCAGAGGGAAGGGCAGTCCTTCATTCCATGGTTCCCCAGAAATTTTCCCCAAGGTTTTTTTCTCTCTATTGCAAGTTGAAGGACGACTCTCCATGAGTCCAGAGGTCGCCCACATTATGGATATTTTAAAGCCAAATCTATAATAATATAGAATTAATTTAAATATATGTCTCAATCTTCTTTTTTAAACAAGGAAATTAAAATGAGTTGATTGAAGATGGTTTAGCGGTACAATGTATTTTTTTCTCCATTGTGGTGGGAGGGGGAGCTCAGGGTTTAAGATGATGCTACACACACAATACATGGAGTATAACGTTCCCAGTAGAGGAAAATATTTCAGTGTTAAACAGAGTAATGCCAACAACTGAGACAATAGATCAGAGGATCAGACGTCTTTTCAACATGAGACATCACATTTGCAATGGCTTTGTGGTATTGGACTGATTAACTGTACCCAGGGCTGGATTTATAACTAAGCAGAGTAAGAATTTGCCTACAGGTGCCTGCCACAAGGGGGCGCCTTGCTCTGTAAAAAACGTTCCATTTACAATCATTTAGACCACTGTATCTCTGGAGCCATAAAGGCTAGAGGGACATATGAGTTATCATATTAAAGGCCAGATTATAGCTTTTCCAGTGATACCAAATATAACTAGGTTTGATTTATCTAAAAATAAAATAACAAATAAAATAATATATTTCCTTTTTTCTAACGCAGCACTATTATTCAGTTTACAATTATAAAGTGAACAATGATGCTGCACTAACTCACCTTCTTATTTCTCACACTGCCAGCAAGTGTGGAGCTGATGATGCAACGCATTGTTTCATTGACAACCTAGACCAGGGGTCAGCAATCTTGGCTCTACAGATGTTGTCACCTACATTTCCCATGAGGCTCAGGCAATCTAATGAGTAGCTGAGCATCATGGGAGATGTAGTTCCAAAACATCTGTAAAGCTAAGGTTGCTGATCCCTGACCTAGACTGTAGCACTGCAGTTTGGAAAGACAGGGCGACTTTTGAACCTGCACCTCTGATTTGTACACCGCACAAGGTTAGGTGAGGTATTATTGGAAAGGTCAGAGACTGGTCTTTACAATGATACCAAACATGTCCATGTAATGTGTAAAAATAAAAAATTGAAAAAAGTAAATGCAAAACTTATTTTTTTTCTCTGTTCTACGGCAGAGGCAATATATGCTTTTACATATAAAACAAGCAAGGCCTGTGCACTAACTCAAGTAAGACAGCAGATTCTGCCCCTTCTGTTGATTTGATGAAGAGAGAAACTGTTTCAGTTTTTTAATAATTTTTTTTAATTTTTAGTTTGCCCCACAACAAAATTTTAAAAATCATTTTGGCATGTTCCTTTGTTTGGGGGGAGGGGGTGTAGGGGTTCTCCACATTTCATTGCCTACAGGCTCCTGAGACGCAGATCTGGCCCAACTGTTCCCCATCCTGCATGAAAAGGGCTGCATTGGCATATGCAGGACTCATAGCACTGTAGGGAAACACTTTTCTTGGGCTGTCCAACAATTGCTTTTATTTATACGTTGGTCTAAATTAGAATTTAAATAATTACTGCAAACTTTCAAGGGTCTGTGAGAGTGTTCTAAAAAATACAAATAAAACAGAATGTAACCAAATGTAACCAAATGATTTGGTAAGAGATCGGTGATAAAATGAATCAACTGGATAAAAATGTATAAAATGTTGCTGTGCCTTTAAAGGAATACAGTAGGAAGACTAGTTTCTACAATCGTACATTTTTGTATATAGACATATAAGGGGTTATTCAGAGAGCACCGAAGTGTCACCAACATTTCAGTGCTCTCTTGGTCCCAGCACTTCAGGTAATAAAATTCCCTGACCCTGTGGTGAATTCTGCATTCACCACAAGGTCCCCGGAGTGCAGGGAACTGACTCGAAAATCAGCGAAAAATCTGCAGAAACACCCACCAGGCAGGGCCGGAAGAACATAGGGGCTGATGGAGCAGCAGCTCCAGGCCCATGCCCCAGAATAGGCCCAGAGAAAGGATAACTATGTCTGCATTGATTGGCATTTGGACCCCTGTATCTCCAACTCCAGAGCAGCTACAGGGTCATGTGAGTTATCACTGGAAAGAGCATGGCCTTTCCAATGATACCAAACATGACCAGGTTTTATGTAACAATAAAAATCAAATAATATTTCATTATATTGTCTTTCCTTTTTTTTTATATTTAAAGTTTTTATTTTGCAAGCAAGAATGATACACAAACTGGCAAAGCAGGCCTCGCAGGGCCAAATAGGCATCAAATACACATAAAGTATAAGGGGGGGGTTCTCATAGGGAAACATCAGATTCTCAAATAGCAGAGGGGGGGTGGGAAACACAATCAAAATAAGCCCCAGCTGGGGAACTATAGCAAAAAAGTCTTCAGTGTCCCGAAATAAAGGGGTGTCCCAGTAGAGGAAAAAATAAAATCATCCGAGGACAGCAAGATATCGGCAACATCATCCCCAATTAGGGGGGTCTCATCCAAAATTTCTAGTCAAAAATCAAAGTCTCAGCAGGAGGGGGGATAATAAGGGTCACGACGGGAGATGGGGCGGCTCAGACATTCAGTCCAACTGTCCCTTCAGCCCGCATCAAGAAACAAGAGCGGGCGGCATACAGGCAGCACCACCCCCAGCCGCCACCACCCGCCCGACCATCATCCCCAGAGAAGCCATCCCGGCCCCTCAAAGGCCAAGCCGTTCCGCAATGTCCACCGCCAAGTCCTCTGGGCAAAACTACCTGGTACTGCAATGTACGCTTCTGCGCCTTCCCGACCGCTAGCTTGGGGGGAGTGTCGTCCCAGGCCCTCGAGAAAGCACTACTCTTCATGGGGACCAGGCCAATCTGTGGGCACCACCGCCAGATCTCTTCCGCGGAGCTGCTCGGCGTCTTAGCATGCGCAGCCGCGCTTTCGTGGTCACTAACCTAGCAGAACCGTTCGTCCCTGGTCGTTGAGGGGGCACCACCGGCACCTGTCCTGCCGCCGCTCTCCAGGGGGTGCGGGCAGTAGCCCTGGGACCAGTGCATAAAGGCAGGTACCTCCGGGGGGGATGAGCCTCAGGAGCCGGAACCGCTTCTAGCCCACTATCCTCATCGCCACTCTCCTCAGCCGCAGCAGCAATAGGGCTGGTCACCGTGGTGTACTGGCACGAATCGGCTCCAATCTCAAGTGGCCTCTGGGTCCTCTCCCGGCAGGAGAGCAGTGCGGATAGCATCTTGTGCCAAACCCCCTTGGTGAGTGGACTATCTGCATCTTCCCCCTCCAGTATAAGCAGGCAAGCATCTAGGCCACAAATAGCAGCCTCCACATCTCCGGTGGAGGGAGGAAGATCACCCCGATCTTGACTCACGGGTCCGTCCGTCACCCCCGCAAACCTGACATCCGAGGTGGCCTGGAGAAGGGGGCCCTCCATCTCCGGAGTCTGCATAGTAGGTTCGGTCCGGGGCATGCAGCCAGCACTGCGTAGTCGCAGGTCTGCGCACAGGCGAAAGGCCTCAAGATGGCCGCCGACAGCTTGCTCCAACCGTTCAGCTACAGCGGTCAGGGTTGTCTCTGGTCCGGAGGGGGACTAAACGGCCTCCGGACATATCAGGGACTGTTTTTACGCAGAACCCTTAAATCAATGCCATGCCATACTAGATGGCTTTTATTTTAAGCAGCGATAAGGTTTATGCAACTGGTCAAAGCCACTCCTAGGACAGCGCTGGTTTGGGTTTATTGGACGCTCTTCAGCGCTGTCCTAGAAGTGGCTTTGACCAGTTGCATAAACTTGATCTCTGCTAAAAAAAAAAAGCCATCTAGTATGGCATGGCATTGATTTAAGGGTTCTGTGTGAAAACAGTCCCAGGATGCAAAACAGTGAGACAGATGTCATTTGCATATTTTACCCAGAGTTCCTTGCTGCATATGAGGAATGTAGCACATGAGCTCTGGGATACAGTTCTTTGAAATGCTGTGATGTGTAAATGGCACTCTGCTAATATACTGTGTATATATATATATATATATATATTTATTTTCTTATGCCTCTTAAGGAATTTAGAAGTTGCATAAATATTTAACAGCGACGTTTTGGAGCGGGTAACTTTTTTTTGCAGCGGAGCTGCTGACAGTAATGTGTGTGTTGTAAGAGTTTGTAGCACAATTGCAGATTTTAGCGTCTCAGCTGGAATCAAGACATTCGTCCTGTTGAATTTACGATCCTATCTGGGTGGTACAGCTCAGCAGATTGATTTTTTTTAATAATATAAATCTTAATCTGTTTATAAGTGCTACAGCAAGAAAAAAGGGATAGGAAGAAACAATACAAAAGTATAACTACAGCAGAAAAAAAGAATAGAACAACATACTTGGAGTAAGTAAAGGGTACAATCCAAAGTATAACTCCCTGCGGAATATGTTGATGCTCCTTGAAGAATTGAAGGAAGAGTTAAAAACATATATGAACATTTTTCAGGTTATAATTTGTCATATAATTTTTAAAAAGCAGTGAGAAGACCTTTAAACATTTCAACCCAATATGTTGGTCCATTCTTCAATCCTCTAGCTAGTGTATCAGGCTTTGTGGATGATACCGGAGAACTTTCTCCAAACAGTGTGCAGTAAACTAGAAGCACCAACTCATTATCACACTTAATGACTGCACTCTTGATGAAGCCAACAGCTACACATACCTCGACCTAGAAGCAAACCGATCGGGAAGAGACAAGGCGTGTAGAACCTTCTATGCCATCAGAAGAAAATCCTACAAACTAAAACGCCTGTAAGAGTCTGGCTTAAAATCTCCGATAGCGTCATCACTCCAATCCTTCTTTATGACAGTGAAGTATGGGGCCCCATCACCTACCCTGACAAACCAAAATGGGACACCAGCCCAACAGAAATATTCCATCTGGAATTCTGCAAGCACCTCCTCCAAGTCCATCGGAGCACCTCTAACAATGCTTGCCGGGCCGAGCTGGGCAGACTCCCCTTACTTCTTGCAGTACAGAAGAGGGCGCTATCATACTGGGACCACCTAACCATCAGCAGCCTCAACTCATACAACCATAAAGCCCTACTGGCCAACAAGGACCACACCAAAGCATGTGGGCTGCAACAACTCATATCCACCCTGATCATCCAAAGCCCCCATGAATGCAACCTGACAAAATATCAAATAAAGGCCCTAATTAATGATTCCAGGGAAAACTATATCAGAGAATGGAGACATGATATAGCAAACTCCCAGAAACTCACCATTTACCAATCATTACAGAGGGAATACAAACTGGCCCCATACCTGGAGGTACTACAAGAAGACCCCAAGGACAGACAGATCCTGAGCCGGTACAGACTGAGCGCCCACAGCCTGGAAATCGAAGCAGGGCGGCATAGACAGACCTACAAGCCCAGGGAGAATAGACTGTGCCAGCATTGTGACCAGGGGGCCCTGGAAGATGAGGTCCACTTCCTCCTACAGTGCCCCAAGCACTCAGCACTGAGGGAAACTCACTTCCAGAGACTCTCCGCTCTCATCCCGGACTTCACCTCTATAGAAGAGACGAGGAAACTCCACATCATACTGGGAGAAGAGGAGCCGGCGGTGAAAATATCTGCCCAATACGTCACAGAATGTCACAGACTGAGAGGAACACAAGAGATCCCGGACTTATAAATCCCCAACACGGACTCGCCCCCATCCTGAAGGAGAAAAGTTACCAGGAAAGGCTTAATGATCTTAACATGTATAGCTTGGAAAAAAGACGAGACAGAGGAGATATGATAGAAACATTTAAATACGTAAAGGGAATCCACAAGGTAGAGGAAGGGATTATATATTTAAAAGGAAACAAAGTAGCAAAACAAGAGGACATAGTCTTAGATTAGAGGGGCAAAGGTTTAAAAGTAACATCAGGAAGCATTATTTTACTGAGAGGGTGGTGGATACATGGAACAGCCTTCCAGTTGAAGTGGTAGAGGCCAAAACAGTAATTGAATTTAAGCAGGCATCGGATAGGCATAAGGCTATCCTAAACAAACGATAAATCCAGGTAAAGTATCCACGTAATTGGGCAGACTAGATGGGCCGAAAGGTTCTTATCTGCCGACATTTTCTATGTTTCTATCCCCCTTCACATTATCCCCTATCCCTGATAATGTCCGTGGACTTGCCCATTTCCCCCCATATATGTCCCACTACCCCCCTCCACCCCATATAACCTCCCCATATGCTTTGGCAGTGCTAAAATGTATTTGGTTCTGCCAATAAAGTTTATTTTGATTTGATTTGATCTGATGAAACACTTTTCTTTTACAACTGCTTTTTCCAAAAAAAGACACTCTAATGATCCTGATCACCCAGGACATACTTGAAAACGAGAGAAATCTCAATGTATCCTTCCTGGTAAAATACATTTATAAATAAATAAATAAAACATTTTTAAAAAGATCAGGATGTGACCCCGTTTCCCTCCCCCTGCCCCATTCTGGTGTTATCACTGGGTTAAGTTGAGACATTTGCTCCAAACCAGCGTCACTGTCACCAGCACTCGGGATTTTGAATGTCCTGGCTGCCGGTCACCAGATCGGTCACTAGTGACATTGCCATGCTGACACCACACCGAGGGCGGACTGCCAACTAATGGGGCCCGGGCAATAGGAGATCATGGGGCCCCCCTTGTTCCGCACCCACGGGGTTCCGAGGGCCCTCAGGGTCAATCTGCCCCTGCACCACCCTCTCTAAGATAGCCCGATGTAGCGAGCCGTGTCAGCAGGGCCGGCCCGTCCATGGAGCAGGGTGGAGCAGCCGCTCCAGGCAGCACTTTGTCAGGGGCAGCATTTTGCTGCTCTTTCAAAGGCCACCAGCCTGGACATGGCTGCAGGACAGTGTTCCGTTGAAACCCAAGCCGCGCCTGCCCCTTCAGCACGAGACTGCCCCTTTCAACGGGCATGGAGGCCATCAGCTTAAGTTTCACCAGTGATGCAGTCTGGCTGTGGTCTCTCCTGCAGCGCAGTGCGCCTGTGAGATGGAACGCGGTGTTTAGAGCCTGTCACGTGACACACGCGGCAGGGCTCTGATGGCGTAGGCAAGCGCATGCCTTTAAATTAATCCCGGGGAACCATGAGGCTGCTGAGGAGGTAGGCCTGGCTTGATATCATACAGGAGACTCTGTGCCCCCCCCCGTGTGTGTTATAGAGGTTCACCTCCCGCCCTTCCCTTCTCATAGGGACATGTTGCTGCCCCCATAAAGCACTGCCAGCTCCTCTGTCCTGGTTGAGGGAAGGCCTGGACAGGCACCCTATCCCAGAGTCCTGAGGGAGCTGCCGATTGAGGGCTGCACGGGGCCCAGATTGAAGACAATATGCAGCTCCCTTACAGCCTGCACAGCATGATGGGATCTGTAGTTAGTTGATAATAGCTGGGGGATCTGCTTTTCACTGACCTGGCAAGGCCTGGGTGACTTTTGCTAAAATAAGTAAATCACATTTACCTTTCCAAACTGAGGGGGGGGGGGGGTAGTATGGAGCTGCCAGGGTTGATGGAATTACAGAAATGACTGGGACGCCGCGTGTTTTAGGCTAGGGTCAGACTGAGGCAGTGCGAACGCGCGTGCAGGCGCACTTAATTACGGCCGTGCTAGCAGCAAATGCCGGGCAATGACGGCCAATATACGAAGTACGGTCGCACGAAAGTCCGGCCGCGCAACGCAAGTGGCAAATGAACGCATTTTGTCGAGAACGTGAAACCACTAGTACGGTCGTACAGAGTGCGCTGCGTCCGCTAGCGGCGTGTGTGTGTGATTAGGAGACGTCAGACGCTGCTAATGTCCGGCCAACATAACGTCCAGAAGCAAAAAGGGTTTTATTGATGATCCGTACAAAATCACGGACGAAACTGCGCATCGTATGACTGCTATCGCGTATTCTGTGAAAAAATGCGTCCATTCGTTCGAACGTACTTTTTCACAGACAACGCGAAAATGCGTTCGTCTGACCCTAGCCTTAATGCCGCTTTATGGCTTTTACCCCCCCAGTATTCCCTGAATTATTAAATCATGGTGAAAAACGAGCATTTTCCTAATTTCTTTCATACCTTCAGTGAGGCGCTTCCTATTTAAAGGAACACCCTGTGAAATCTAAATCGACAGTAACTCTGTGCCCTCTGGAGTCATTAATCCTCTGCGTCTCCCCGTTACCGGCTGTGTTATATGTGTGTGACCGCATCTGTGTGACGGTATGTGGATGTGTGGGACAATGGGCAGTGATATGTGGCGCTCTGTGATATGCTCATACACACCATGTTTTTTGGGGGGTGGGGGCAGCAATTCATCCTTCGCTCCAGGCAGCACAGTGGTTTGGGCCGGCCCTGCGTGTCAGAGAAGCAGCAATGGATGAGATCTGTGCAGGCGCTATGGAAGTGGAACCTGTGTACGTAAACTATGCAATCTGCGTCAGATAGCTTCAGGGATTTCTGGGTTCGGGCGACCCTGACCTGGGGAGGAGGAGCTGCGCCCTGTGATGGACAAAAGGTGAGTGAAATCACCTAAAAAAAAAAATTGGACTGAGGCTCTCAGCAGCTTCTGTCCAGTTATTTAAGGGCAAAAAAGGGAACTCTGTCAGGGGGTTATTCAGAGAGAGGTGAAAAGCAGGAGAATGACTGGAGAATGGAAAATTCTCGGTCAAAATATTCACATTCATCTCACCTTCCAAATCGGCTATTTTGACCTATAATTTTCCATTCTCTAGTCATTCTCCTGCTTTTCACCTCTCTCTGAATAGCCCTATATATTTTCAGTAGAATGTCCCTGTAAGACATGCGTGTGCCACAATTTAGATCCAGAACTTTAAGAAATGATATAATACTTGCAAAATGTAATGGGTGACTGCTAGCAGGATTCTCATGAGCTGCTGCTAGTAACAGCCAGGGTCAGGAAGCCAAATGTGAAAATACCCCAATACAGGACCATCTGTCTCCATGTTCCTCTATTGTAGCTGGGAACAGAAATAATGCAGCCATATGTTGGGTGATGGACTGCTGCACAGTGTGATGTTAGTATCCCACAACAACCCATTTGCACCTAACATTGAAGACCCGCATCTCTCTCCTGTCGCTTCCTCTCTGGGTATGCAGCTTGTTAAAGTGCAGAGATTATAACTTTCCTAACGCCGATTTAACGCCTGTCTGTTTCATTTCCCCTGATTAACTCGATCACCAAATAATTATTCATTCATTCCCTCATATGTTTCACATTGGCAAATACACTGTTGCTCCGCTCTCCTCTGTGCCCAAAATCCATAGTTGAGAATCTGAAATTAAACGTGGAACAGTATCTCTGCCTTGTAGCGCATGAAGGGCATTATATTTTGATAACGTCAGGGTCAGTGATTGAACAGCAATGTCTGGGCCTAGATTCACCCTCGACCAGGAGGTGTATTTAGGCTTGGTGCTGCCCTAGGCACTCTGAATTCTGCTGCCCCCCACCCGTATCAAACACATGTGTCAACATGAAATTAAATATATCGGACCTCTAAAAAAAGCATCATTAGGAAAATAAATGAGGGTGAAAGTAATATAAGAAATGCTGTCTCCTCCCCTCCAATGTGCCGCCTGGACCCAGCTGTCATAATGTAGTAATATGCGCTGTCTGGGGTACCTGGCCAGACCTTTAACAGCACACAGTCACCCACTGATGACCCACTAGTTCCTGATGGCCTACGTTCTTTAGAGGAGTAAGACAAGTCTCAGGGCTCTATTACATTCTTTCACGCAAAAATGCACGGTAAACGCGTGGATTTTTGCACGAAGCGTCAAACGTTAACGCGCGTAAATTAACGCTGGTATTACAATCCTCGCGCATTATTTCATTCGTCAAAAAGTAACGCGCGTAAAAAAGACACGCAAAAACTCGCGCGCATTAACGTTGCGCGCAGAAATCGGTGTGCGGACTGTTTTTTACACGCGATTCAGCCAATCAGAATTAAGAACCTCAATTGTCTCCCGTTAAGTTTTTGAGCCTGTCAAAGTCAATCTGCGCATATAAGCTGCATCAATAAAAAAAACACACACAACTTCTCAATTTTATTGTTTGGGTTTGTGTAGAATGTGTAACTATACTATGCTGTATTTTTTTTTTTTGGCCTGGTGTATTTGCGTTCGGTCAGGACGTTCAAATTTGCAGTTACCACCAGCTTTTCAAAGACGTTAAAATTAAGCGCGCAAACGCTGTGCGTTGAATTTTGCGCATAGATTATAGCACCATCCGCGTACCAGCGCACAAACGCATTTGCGCTCACAATATTAAGTATAGGATGCGCGCAGTACAGAACGCTCGCGCAGCATATGTGAAGGTTCGCCCGCGGTAGACGATAACGCGCATTTTTGGCGCGGAGGTTGTAATATGACGTTCAGCGCAAAGGGTTTTGCCCCCCGCGTTTTTGCGCACGCGTTAACGTTTGCGCGAAGAATGTAATAGAGCCTTCAGACAGAGGTGAAAATTTACAAATCACCCCGATAGATTTTAACTAAAGAAGGCTCACACGTGTATGTTACGAAACCAGAATGCCTATACTCAACCTGAACATGTATTTTTTCATAAGGGTACTTCTGAGATCAATAACCTGCAAAATTCAGAGCACTCCACTTAGTACAGTTGTGTTCAAAATTATTCAACCCCCACTGAAATTGAGTGTTTTGGCCAGTTTGACATTGATTTTGATCATTAAGTCATCTTGCTTACAATTAAATCAAAGAGGCACGTGTAGGTCAGACAAATATAACATAACATTTATAATGAAATAACCACAAATGTCTTTTCTGTGCTCACATCATTATCAGTTTTATTCAACCACCAAGTGACATTCAATCTTAGTATAACATTCTTTTACAGTTATAACTAGGGTTGCACCGATACCGATACTAGTATCGGTATCGGGGCCGATACTGGGTACTGCAGGAGTACTTGGTACTCGTGCAGTACCCCCGATATTTTTTCCGATACCGGAAGCCGGCATTGAGCCGGCTTCCGGCATCCGAGGGGCTGCGGCGGCTGTCCGAATGCTCTATCGGCATTCGGACAGCCGCCCCCGCACTCTCCGCAATACTTACCTTCCTGGGCGCCGCCGGGGAATGTCTCCGCGCTCGCGCTGGTTGGAAGGACCCCAGCCGCGACCACGTGATCCCGGCTGGGGTCCTTCCAACCAGCGCGCGCGCGCGGCGGAGACATTCCCCGGCGGCGCCCAGGAAGGTAAGTATTAAACACACTGAGCAGCTGCAGGGCCTGTCTGAACGCTGATAGAGCATTCAGACAGGCCCTGCAGCTGCTCTCCGCGACGATACTTACCTTCCTGGGCGCCGCCGGGAATGTCTCTGGTTAATCTCAGGGGTCCTGTCACTGTCCTGGAAAGTACCAGGAACACTTTTGATAGTTTCTGTATCTTCTGTATCAGAGCAACTGTCCTCAGAAGATGAAGCGTGCATGCCTAGGCCATACCCAGTCTCAGCAGCTGGGGAATCCAGTAACACATCCAGAACCAGATCCTGCAGGCTACCTTCACTTAACCACTTGGCTGCTACGGACGCGCTGAGCGCGTCCAGCCAAGTGGTTCTCCTGTGCTACGGACGCGCTCAGCGCGTCCGAGCACAGGAGGCAGCAATCCGCCGGATTCCGGCGGATTGCTGCGCCCCCCGGTGCGGGCTGACATCTCCGATGTCAGCCCAGCACTCGGGACCCCGGCGGGACATTTTAGGTGTCATCGCGTCGCCGCGATGACACCTAAATCAGGCGCCCCCCCCGCATGTGCGGAGGAGGCGCCTGAAAGGGAGGGGGGGGAGGTCCTTCGGACCTCTCTCCCTCCCGATCGCCGGGGACTAGCGGGTCAAAACAGGCACCGATTGGAAGGGCACAGCCTGCCCTTCCAAACGGTGGCTGTTATTAACCCCTGGGGTGCTGGATCGCGAATCGGCGCTGAAAAGCGCCGTTTCGCGATCCTTTCCCGGAGCTGGCCGACATCTTGGATGTCGGCCAAGCCTCCGGGAACTCCCCCTGAGGACTGACGTCATTGTGCATAGCACGATGACGCCAGTCCTAGAGTTAACCCCTAACTGCCACCAACCGTGGAGATAGGGGGTTCCAATGAACCTCCTATCTCCCGATCCGTGGCAGTTAGGGGTTAAAGTTTGGTATCGTTGGATCGGCCAGAGCATGGCCGTTCCAACGATACCAAACATGTAAGTGAAAAAAGTTGTAAAAAAAAAAAAAAATGAAAAATAAAAATAAAATTTTTTTTTTAAAAAAAATAAACACTTTTTTTTTTGGTTTGTTAATGCAGCAATATTGTTCCCATTTCAATTATAATGTGAACAATGATGCTGCACTAACGATTTTTGTATGCGGTGCGTTTGTTAAAAATCGCGTAATTTCCCCCCAAAAAAAATGTAACGAGACCCCATCTCTAATTTTTTTAACAAGCGCACCCCATACAAAATATAACCGCAATGGCTCGCATGTTAAAATGTGAAAAAAAAACACTACACGTTGAAAATTATTGAAAATTCATATTTTATTGCATTTTTTGTTATAATAAACAGACATGACATAACGTATACATATAATAATGACATATTATGAATCTACTGAGTCTGACGGAAAGAACGATATATAATATGTCTGGTCATATACTAAAATAAGCCTTAAAAACACGTTTAAACATGATGCGCAAAACAGGTAAAAATGACCTCAGCACAGGGGCGGGAAAAGCCTCAGCAGCGAAAGGGTTAAAGGCATTGACTCCAGTAGGTGATTGAGCAGCTCAGCAGCAAGGCTGGCATCAATGCCTGGGCAGTTGGACACAAACGTGTGTACTTCGTGCATGCATTGGATGTATCCTGCAGCAAAGCGCTCGCTGGCCTCGTGTTGTAACCGGTCAGACTCTTAAAGTAAATAAAATATATATATTAACAGATGTGCTGCTGTAGCACGCATAGCAAGAATTTGTAATCTGGTGCAAAGAAGCGGCATATTTCTGCAGTTATGCCTTTAGTTAAAGCACAGGCACTCACCAGCGGTCTTACTTTGCAGGATTCGCTGAACCCGTTTGACAGTCAATTCTAACACTTCAGCATTCTCCATCTTTGAATGAAACTGAAAGGGGGGGGGGGAATTTAATATAAAAAATTTATATCAGTACTTTATATAAATTTTAAAGAAGCACTTTCATACACAGTTGGCACTTTGTACAGGTTTATTTTTTTTAGTCCAAAAGCCAGCAGCCACAGATGACTAAATAGTTGTAAAAGCACAGGAACACACACACACCTCCGTGTCAGAAAGGATCCCACGCAGCTCTTGCAAACTCTCGTTAATTCTTGCTCTCCTCCTCTTCTCCACCAGAGGCTTCCTCGTCTAAAAGAAAATTGGAGGCATTGAAATGAATTTCGCGAGTAATAGTAGAAACTGTTATGCAAGTTCTGTTACCATAAATTTTGTGAGAAGAACACCATGAAGTGAAACCTAGCACACCTAAAAAAACAGAAATAGTAAAAAAAACCATAAGAGATATACAAATAGATATCTATACAGCACACACTCCATGCTGAACATGTCTATACATGGGGGGGGGGGGAAACGACAGTTTAGACCAGATCACTTACTAGGACAGAACAAACTGTCAATGAAAAAGCATTGACTGTTAACGTGGCCGAGGCAAACTACAGGGATCCCAAAAGCAGTAATGTGCTAAAAAATGCCTCTCCATTATCATATGTAAAAGGTTTCACCTATGAAAACAAAACATACAAAAAAAAATAAAAATAAAACCACAGCAAAAGAAATTTGCTGAAAGAATACAGAAAAGGTACACAAGGTTTGATTGAGCCACTTCAAGCGTGCAACAGGAGAGACAAGAGCATGCATTTCCCCAGGCTGTAAAATTTGTAATACTGTATGAATCCTGCGGTTATAAAGAGAAAAAAAAAAGGATTTAGGATCTGCCCTCTTGTATGCGTAAAGTAGGTGCTAAAAAAGGGGCAATTCACAAAAACATGGAGCGCCGCTAATTAAAGAACATTAAGAGTTCAGCAACCATGGCTCCCTGATGTTTTGGGAACTACATTTCCCATGTGGCTCAGCCTAATGGGTGACTGAGCATCATGGGAGATGTAGTTCCCAAAACATCAGGGAGCCAAGGTTGCTGACCCCTGCTCTAAAGCGTGAGCGGAAGGAATGAGTTTTCGAAAAGCCTGTAGTCCCCATGAAAATATCCAAGTCGCCACTAAGTGAATAATCCTTTACAGACCACATGTTATGTAGTCCAGCTGTATAACAAGCCATGGAGTAGAATTAAAAAAAAAAAGAAAAAACACACACACGACAGGTCCCATATCCACTCTGCAGACGGAGTTATCCATTAAAGTGCCAGTTGCCAAAACACAGGTATTGCAATGACGAAAAACACCAGCACTTCAAAACTATAATCCAAACAGAAGAAGCTGCCCTGTAATAGCACTTTAAGGCTGGCAGCACACGAGCAAACATTTTGCGTCCATTTGCTGTCTGTCGTAGCTTTTAAAAAAGGAGTCAATAAAACACCACACGAAACACCTGCGCACTTTTTCACGGACGGGCAAAGCATAAAGCTACGGACGCAAAAACAACATGTGAAAAAGCTAAACGGACCCAGAAACAACGCTGCCATCATGTATTTTCCTAGGGTGTGGAGACGTCATACAGTACGGACACACTTTATGCAGTACTCACAATATCTCCCGTGAAAAAAAGTGCGTCCGTAATTAGGGTTGCACCGATACCGATACTAGTATCGGTATCGGGGCCGATACTGGGTACTGCAGGAGTACTTGGTACTCGTGCAGTACCCCCGATATTTTTTCCGATACCGGAAGCCGGCATTGAGCCGGCTTCCGGCATCCGAGGGGCTGCGGCGGCTGTCCGAATGCTCTATCGGCATTCGGACAGCCGCCCCCGCACTCTCCGCAATACTTACCTTCCTGGGCGCCGCCGGGAATGTCTCCGCGCTCGCGCTGGTTGGAAGGACCCAGCCGCGACCACGTGATCCCGGCTGGGGTCCTTCCAACCAGCGCGCGCGCGGAGACATTCCCCGGCGGCGCCCAGGAAGGTAAGTATTAAACACACTGAGCAGCTGCAGGGCCTGTCAGAGCATTCAGACAGGCCCTGCAGCTGCTCTCCGCGACGATACTTACCTTCCTGGGCGCCGCCGGGAATGTCTCGCGCGCGCGCTGGTTGGAAGGCCCCCAGCCGGGATCACGTGGTCGCGGCTGGGGTCCTTCCAACCAGCGCGAGCGCGGAGACATTCCCCGGCGGCGCCCTGGAAGGTAAGTATCGTCGGGGGGGGGGCCGTCCATGAGCTGGGGGGCATATCCATGAGGGGGCATATCCATGAGCTGGAGGCAATATCCATGAGGGGGCATATCCATGAGCTGGGGGTATATCCATGAGGGGGCATATCCATGAGGGGGCATATCCATGAGGGGGCATATCCATGAGCTGGAGGCAATATCCATGAGGGGGCATATCCATGAGCTGGAGGCAATATCCATGAGGGGCATATCCATGTGGGGGCATATCCATGAGCTGGAGGCAATATCCATGAGGGGGCATATCCATGAGCTGGGGGTATATCCATGGAGGGGCATATCCATGAGCTGGAGGCAATATCCATGAGGGGGCATATCCATGAGCTGGAGGCAATATCCATGAGGGGCATATCCATGTGGGGGCATATCCATGAGGGGCATATCCATGAGCTGGAGCAATATCCATGAGGGGGCATATCCATGAGGGGGCATATCCATGAGCTGGAGGCAATATCCATGAGGGGGCATATCCATGAGCTGGGGGTATATCCATGAGGGGGCATATCCATGAGCTGGAGGCAATATCCATGAGGGGGCATATCCATGTGGGGGCATATCCATGAGCTGGAGGCAATATCCATGAGGGGGCATATCCATGAGCTGGGGGTATATCCATGAGGGGGCATATCCATGTGGGGGCATATCCATGAGGGGGCATATCCATGAGCTGGAGGCAATATCCATGAGGGGGCATATCCATGAGGGGGCATATCCATGAGGGGGCATATCCATGAGCTGGAGGCAATATCCATGAGGGGGCATATCCATGAGGGGGCATATCCATGAGCTGGAGGCAATATCCATGAGGGGGCATATCCATGTGGGGGCATATCCATGAGCTGGAGGCAATATCCATGAGGGGGCATATCCATGAGCTGGGGGTATATCCATGAGGGGGCATATCCATGTGGGGGCATATCCATGAGCTGGAGGCAATATCCATGTGGGGGCATATCCATGAGCTGGAGGCAATTTCCATGTGGGGGCATATCCATGAGCTGGAGGCAATATCCATGTGGGGGCATACTCATGTGTGAGCTGTGGGGGCATAATAACCCATGTGTGTGCTGGGGCAAATCCATGAGCTGGGGCAGTATGAATATATATATATATATATATATTAGATATACATGTGAGCTGGGGGCATTTTTATATGGTCTGTTCTTATTGGAAAGCGGTCACATGACATTAAATAAAAGTATCGGTACTCAGTATCGGTGAGTACTTTTAAAAAGTATCAGTACTCGTACTCGGTCTTTAAAAAGTGGTATCGGTGCATCCCTAGTTATAACAGCTTTTAAACGTGAAGCATAGCTTGACACAAGTGTCTTGCAGCGATCTACGGGTATCTTCGCCCATTCGTCATGGGCAAAAGTCTCCAGTTCAGTCACATTCTTAGGCTTGCGCACTGCAACTGCTTTCTTTAAGTCCCACCAGAGGTTCTCAATCGGATTTAAGTCAGGTGACTGCGATGGCCACTCCAAAATGTTCCAGCCTTTAATCTGCAACCATGCTCTAGTGGACTTGGAGGTATGCTTGGGATCATTGTCCTGTTGAAAGGTCCAACGTCTCCCAAGCCTCAGGTTTGTGACGGACTGCATCACATTGTCATCCAATATCTCCTGGTACTGAAGAGAATTCATGGTACCTTGCACACGCTGAAGCTTCCCTGTACCTGCAGAAGCAAAACAGCCCCAAAGCATGATTGACCCCCCGCCATGCTTCACAGTAGACAAGGTGTTCTTTTCTTCATAGGCCTTGTTCTTCCTCCTCCAAACATAGCGTTGATCCATGGGCCCAAACAGTTCTAATTTTGTTTCATCAGTCCACAGAACACTATCCCAAAACTTCTGTGGTTTGTCCACATGACTTTTGGCATACTGCAGTCGACTCTTCTTATTCTTTGGAGACAGCAAGGGGGTGCGCCTGGGAGTTCTGGCATGGAGGCCTTCATTACGCAATGTGCGCCATATTGTCTGAGCTGAAACTTCAGTACCCACATCTGACAAATCTTTTCTCAGTTCCTCAGCGGTCACACGGGGACTTTTCTCCACTCTACACTTCAGGTAGCGCACAGCAGTCGAAGTCAGCATCTTCTTTCTGCCACGACCAGGTAGCGTTTCAACAGTGCTCTTTGCCTTGAATTTGCGAATGATGCTTCCTATGGTCTCTCTTGGTATGTTTAACATCTTTGCAATCTTCTTATAGCCATTGCCCTTCCTGTGAAGAGTAATCACCTCTTCTCTTGTCTTCCTGGACCATTCTCTTGACTTCACCATGTTTGTAACCACACCAGTAAATGTCTAGAAGGAGCTATCACAGTCATTTTAAAGCTGCCTAATTGGTGCTTATTATGCTTTATTGCTGCTCCGTGACATCCACAGGTGTTTTCAATACCTGATTGAAAACACTTGAATGAACCTCTGTTCTTCAGAGTGTTAGTCTTTAAGGGGTTAAATAATTGTGTCAATGAAGAATTCACAAAAGAAACATTTACTACTGTATTACAAAACCAATTGATGTCATTTTAGTTGCATATGGTTCTTTAAAAAGAACTTGTAGGATTTCATTCTGAATACAATTACAAATGTACACTAAATTCCCTAAAACCCTTTACAGCATTGGGGGTTGAAAAATTTTGAACACAACTGTATATAACACAGCTTTAAATACATTAAAAGCACCTGGATTGGGAGATAAACAGTAGGGGTTTGGTTACAAGATATAATAATAAATTGTGTAAGCCTGCCACAACATCATTGTACACCATCTGGTCCTACCTATGCCAACCTAATGCCCGCCATTAGGAGATTAACCCACTTACTTGGGGAACGCTTCCTGCCAGGGCTCCCTGCAGGGCGAGGTTTATACAGAATCTAGGTAGGACCAGACCAGATGGAGTATACATCTACTTTCGAAAACAGTATATGAACATGAGTACATGGGATGTACTGAGATCTACATAAAATTCCGATATGCAAGGGCTTTAGGGAATGACTATATTGATAAATGATTGAGCTTCCTCTGGTCTTAGGGTATCAATAAAGAAACCTAAAAACTTTGGGGAGCACAATCAATCACAGAGAAAAGCTGTAGTGGAACAATAATCCAAAATCAACTTAAATGGAGCCCAAAGAGTACAAAAGGGAGCAATTCCCCACACGCACACACAATAACTGGATATTGGAAAAGGTAAATGCTGCACAATAAGGCCGGTGTCAGATGAACGCAGTGATCACGTCTGTGTTGCTGCATAATTTAACGTCCGTCGTAGCATAGAATCATGAGCAATAGAGACACACACACTAAGTACGTGCGCACCGAACTGCGCACACACAACGCACGTGACATACGGACGCAAGTTAGGCAAGAACGTAAAACCGCTACCACGGATGCGCAGAGTGCGCCACGTCTGCGTAGCATTCTGTGATAGTGATGAGGAGATGTCAGATGCAGCGCATTTACGACGTCCAGCACCTTGACGCACCAAATGGCTTTTCATATCCTTTTCAAATTTTTATCTTTTTTCATATTAATTCTGTTTCCCATAATTCCCTTTTTTTTTCTACATCCGTCAAGAAAAACGGACTGTGTGGTGTCTACAGTATCTTCCGTCAGTACGTCCATTGTGCACGCACGCAGAGTGCGCTCAGACTGCGCTTGTCTGTGTGGTGTAGTTGCGCTGGCTGCCAATGGGGGGAAGTGGGTGTTTCTTTTGGCGGTTGGTTATTGACAGTTGGTCGTCCATTTTGTCTGCCAGTTGAGGCTGACTAGTGACGCAGCCAGTTGCTGTTATTAACAACTAAGCATACAGGTTTCCTATAACAAGAGAAAAAAAA
This sequence comes from Leptobrachium leishanense, assembly GCA_009667805.1. NCBI lineage: Eukaryota > Metazoa > Chordata > Amphibia > Anura > Megophryidae > Leptobrachium > Leptobrachium leishanense. The sequence continues at coordinate 71,849,152 of CM019066.1, forward strand.
GATGCCATCTGCGCTCGTTTCTATGTATTTCCATGTGCAACAAAACACTATCAGGAGGTTTTAGTTTGTTTTAATGGCCATTGAAACGTAAGCTCATTCGCCCCGTCAAGTCACCTCTTTGTAGAGCGAGACCTGACCAATGTACCAAAAGCTGCTCTTCTGAGTAATTACATGCCCCTCCTGCTGCTTTTCAGCTAAGGAGAGGCAGAAAATGGTGGGTTTTATTTATACACGCACCAAGCACTTCCCATTTGGGGTTGCAAACAAAAACATGGAAAAAGGAACAGCAGCAAAAATGACGAACTGGTGTTACAGCATAATATACATACATACATGAACTGGGCTGTTACTCCTGGCTGCTGCAGCCGATCTAGTGAGTACAGGCCCGACGCCATTTTTTCTGTATGTATGTATATTATGCTGTAACACCAGTTCGTCATTTTTGCTGCTGTTCCTTTTTCATGTTTTATACATGAACTGGGCTGTTACTCCTGGCTGTTGCAGCCGTTCTGGAGACTACAGGCGCGACGCCATTTTTTCTGTATGTTAGTTGTTAATAAACCTATTAATGAAAACTCAAGATGTCTCCTATTATCCAGAACACTACAGTCTGACATTAGCCTAAATGATGGTCCATCTATAAACTGTACAGGGTGTCCATAAAGTCTCTTTACAATTTCAAAAATTTATTACAAAGGCAAATGAAAAGACAGATAAGGGAAATTATTACAAAATGAGACGAATATATTTAAGTTTTTTTGCCTAATTTAATACACCTCTATATGGGCACCATTAGTTGCATGAAGCACATCAAGACGGTATTCGATATCTTGCCATGTTCGCTGTAGCATCCCCTCATCAATGGTGGTGATGGCATCCGTGATCCTCTGCTTTAGATGAATGTGTGGAGTGGGATCATGTGCGATCGAATCATTGATCCGTTTTTCTTCGGCGAGACATCAATTACTGCAAATGTTTACCTTGACTTTTGACTGAGTAAGTGGCACCACAACTACATGACCTTCAACCAACCATCATTTTCCAGCAAGATGCTGCACCACCACATTGGGGACTGCATGTTCGCGGGTTCCTAAATGAAACATTTCCAGACTGGTGTATTGGAAGGGGTGGCCCAATTCCCTGGCCACCTCGTTTACCAGATATCACTCCACTCGACTTCTTTCTATGGGGTTATGTTAAAGATATCGGGCCATATAACATTCTCTGTGCAAATGCGCTCGAGCAGCGCAATTTTTTTTGCACGCATTGTCCAGCGTTATCCCGCCAAAATTAACGTGATATTCGGAATCCGAACGCATTTTCTCATCCGTCAAAAAATAACGTTAGTAAAAAAAAACGCGCAAAACGAAGTGTAATACACGTGCAGTAACATTGCGCATGTAAATCAGTGCACGGACTGTTTTTTTTGCGGGATTCAGCCAATCAGAATTAAGATCCTTAATTGACATCAAATTACCTTAATTGACTCACTTATGTTTTTGCGCCCGTCAAAATAAATCTGAGTATACATGCTGCAGCAATAAAAAAAATATGCACGAATTCACAATTCTTTTGTTTGGGTATGTGTAGAATGTGTAACTATACTGTGCTGTATTTTTTTTTTGTGCTGGTGTATTTTGTTTCGGCCAGAACGTTCAGATTTGCAGTTAACACCAGGTTTTCAAAGACGTTAAAATTATGCGCGCAAACGTCGTTCGTAGGAAGTTGCACATCTATTGAAATACCATCCGCTTAACGCATTTGCACTCACAATGTTACGTATAGGACGCGCACAGTTCATCACGCTCGTGCAAGTCCATCTGCGTCAAACGATAACGCACATCGTACGACGTTCTGCGCAAATGGTTTTGTCCTCGCGCAAATGCGCATTTGCGTGCGTGCAAAACCGATCCTCGAGAAATGCAATATGGACCATCGTGTATTGAACAAAGGTACGGGTCATCACTAATCTAAAGCAGATGATCAATGATGCTATTGCCACCATTGATGAGGGGATGCTACAGCGAACATGGCAAGAAAACGAGTATCGTCTTGATGTGCTTCGTGCAATTAATGGTGCCCATATTTATTTATTTGCAATGTATTTTACCAGGAAGGATACATTGAGATTTCTCTCGTTTTCAAGTATGTCCTGGGTTCAAGAACATTGAAATTTTACAGTCGTTACAGAAATTCAAAGTAATAAATGCAAGATATTAAAAACAAAACACAAATATACAGATTAACACGGAACATAAATATGTAGGAAATAGTCACTATGTTACATGTTTACAGGTGCATTCCTATTGAGGTATGTTAATAGGGAGATTGTCTTGAGTGACTTTAGACTGGAGGAAGATTTGATGGTGTCTGGGAGGTTATTCCGTAACTGCGGTGCTCTGTAGGAAAATGAGGATCGAGACACTTTCTTTTTGTATTGTGGTATTGCAAGTAAGGTGCTGGTCCTGATCGGAGGTTATAGGATGAGGGAACTGCTGGGGGAAGCAGCCTATTCAGGGGATATAGAGCAGCCCATATAGAGGAGTATTAAATGAGGCAAAAAAAACTTAAATATATACGTCTCATTTTGTAATAATTTTCCCTTATCTGTCTTTTCATTTGCCTTTGTGATGCATTTTTGAAATTGTAAAGAGACTTTATGGACACCCTGTATATTGTGGGCGAGAGATCCCTTTATGTCAGAAAGATATGGAAGAGTGAATTTAATCATGTGAAGAATCCTTGCTTCTCACTAGATGCCCAAACCATGGAAAAATTGACTTCCATCCCCTTCCTTTGGTTTGTGCCAGCAGGTCCTTGGGAGTGTCTGAACGTTTTGTTTTTGCTAGACATGATTGTACAATGTAGTATTTAGTATAGTAACTAATGTCTATGGGTTTTTTTTTCCTTGGGGCAAAAAAGGGACAACTGTCTGGATCCCAATCACATCCAGGAGCCTACGTTTGCTGATCGCCTGATATATGGAAATGAAGGAAGAGAATGAAAAGAGCAGGAAGGAAAAGTCTATCCAAAACGATTTCAAGCCTTTTTTGGGGGGGAAATAAATAATTCAATCTTTCTTGATCCCACGCTCCCTTGTATAGCATGTGCAACCTGTTATAGAGAGGGGCCTCCAGTAGAGGTTTGTCCAGGGCCCCTCAGGCATAAAAGATGTCCTTGGCTATTGTTCCCGGTATTGTACAATTCTATTTTATGCCCTGAATCCTTATAAAAAAAATGACCAAAAATGATATTTTGCATGATGTGTCATTGTGTGCGACTCGGGTGGTGGGTAGGTAAAAAAAATGATCTGCACATGCAAAAGCTATAATTAAAGGGAATTTGAGTTTCCCAGCTGCCGAACGAAATGGGTAGAATAGAATAAAAAAAAATATGTCTGTTTATACATGGGAGGCAAGCCAAAGTGCGCGGATAGATGTAGAACAATGCGGAGCAGTTCATTGGTCCCAGAACAATGCAGAGCAGGAGAGGATACGGCAGATGGATGAGAGCTAACAGATGGCTTAACTGATATAGAGAATAACAACACACCACACCGCGCCGCAGCTCTCGCTGCAGAGCGGTTGCTTAGAAAAATGCGTATTTGAGGTGCAACATTTTAGGGAATCCATATCGATACCAAGCAATAAAATACATTGTTATGAGTTGCTCACTAGTCAGCGAAAGCTGTGCAAAATAATATAATAAAACTGTAACTTTTTTCATTAATAATAAAAGTGTTTTGCATATTTATTGTTAGATCTGTAAGTTTTATTTCCTTATATGTGATTTAAGTCGGATTCAGCTATAGATAGTTCAGGTCAAATTACATTAGAAATGTTTATATGTACTAAAACGTCAAGGTAATGTTGGACTGTCACTTTGGTAGATGGACGCTCACCTAACAAAGAGCCGTTCATCTCATCCATTACTGTAAATTACCCCTTCCCACCATAGGACTGGAGAAGACAACTCCCTTCCTGATTTGATGCGTCAGTGCCATACAATAATGCTCTTAAAAACACTAATAGAAAACATACATGCATACATAGCTTTTCTCCGCATTCCGGTAAATCTGCAGCATTGTCACCAGCCAGTTGCAGTTTGCATTTTCAGCCACCCTTGGCCTTCACATTGTTCTGAAAGGCAGCAGTTCGAGTAAGCACCTGCTCATCGGTATTTTCAATCAATGAAAAACCATGAATGAAGCCATGAATAAAGTTAATTCTAGCTGTCACAGCGTGTGGATTCTCATAGAAAGCTAAGTAACAGGGGACTTGTTTAATGAGCAAGAAACTACTTGTTCCTTAGTTGTGTTGAGGGAGATTGTGTTATGGCTGCAGACTGCAATTCACACGATCCATAAGAAATGTCTATAAGGAGCTGGCGACAGGTCTCTATCAGTGGCGACTCTAGGAACAATATAAAGGGGGGGCACATAAGATACCACAGTCTAAACTGGGGGGCTCTAATAATTTTCGCCACTAATTCATACCACTGAAAAAAACAAAATAAGTATATATACAGGTGAAACTCGAAAAATTAGAATATCGTGCAAAAGTTCATTTATTTCAGTAATGCAACGTAAAAGGTGAAACTAATATTATATATGAGATAGACTCATTACATGCAAAGCAAGATAGTTCCAGCATCTTGCAGTGTGTGCCTCTCCATTCTTCCTCCATACTCTGGGTCCTTGGTTTCCAAATGAGATGCAAAAGTTGCTCTCATCAGAAAAGAGGACTTTGGACCACTGAGCAACAGACCAGGTCTGTTTTTTTTAGCCCAGGTAAGACGCTTCTGACGTTGTTTGTTATTCGGGAGCGGCTTGACAAAAGGAAAACGACATTTGAAGCCCATGTCCAGGATCCGTCTGTGTGTGGTGGCTCTTGATGCACTGACTCCAGCCTCAGTCCACTCCTTGTGAAAGTCCCCAACAATTTTGAATGGCCTTTTCCTGACAATCCTCTCCAGGCTGCGGTCATCCCTGCTGCTTGTGCACCTTTTCTTCCACACTTTTCCCTTCCATATAACCTTCTATTAATGTGCTTTGATACAGCACTTTGGGAACATCCAACTTCTTTTGCAGTTACCTTTTGAAGCTTTCCCTCCTTATGGAGGGTGTCAATGATGGTTTTCTGCACAACTGTCAGGTCAGCAGTCTTTCCCATGATTGTGATTCCTACTGAACCAGACTGAGAGACCATTTAAAGGCTCAGGAACCCTTTGCAGGTATTATGGCTGAATTAGCTGATTAGAGTGGGACACTTTGAGCCTAGAATATTGCACCTTTTCACAATATCCTAATTTTCTGAGATTGTGTATTTGGGGGTTTTCATGAGCTGTAAGCCATAATCATCACAATAATGACAAATCACGGCTTGAACTATCTCATATATTATACATACAGAAAAAATGGTGTCGCGCCCATACCCCCCCGGAGCGGCTGCAACAACCAGGAGTAACAGCCCAGTTAATGTATAAAACATAACAAAGGAAAAAAGTGTCGTCTGCGCTCGTTTCTATGTATTCCATGTGCAACAAAACACTGAGGTTTCTGTTTGTTTCAATGGCCATTGCAACGTAAGCTCACTCGCCACTTCAAGGCACCGCTTTGTAGAGTGAGTACCTAACCAATGTAACCAAAAAGCCGCTCTACTGAGCAGCTCCAAGCCCCTCCTGCTGCTTTTCAGCTAAGGAGAGGCAGAGAAATGGTGGGTTTTATTTATACACGCACCAAACACTTCCCATTTGGGATTAAAAACAAAAACATGGAAAGAGGAACAGCAGCAAAACGACGAACTGGAGTTACAAGCATAATATACAGTACATACAGAAAAAATGGCGTCGCGCCCATACTCACCGGAGCGGCTGCAACAACCAGGAGTAACAGCCAGGTTAATGTATAAAACATGACAAAGGAAAAAAGTGTCGTCGGCGCTCGTTTCTCATTTCTAAAGCAGCAGGAGAGGCTTGGAGCTGCTCAGTAGAGCGGCTTTTTGGTTACAATGGTTAGGTACTCACTCTACAAAGAGGTGCCTTGAAGTGGCGAGTGAGCTTACGTTGCAATGGCCATTGAAACAAACAAAAACCTCAGTGTTTTGTTGCACATGGAATACATAGAAATGAGAGCAGACGACACTTTTTTCCTTTGTTATGCTTTATACATTAACTGGGCTGTTACTCCTGGTTGTTGAAGCCACTCCGGTGAGTATGGGCGCGACGCCATTTTTTCTGTATGTATATTATGCTTGTAACTCCAGTTCGTCGTTTTGCTGCTGTTCCTTTTTCCATGTTTTTGTTTTTAATCCCAAATGGGAAGTGTTTGGTGCGTGTATAAATAAAACCCACCATTTCTCTGCCTCTCCTTAGCTGAAAAGCAGCAGGAGGAGCTTGGAGCTGCTCAGTAGATCGGCTTTTGGGGTACATTGGTTAGGTACTCACTCTACAAAGAGGTGCCTTGAAGTGGCGAGTGAGTTTACGTTGCAATGGCCATTGAAAAAAACAAAAACCTCAGTGTTTTGTTGCACATGGAATACATAGAAACGAGCGCAGACGACACTTTTTTCCTTTGTTATCTCATATATTAGTTTCACCTTTTAAGTTGCATTACTGAAATAAATGAACTTTTGCACGATATTCTAATTTTTCGAGTTTCACCTGTATATAAATAAGATTCCAGAATCCCAGAGTAATGTGATGCAATGATACATAGAAACATAGAAAAATGTCGGCAGATAAGAACCTTTCGGCCCATCTAGTCTGCCCAATTACATGGATACTTTACCTGGATTTATCTTTTGTTTAGGATAGCCTTATGCCTATCCCATGCTTGCTTAAATTCAATTACTGTTTTGGCCTCTACCACTTCTACTGGAAGACTGTTCCATGTATCCACCACCCGCTCAGTAAAATAATGCTTCCTGATGTTACTTTTATACCTTTGCCCCTCTAATCTAAGACTATGTCCTCTTGTTTTGCTATTTTGTTTCCTTTTAAATATACTCTCTTCCTCTACCTTGTGGATTCCCTTTACGTATTTAAATGTTTCTATCATATCTCCTCTGTCTCGTCTTTTTTCCAAGCTGTACATGTTAAGATCATTAAGCCTTTCTTGGTAACTTTTCTCCTTCAAGCCGTACACCATTTTAGTAGCCCTTCTCTGAACTCTCTCCAAGATGTCTATATCCTTCTGGAGATACCTTTATGTTTTACTAACCTGATACGTAAATTCAATATTTTATTCTGCGGTTTTCATCTACTTCCGGTGACTGCTTTGACGACTCCAATTTTCGCAAATTGCAGTGACCATTCGCTGAATAGGGAATTCACCATCAGGTCTATTCAAAGAAAGGTGAAACTCAGGAGAATGACTGGAGAAGTGAAAATTCTAGGTCAAAATAGCCAAACCAGAATAATTCTCCCATTTCTCACTTTCCAAATCGGCTGTTTGGTCTAGATTGTTCTTTTCTCCTGCCAGTTCTCCTGGTTTTCACCTTTCTCTGTATAGAACTGCATATTTTCGGTAAAATTTATTCCCCGAAATGTGACGAAAAGCAAAGGATCTAAAGGTGAATAGACCTGTTAGTTTCTAACTTCCATAATAACCACTAAAATGCCATAAACTCAGGGAAATAAAATAAAAATAACAGTGTGGCATAGTAGCCTACCCATTAACCCCTAAAATGCCATCAATCAAGGGAAAACCTTAAATGTATACACTGTGAGGCATAGTAGCATACCCATTAACCCCTAAAATGCCATTAATCAAAGAAAAAATAAAATGTATACTGTGAGGGATGATGCCTACCCATTAACCCTTAGTATACAACTAAACCAAGGTGAAAATGAAAATAATACACAATGCAATAAATAGTCTGACCATTAACCCCTTCACTGCTGAGCCATTTAAAACCAGTGAAAAGACAATGTAACATTTTTATTTAAATTTTACACTAAATATGATCATATTGGGTATCATTGGAAAGGCCAGACTCTGCCCTTTCCAATGACACGTCGGTTGACAATGTACGATGCATGGGAATGGAGATGCAGCGGTCCAATTAAGATGCTGCCTGGTGGATATAATCTGCCCCCCCTGGCCCCCTGTAGAGACGACTATGGTCTCAATACATAATTAGAAGAGCTAATTTAGGGCTTGATTTAATTCTGTCAGTCAATTTATTTTGAAAAAATATCTGAAGCTTTCAAATGAGATTTTTTCAAAATATTGGCTGATTCAGCTGAAAGAAAATCATCCAGAGCTGAAAATTAAAAAATGATGATGTTCTGAAAAAAGTGGGCCAGTAAAATACCAGTAAAAGCTTATTTTGGGCCAATATCATGTGGATTTCTGCTTTTATACATTGCTATTAGAAAAATCTGATGTTTAAAAAAACATTTCAGTTTTATTCACCCAGTTTTCCTGCCTTGAAATCCATTTATTAGAATCATTCAGGACTTGTACGTTTTTGAATATTGATACTTAATTAGCTTCTCAGGCTGTGTAATTGTATGCTGTAGCAGCCTATTATAGAGAGTAGGACAGGCAACCCTATGCCAGTACCACTGGTTCCTATTCTTTCCGCTGTCTTCTGCTGCCTGGCCATCTATACCAGAGCCCTGTTCAATACCTCAGCAGCTGCTGAATTGCTGCAGCGCAGCAATTCAGTTTGCTGCAGCATTGTCATTGAACGCTTTGGATGCAAATTTTGAATCCAAAATGGCCGACGATTTTTTAATTAAAGATTCAGATTGTTATTCATATCACTCGGTCAAAATATGATAAAGAAAAGCAGTCAGCACAATTCCGTTTTGTATGCACACACCACAAATTATAGTTTTTATTGAATAAACGTTATGATTACTTCTGAAACAAAATATAAATTGAGCTGTAATATATGTCTATGTGCAGGGGTAAATAATAAATACATATTTTGTGCTTTGGTGAACAAAAACCTCAAAATTAACATTGCTGTACGGAATTGTTACTTGCTTCATGGCGGCGGCCATCTTTAATACGTCACACTCAGCTACTTGCAGCATCTCCTCGGGTCGCTGCAAGTGCTACGTTAGCAGTGCTGAGCGCTGAGTGGTTGAACGGCGTTCAATGGCAAGTTGCTAACTTAGCACTTGCAGTGGCTGAGGTATTGAACGCACCTCAGGGCTGTCAAACTCCGGCCTCCCAGATGTTTCTGAACTACATCTCCCATGATTCCCTGGCCATCTATTACATTGGAAGAATTCTGGGAATTATAGGTCTCAACATCTAGAGGGCTGTGAGTTTGACAGCCCTGATCTATATGATTTATGGTGGACCTGGTCATTGGCTGCGTGTCCAGTAACAATTTCTCATGCTTTAGGGGAACAGCTTTGTAAGTTTGTCAGGTAAGCAGGCAGCAGAATCCCGTGCAGATTCGCTTATATAGGTAATATCCAAAAAACCAGAGGGAATGGACAGTAATGAGTTCATAAACTGGCAAAAAGTCATACCTGGTAGCAAAGGTTCAGAAAGTCCAACAGACAAGCAAAATCGACAATGGATAATCTAACAGTTACAACACATTAGATAAGCACTAATACTGTAGCACCATAAGCAAAACTAGAAATTATAGTGGAGGAGGAATAGCTCCGTTTCCTCAAGTCATTGTTAGCTCTGCATCACTAGCTCATACCAGTAGGTGAGGGCAAGCATACAATTCAAAGAAATACTGCTGGCACTGACCACGGATGACTACTGAAGCACCTCTGTGAGCGCCAACAACACTACTACAGCCCACAGTGAGTTGCTCACCAGTGCTACCTTTGCTTCAATGCTGAGGACGACGGTCTTGGATGAATGCAGCAAAGGTCTGGCATGATGCTGGTAAGATGCTGAGGCAGAATTGTTCTCCTGATATTTGACCTCTTGAGATGGCCAGAACCTTTATGGTAGGGTCGGGCCCTGTAAAAGCCAGCCCCTGCGCAAATTCGGTATCTGGTTGTGTGTCTTACCTGCTGGATGTGATGTGTTAGACTGCCTAGATTTTTACACTGCTTCGTATCTCTGATTATGCATCGCATTTGCTGACCCCAATCTCTGGATCACACCTGGGCCTTCTATTTGGGTTACCCTTGTTTGCACCTCGTGTTTGCCTCAGTGTATACTTCCACTACTCCAGTGATTTTACAACTTGTCATTCTGAGTTGTGTGATTCTGCAAAGGTGTGCAAGTATCTTCTAGCACTGGGTAAACTCCCCAATAAAGAGGAAATATCCCTCCTTGTATTATGAACACATTTCCTTTATTATTGATTAATTAAAAATTATATCCTTTATTATTAAAACAACAATTGGTCATCCAAAGGATATAATTTTTAATTAATCAATCGGCTGCTACCTGTATTTAAGAACCGACTAGAGTCACTTCCGGGTGCCCTTTAGTAGTTTCACTTCCTGTATCCCTTGCAGCGCGACGTAAGCATTTTGCATTATTCCTTGCCTTGTCCAATTTGCCTTGTATCGCTTTCCTTACCCTACTTTGCTTGCCTTTTTTCTTTGGTTATTGGCCGACCCTTCTATACGGATCTCTAGTGTATTGAACCTGGCTCTTGTATAGGCACTGTTATTGCTTAACCCTTCTAATACTGCAGTATATGTTGGAAATACAACAGCATGTACTGTACCATATATATATGTGATTGGCACTTGAACTGTAGATGGCGCTGTTATATATACTGACCTCTAGTGTACGGTACTGGGCTCCTGTACTGACCTTACCATTATCTAGTGGGTTTTTTGTAGATCAGATCCGGCTTTCTTAAGGACAGGTCTATCAGTTTAGGGACTCTTTTAGGGTCGTCCGCGTGTTTGGCCATATGAATCCGTGACACCATGACAGAGACATTAACTGATCAGCATAGTGATTCTGTAATTTTGGGGGGAATTGACAGGAAGGCGCAAGGTCAAAATGTTCAAAAGAAGATAAAGAAATCTAAACGACAAGTAAACTCGACAACGGGTTGCCAACACAGCGCTACGTATCACTCTGTAGATAAACAGATATGCGCTAGCATGACAACATAAGCAAGACTGGACTTTATGGTGATGGAGGGATGGCTCCAACCAGCAACTGGTGCTTATATGTCAATGGTGGTGCAACGGTAGGTAGTCCCCTCTAAATTCAGTGTTTGTGCTTGAGCTGCAAAAGAGTGCAAGCTCACTGGCCATCATCAAAAAGAGTGTCAGGAACCTGACAGAAGCCTATAGCGAACCACCAGCCACAGCTACCTTTGGAGTTGAGGATTGCCTGCTGATGGGCATGGGTGAACCATGGTTTTGGTCTTGCAGGCACCGGCCGGAGGTTGTAAGTGAGTCACTGAGGTAAAATGTTGGCAAGTTTAATATTCCTGTGCCAAAAAAGCATTCACTATTTCGATTGCATATGTCAATTTGGCCTGAGTTTGGTAAAACACACTTATGTGCACTCAGCTAATTGGTGCTGTCGTAGGCTGTAGCCCACTGCCAGCGTGAGGCCAGCTTGCGCAGTGACCAGAAGCTGGTCCATATTACAAGGTTGGTGCTTACTTAACCAGAGCTGTTGTAAACTTGACAACTCCATAGGCTATAATGGCTCTGGTAAGTTTACAACAGCTCTGGTTAAGTTAACACCGGCTTTGTAATATTGCCCGCTGTTTTTAACAGCATTATTAGACCATTATTAATGTTAAACTAGCACATAGGGCTAATTCAGTTCATCAGTGAACTTTGGTTTATCAAGTACAGTGAATATTGTGGGAACTGTCACTGTAGTTGACGGTAGTTTTCACCGCTCTTTCCACCATACTTTCTGCCAAAGGTGCACTTCTCGACATAGTTTTCAATGGGGATTTTATCTGTGTTTCTGCTGTATATTCGCATGATGTCATTTAGCATAGAATTCACTGTAGTTTCAGTCGATGTCGTCTAGCATTGATTTTACTGTTGTTTTTAGTATTGTTTTACTGGAGTTGAAAGGAGATTCCCATTTTAAAATCAAAAGTACATTCACTAGTGTTTCAAAATACAGAGGAACAACACTGAATGGATGTCATGCCTTCTGGTGGTTCATAGGGTTCTCTGCGCCTTGCCAGGTCTTCCATCTCTCCAGTTGCCGGGCTCCTCTTCTGCTTCTGTTTGGTGGATTATAGCAGTAGGTGCACTGCTATGCCATTTACTATGTTTGCATTATTGCTGTCTTGTCCAGTAAGAATAAACCCTAGAGGTTCCACCACTCTTATTCAATGGTCAAATGGTGTGGTGATCGTAGTCTGCACCTCTTGTCCCCTGGCTATTGGGGTTCCCAGGAAGGGTTTATAGGACTTCCACTTCACTTTGCCATTGCCATGTTGTGGTTTTGCTATCCTATGGTGTGTTCCTATTAATCTGATTGATGATATAATGCTTCTGACCTCTGTCCAGGGGCAGACTGACCCATCGGACATTTAGGCACTGTCCATGGGCCTGAATGGGGAAGGGCCCAGATTGGGGCCCCATCTGTCTACCCTGTTGCCCTTGCAGTGCTGAGACGGGCATGGAGCGTTGTGGGGATTCCCGCCTCAGAGCGGAGGACTGCAGCCACAGTGGGCTGTCATCAAGGATTCGAGAGCTTTGGCTGTGGGACTGCCCCCGTGCTGCGTAAGTCAATGGCCATGCGTATAATGAAGTCACAAACGGATACCCTCTGCCCGGCAGAGAAATCCCATGACAGGAGATGAAGGGGTCTTTGGACACCTGTATGACACCTGGATTCATGTGTCCAGCACGACAGAGTCTACCCTTTCCAATAATACCCAACATGACTATTTTCTGAGTACAAAAATAAAAAATACAATTAAATAAACAAAATCTTTTTTCTGAAAGCAGCAGCATTGTTTTTTTTGCTGCTGCACTAACTCTAACTTTATTATTTCATATATATTTAAATTGATTTTAAAAACTATTTTAATAATATATTTTTATATTTTATTTAACAATATTATAATTATTTTAATTACATAAATTTTAATAATATACTGTATCTTATATATATTTTAACAAATAAAAAGTTAAATATAATAGTTTTGGAGTTTTATTGCTGTGGAGCTCTGTGATACACTTATACACACTACACATTACTGGGAGTTTTATTGCTGTGGAGCTCTGTGATACGCTTATACACACTGCACATTACTGAGTTTTATTGTTGTGGAGCTCTGTATACCCTCATACGCAATGCACATTACTGCAAGTTTTATTGCTGTGTAGCTCAGTGATACGCTCAATCTCAGTGCACAATAATGTGAGTTTTATTGTTTTGGAGCTCTGTAATACTCTCATACACAGTGTACATTACTGGGAGTTTTATTGCTGTGGAGCTCAGTGATACACTCATACAAAATGTACATTACTTTGAGTTTTTTTGCTGTGGACCTCTGTAATGTGTAGTCTGTAAGTGTATCAGTAATGTACAGTATGTTATAAACCTTATAAATCTTTGCCGTGGCGCAGCCTTAGCTGCTATGAGTGGGTGATGGCTGCCACAGCAGAACGTTGGCTATCTGTAAGTTTGGAGGGAGCACAATGGATTCCCCCAATTCACTGCTGGGCCCGAGAGGATTTTCTTAACTTATTAAAATTATTATTTTGAAAATTGTGTGAAGAAGTAAATTCTTTAACAGAGCAATGTATATGTGGGTTTTGCGATGTATGGGTATCTTTGCCTGTTTACCTGCTTATGCGTATCTAGGGTGAGTACAGTGGAGTAGCGTGGGTTGTCAGCGCCCGGGGCCAGCCAAGAATTGTGCGCCCCCCCCAATATTGCCCAGCTCTCATGGATATATTGCCCAGCTCTCATTGATATATTGTCCAGCTCTCATGGATATAATGCCCAGCTCTCATGGATATATTGCCCAGCTCTCATTGATATATTGGCATGGGGCCAGATGCCATGCAGTGGGGTGCCCGGTCCTGAATAGCGCGAGAGTCCGTGGAAAGAGCGGGCGGCTGCACGCGTGCGTGTGTATGTGCAGGTCACATGGTCCAGCCAGTCAGGTGGTACAGAGACTCAGTACCACCTGACTGGTGGGACCGCGTGACCTGCGCACGCACGCACGCAGCCACCTCCCCTTCAACACAGACTCTCACACTATTCAGAACCAGGCACCCCCCTGCATGGCATCCAGGCCCCCTCAACCCGTGGGCCCTTGGGTGGCACCTGAGGGCCCGACGGGTCAGTCCAGGCCTGCTGGCTGGGAACCTTTAGGGGCGCAAATTACTTTTGAAATTATGTGCCCCTAAAAAACTGCGCCCGGGGCCACCGCCCCCAGCCCCCCCCCCGCTACGCCACTGGGTGAGTATATTAGTGTCACAAGACTCTGTGAAACTGGGGGCAATGACATCACTGGATTTTATTCTGACCTTCGGAGTAGCACATTTGAATACTGCCCAACATCCATTGAGTATTTTGTAGGTTTCCTTTTGCCTTTTTCTGTCTTTAGACATTTTCCTAGCATGTTTACATATGTTTTATCAAAGACAACCGAAAATGTTGAAGATAAATGTCTCTGTGTGTGTGCTTCAAGTTTAAGGTTGTAGGAATTCTTTCAATTTTCTTAGGCTCTGGCTGCTCAAACAAGTGTCTAATATGAAGTAGTTTCACACTTGCCCGGCATTCTATACATATATAAGTGGCTCGATCCTCATTTTCCTACAGAGTGCCGCAATTATGGAATAACCTCCCAGACGCCATCAAATCTTCCCCCAGTCTAAAGTCACTTAAGAGCTCCTTATTAATATACCTCGATACAGAATGCACCTGTAAACATGTAACATAATGACTATATACAGAATGCACCTGTAAACATGTAACATAGTGACTATATACAGAATGCACCTGTAAACATGTAACATAGTGACTATATACAGAATGCACCTGTAAACATGTAACATAGTGACTATACTCCCAACATATTTATTTTCTGATAATCTGTATATCTGTGTTGCTGTTTTTTAATATCTTGTAATTTATTACTTTGTATTTCTGGAAAAACTGTAACAATTCAATGTTCTTGAACCCAGGACATACTTGAAAGCGAGAGAAATCTCAATGTATCCTTCCTGCTAAAATACATTTATAAATAAATATATTGAGCAGCGAGGACAATTTCTGAAAAAACATTGAAAAAAAGTCAAGATTCCTTTATATATAACAATCTTCTCCTTCCACATGAGGAAGTTACACGTGAGTGTTAAAGTTTCCCATCGTTGTCGTGTCGTGTTAAAGCCCTCTCAGCTGCCACGTGACATGTGCCGTAAGAGATCAGACGCGAAAAGAGAACTTTTTTTAACATTTTATTTTGCATCACAATGACGACCTGAATACATTCAATGTTATGGGAAATCAAGCTTGTTCTTTGTTTTTTTTTTCCTTTTTAATTTATTACTGCTGTAATTTTCATCGTCAATGTCAAATATCAGATCAAACAGGAAGATCAATCAAACTATATCATTTTTTTTATTATCTTGAGACTTTCAGCCACTGAAAAGTTAAAGAGCTGAGACTTTTACCCGGTCCAAAACTTGTGAATGCGTCGCACACCTACAGAAATGTATACATAGTGCACGCCGTGTCGGGCTCGCATTCATGTTCTCATTATCCCTAGCTGGCGATCTCATGAATTAGTCAATACAGACCCCCATCCCTGTAGAACAAGGCAGCAGCTTGAACACCTGTCACAGCCCTGGGACACAGACTGCCCTTTATTGTGGCATGGCAGCTGCCAACTGCTATCAGCATCAAATTGCCTGCACAAAAGCTGCCTTCATTTTTATGTTTCTGGACTAGATGAAAAAAATGGAGAAAGGTTATGCTTTTTTTTGTTTACATTTTTTTTATTTATTTTAATTAAGCATGAATATAATGTGCACTGCACTGCACTGCCAGCAGATTATAACTTAGAACAGGGAGAGTTAATCAAATGCTGTAAACATATGTCACACCATTAGAAACCAGACATGGCCTATCAGCGAGTACAGGGGTTTAGCCATACGGGTCTATTCACAAAGCACCGAACTTGCCACCGAACTGCACTGAACGGTGAATTTCACTGTTCGTTTCAATTTGGTGACAGTTCATCTATTCACTAAGCTGCCAATTCGCCAAATACAGGCGAACTGACAGCAAAATTCAGTGCAGTTTGCCGCAATTCGGCAGCAACAAAATTGTCCCATAGAGAAATAATGGTTTGTCTATTCAGAGAACGCCGAACTGCACCAAAGTGTCAGTGAAATGCCCTGATTTTCAGTCTTTCAGTTTGACGAATCCCATAGGTTTTAATGTAAAAACATAATATCATTTTTCATGTTTTTAAAAGACCATTTATCTTTTTCATTCTCAGCAGAAAGCCTTTTTATTTATTACTTTTTTTAGAACACCTCTTTGTATTTTTTGACGAAATTTTTGTTTCCCAATTTTTTTTTTAAGGCTTTTTTTTTATTCTGTAACAGACCTTTTTATTCTTTCAAGAACCTTTTTTATTATTTAGACACATTTTAATTCATGTTTACTGGTTCAAACACCTATTAGAGTAGGAGAGCGGTTTTTTTTGCAGTTTAGTGGAATTCGCCAAAGCCACTTTGGCACTCTTGAGCATTCTTCGGCGACATTCTCCAACTTTTTCGTGGGGCTTTGACGCACTACGGTGACCATTTGCTAAATAGTGAATTCATCGAAACTGCGCAAAGCTAATTTTTCCCATTTGCATCCCGGTTTTTGCGAGGCGCAGCTGATAGTGCCCGTAGTTACCAGGGAAAACAAGCCCATCAATTCCTCGCTTCACACAGGTACCTTTAACACATAGAAACATAGAAACATAGAAAAATGTCGGCAGATAAGAACCTTTCGGCCCATCTAGTCTGCCCAATTACATGGATACTTTACCTGGATTTATCTTTTGTTTAGGATAGCCTTATGCCTATCCCATGCCTGCTTAAATTCAATTACTGTTTTGGCCTCTACCACTTCAACTGGAAGACTTTTCCATGTATCCACCACCCTCTCAGTAAAATAATAACACATCACCACACAGACAGTTGCCAATATATTGAGGAAATGGACATATTCGTTTCAGTAACTTTTGATATATTTCATTTTTAGTAACATATATATACACAGGGTTATCCAAAGAGATCCGAATTGCTTGAGAAAGGCAACCGAACGCTGAAAATCAGTGTTCGGTTACCTTTCCTGGCCATTCGGCTATCCAGAGAGCAGGCAATTCGCCAAATCCTAGCGAATTGCCTGAACATACGGTGCCTGTTCGGTGCCTGTTCGAGGGCAGTGAAAACCCCATAAAAAGCCCTGCTTCGGCTATTCAGAGAACACAAACCAGCAGTGAAAGGTTCCCGAAATGCCCTGCCATTCGGTGGTTTAATTCGGCAAGTTTATTCAGGAGAATCCCATAGGCTTCAATGTTAAAAATATTCCCGTTTTAATTCAATATCTAATAAACCGTTCATTATAAAATTCTGCAGTAAAGAGTCTCTTTATTTATAGGTTTTTTAGGATATTTTAAGGATTTTTCAGAAGTCCGATTTTTTTTTAAAGTTTTCTTCTTTTTTCTGTAACAGCCCTTTTTATTATCATTCCCTGGACCTCATATGCAAATTTCAGACATTTTCGCTCAGTAGTTTCTTTGCAAACAGCTTTCACTTTCACACATTCATACAAACTGTTTTCCTAATTTATTCACTGCCTCTTCTGCTGTGTCGAAGGCTGCGATCGGCTCCTGTTCGGGTTTTTCTGTGGTTTTCGGCAGGTTAATCCAGATGTTTTTGAGGGTTTTCGGCGTGCATTCGCTGGGTTTTGCGGTTAGTTTTCGTCAGGTTTGCGGCAGCTTTTCCCTGCAATTCGGGGACCCTGTGGTGCTTTCTGAATACACCGCAGGGTCACCGAAATGGGATCGGCAAAAGAAACCGAATTGAAGAGAACGAAAAGTCACCAAACGTGCGGTGACTTTTCGAATCTCTTTGAATAACCCTGACAGTATATATAAAATCATTCTTTATTTCTTTGTTATCTAAAACCGGGAGAAGCTGAAATTTGATGTAAGGCTAGAGTCATGTTTAACCTTCGCTGCTGAGCCATTTCCCGCCTCTGTGCTGAGCTCATTTTTACCGGTTTCGCTCATCATGTTTAAATGTGATTTGAAGCCACGTTTTATTATACGAACCAGACATATTATACACTATATTGCCAAAAGTATTCGCTCACCTGCCCAGCTCCTGATTTGGATGGGTGAGCGAATACTTTTGGCAATATAGTGTATATGGTTCTTTCCAGCAGACTCCGCAGATATATAATATATCATTATTATATGTATACAACATGTCCTGCCTGTATATTAAAAAAAAAATGCAATATAATTTGAATTTTTAATCATCTTCAGCGTGTAAAGTGTTTTTTTTTTCCACATTTTATAATGCGAGTCTTTGCGTTTATATTTTCTATGGGTTGCGCTTTTTAAAAAAATTTGAGATGGGGACTCGTTACATTAGTCATTAGTGCAGTATCATCGTTCACACTATAATTGAAATGGGAACAATATTGCTGCAATAATAAAAATAACACAAAAAACAACAAGTTTTAATTTTATTATTTATCTTTTTTTTTTCTTTACGTTGAACATGGTCATGTTTGGTATCATTCGAAAGGCCATGCGCTGACCTTTGATAATACCATCCATGACCCCCTAGCTGCCACCGTTCTGGAGATATGGGGGTTCAAAGGAACCCCCTATCTCCACCAGGGGATTTCCTTAGGAAATCCCCGGGCAGCTAGGGGTTCCCCTGCTAATTGACATCATCGCGCCATGCGCGATGACGTCAGGTTGCGAGGGGGGACCCGAAGGTGGAGCCATCCAAGATGGCGGCCCCCACTGGAGTTTGGCCATGATCCGGCACCGGATCGTGGCCCGGTGCCTCAGGGGTTAAAGCCAGGCACCGCTTAAAAGGGGAGACTCTCCCCCCATTTAAGCGGTGCCTGACTTATCCTTGTGAGACCTCCCTATCGGAAGGGAGACGGATCCGAATGTATCCACCCTCCCTTTACGGGTGATCTCCCGCCATTTCCGGTGACGTCATTTCACGCGGGGAGGCCCATAAATTCGGCGTCTGACTTCCAGGAAGTCAGAACGCTGCGGGACCCCGGAGAGAGGTGAGTATCTCTCCCTGGGCTCCTGGTAGCAGAGGACGTGTGGGGAACATTCCCTGCATATAGCAGGAGTCAATGAGGACGTTCCCCACAGGTCCTCCGCAGGGGAATGGTTAAAGGAACAATACCCCCAAAAACGAAATGTTCTTAGTCTGTTTATTTTACGTCACAAATCCTAACCCTAAAACCTAAAATTAATAGGTGTTTCGAACTGCAGCATAATTTTTCCTTCCATTGGGTGTGTCAGAAAGTCTCATCTTCAGGGGGCACACCACAAAAGGCAGTGGAGCACCCGCTAAAGATGGATAGAGACTGTTGGGTCTCTATCGATAAATTTTGCGAACCGGGCCTATTTAGAACATACTAAAGGTGTGCGTTTCACATCATTACGAATTACAATTAGTCCGAAATTCTATCGATTCGTACTTCGGAAGTACTTCCAAACTAATGTATCAATTTAATCTGAAACGAAACGGTATACGACGAATCAATTTGTATTAATGAAATTGTTTCATTATGACATTTCACACAGGTGGAGACTGCAACGTATATTATTTTCATGTTAATAGTCCTGTGGTGCTGAATCTATTGAGATCAGCACCACAGGCCAATTGACAGTGTAATACGGTGCAGTTAGGCGCAGTTCAGCAGCAACGGAATTGTCCCATAGAGAACTATTGAATGATTCCTCTATATACAGATCGCCAAAAAGAATTAAATAAATCTCAGGGTCTCAGGGTGAATGTTCAGAATCTCAGGGTTTCTGAACATTCACCCTGAGATTCTGAACATTCACCCAGAGACCCAGAGATTTTTTTTGCCGCACTTTGGCGATCTGTATATATAAAGTCATTCGATAGTTCTCTATGGGACATTTTCAGTGCCACCATAGTGCGCCGAACTGCACTGTATTTCGCTGTCAATTGGTCTGTGGTGCTGAATTTATTGGATTCGGCAGCACTGAAATTGTCCCATAGAGAACTAATGAAATGAATGATTCCTATATACTAAATATGTGCATTTCATTTCATTCGGAATTGCAATTCGGACGAAATTTACCGATTCATATTTTGGATGCACTTTCGAAATAACGAATCGGTAGCGTCCGAAATGGAATGAAAACTATATAAAACAAAATATATAAGAAATTTATTATATTTTTACTAATCGATTTGTTATTCCGTTTCACTGGTTTTACAGATTCAGCACCGCGTCCCTTTCCATTGGCCGTGGTGCTGAATCTGTTGTATTCAGGCTCACAGGTCATGGACAGCGACATATGGTGCCATTCGGCGGCAGTGATATATGCCATAGAGAAGTAATGGTTAATCCATTCAGAGAACACTGAACAGCAGTGAAATGTCAGTGAAATGCCCTGATTTGCGGTGGTTTCGTTCGACAGGTTTAAACAGGCGAATCCCATAGGTTTCAATGTGAAAAAAAATCCCAGTTTTTATTAAATATTTATTGAACCGTTTATTCTTTTCATTCGCAGCAAAAAGTATTTTTATTTATTGATTTTTTTAAAAAAAAATATTGTATTTTTTGGTGGAATTTTTGGATTCCCATTTAATTTTAAACTGATGGGACTTTTTTTCTTTGCCGAAAGCAGCAGAGTTTTTATTCTTTCCTTCAGTCTGGCTGCGTTTGGCGGATGCTGTCCTTGGTGCTATAACCTATTTCAGCACCATATAATTATCATAGTAACAACCCAAATAAATATGGAGACCTATCGAGATAGGAGCAAAATTTACTTGGTTTCTAAGCTGAAACCTTCAGGGGATAGCCCTACTCAAAAAACAAACAATGTCTCACCAGGACTGCTTAGCCAAAATAGATAAAATATACCTTTTATTGATTGATTTTAAAAAAATTCAAATACGCATAAATTAAAATATTGAATATAATCAACTGATCTATATTGCCAAAATTATTTATTCAATCAGTGCATTCATTATTTGGTTATCAATTGAACTTATATGCCTTTTATTTAACATTGGATCCATTTATAAAGCATATCTATATTAAATTACTTCAATGCCATTGATGTTGTTATTCTTAAATATTTGATCAATTTATATAGTGTGAAGGTGTCGATCTTTTATTAAAGAGCGATCTATATTAGAAAAAACAAGTTTCTCGGTGTGACTTTTCATATATTAAGATGGAGCCAAAACATTTTTCTGGTAACTTTGGTGTTCGTTAAACACTTCAAATCATTAATTTCAGCAAGATTTCAGCACCAAGAACAGCAGCACCACTGGGCTCCAAAACCCAGCGGAGCTGCTGTCCTTAGTGCTGAAAAATATTTCAGCACCAAGGACAGGGGCATCTTTTGCTCCGGAGCCCCGTGGAGCTGCTGTCCTTGTTGCTGAAACATATTTCAGCACCAAGGACAGTGGGATTAAGTAATTAATAAACCTGTTTCACATTCCGAAATAACAAAGAATAAAAACAAAATAGAGAATCGATACGATGTACGAATTATGATTTTGGGTGCAAAATAAGGCCAATTGGGTGGTATGGTCTAGTGGTTGTGCATGGCTAGAAAAAAAAATTCAATATCATATACGAATTACTTATCTCCCGAATTAATGAATCAATACGAAATATGAATTACTAACCTTCCAAATTAACGATTCGTTCAAAAAATACAAATCACGGTAACATAACGAATGCACTGAAACAAACTATAAAGCGTAATGGATCTATCCAAATAATTTTTTTTTTGCTGTGCACGTCTACTATATAGAGACCGAAACACTTAACCCTAGGCACACCCTAACCCTAATGTTGGGTGAAGAGGACCGTTTTCAATTCTTACATCGATATTTCAGGTGTCCCTTATCTGGTTCATGATGAATAGCATAAAAACTGACTGTATCTCTGGTTAATGGCTTATTATTTCTAATGAAAAATGTTCAATTTGTGCAAAATTTTCTAAACGTAAGTTTTCCATGAGTGCACATCCTAATGTAAGGCGCGGCGCACTCCAGTGTGTACAATAATACGCAAGGCCCGAGCACTATGCAATTTGCGCACCTCAGGTACGCGGGCTGCGTAAAACACCTGCACGGATTTCCACTTTTCATAAGCCACAAACTGACTGGAGCGAGTAAAGCGCGAGTAAAGCGCGACGAGGCAGAAAATGGTATTCTCTCTTAAACAAAAAATAATAGAAATTTTTTATAGGATACTGTCAGCAACATCTGCCCAATTATTGATGGGCATACAAGGGGGGGAGGGGCGTGTATCTGTAGAGTGCCCCTTTAAAAAAGAATAGAAAAACTCTCAGAATAGCTGTTGTTAGGGGAAAAAAAAAACGAGTTTGTTTTCAGTGTGTGAGGAGGGAGGGGGGAATCTAAACCAAAACACTCAAAAATCAGGCGCAAGCGGTGACTCTAAGCCAAACATTTAGCCGCCCTGGCCACCGCCTCCTAGTGCTTTCCAGAGCAGAAGTCGCCCGGGACAATGCTTTGCACTCCCATTGGTCGTCGCAGAGAGTGACGTCGCTGCAGCCTGCCATTCACATGCAAATGAAGCGCGGTATATGGAGGCCTGGTGCAGCCGCATTGTGACGTCACAAAGAGAACAGGGGCAGCGTTCTAACCGCAAAGTCACATGGAGCGGGGGGACAGACAGGTGAGCGACGCTCTGTACCTGAACTCTATGGGCCTCGCTGCGACTGTAGCTCCGGGGTTGCGGACGAGAGCTAGTCCCCCATTGCCCGGTCGGCGTTTTGGAGGCGGTGGTGCCCCGGGCCTGGACGCGGCCTCTGCAGCCTCAGCCCGGGACTCCTGCATGTCGTTGTGTGTGGAGGCTCGGGAGGCCGCGCCCTGTGCTGCATTAACACAGGTCTCCCTGGGGAGAGGTGCGGTGTTGCCTGTCAGGGCCTTGAGGGGCTGACCAGCTGGAGGGGGCCCTGACAGGCCTTGCTGGTGTGTGTGTCTTGGGCCCTGCCTGCAGACCCCTGTGAGCCTACAGGGTGCTGGCCTTGTCACCTGCCTTCCTCCCTGGCAGTGCCCTGTGCTCACAGTCCTGCATCATGGCAGGTCCTCCCCGCTGGGCGCATGAAAAGCCCCAATTATAATCCCTTGGGGGGGTTTATTTTACCCCACCTGGGGCTTTTATCTTCCCTCAATAGAGGATTTTCTTTCAAATCGGTGTCATAGTGTGTGTGTGTGTGTGTGTGTGTGTTTTTGATCTTCCACAAATTATATATGATAACCCTGCATTCAGGCTTCTATTTACATAACCAGATTGTGTGTGTGTTTTAATACCCTTTCAGTCTTGTAAAATGGGAACCTGAGGAGGATGTGTGGGATTTTTCTATACATTGGAGATGCTAATGTAACTTGGTAAAACTTCGGCGCATTCAGAGGTTCTGGTTTCAGATTAAAACCTCTGGGCCTGGAAGGGTTAAAGTGTCCAGTTGTGAGGTGCCCGCTGTGAAGCTTGCATTAGGTGGGTTTGGGGTAAATCCTGATTACTGGTGTAAAAACGAAAAACACACACACACACACCCCCCCCCTTCTTTTTTTTAAATGTAGAGAGTTGTTTTCTATTGGGATCTGATGAGGGGCAAAGGTTTAAAAGTAACATCAGGAAGCATTATTTTACTGAGAGGGTGGTGGATACATGGAACAGTCTTCCAGTAGAAGTGGTAGAGGCCAAAACAGTGATTGAATTTAAGCAGGCATGGGATAGGCATAAGGCTATCCTAAACAAAAGATAAATCCAGGTAAAGTATCCATGTAATTGGGCAGACTAGATGGGCCGAAAGGTTCTTATCTGCCGACATTTTTCTATGTTTCTATGATACAAATCTTGCCAGAAAACCTGTTTCTCTCCTTCGGTCCTAGTTTTATGCCCACTTTGTTACTTTTACTCTTGGCTTGTGTCGGTGCAGAGTGACTACAATGTTCGCATAACCCTCCAATGGAATGTAAAGGGGGTTATTCACTAAGTCGTGGCAATTCGTCGCTTCACCAAATACAGGTGACTTGACAGCAAACTAGGATGCGGTTTGCTGCATTCGGGCGGCATAGAAAACTATTGTCTTGTCACAGAACGCCGACATTCTGTTGCAATGCTCTGACTTCCGGTGTTTCCGTTTGACATGATTGAAAACTACGGGATTTGCATTTTTAATGTAAAGACGTAATGTCTATTTATTCTGTAACAGACCCTTCCTTTCTTTTATATTTTAGATATCTTCCTTTTTAATTTTTTTTCTTTCAGTTCGGCGTTATTTGCCGATGCCACTTCAGCACAGTTCTGTTTTCACCGTATGATAACCGCTTCGGGAAACAATTCGCTAAATGGAGAATTCACTGTATTTTCAGCAAAATGGGAATCGTCAACTTGCATGCAATTTCAGGTCTATTTGACTAGACCCTATAGTGTAGATCTGTCCTGCCAACACAAGTCAGTGATGTGCAGGTGGCCTGGAGCTTGGCATGCTGTTAAATGTGATTTGTAAAGTGGAGTTATTCGCAGAATGAGGCATATTCAATTCACAGCTACTGTTAGGGGTTAGGTTAGTATTTACACTTGTTCTAGGTTTAAGGTTCTTCTGAAGGTTGGAGTTAACGCCAAGATTCTGCTTTATTTATTTTTTTTATTTGGGGGGGGGGGGTGACCCGAATCTGTAAATGGTGAAGAAAAATCTTGGTTTAGGCTAACCTTGAAATGGCCATTGGTTTTGGCACTGCAAGAACAGGTTGTCATGCACGAGTAGCTGTGACTGGCAGCAGGATTTCATCTCTTGTATTCAGTTTCACTTGCAACATTGTAATAAAATGCTACATTGACAAGCTGCTCTCCATAAAATACATTAGCAATGTTATTCACTGACAGATCGGTATTCTGATGCATTAGACAAAGTGAGAATGGCTGTTTTGACTCTTTAGGTTTCAGCCAGTTACAAGTATTTATAAAGCGCCAACAAATTCCTTGTCGCTGTACAATGGGAGAGACAGAATAACAAGTGTGCATACACATTACACGGAACAGGAGGGAGGGTCCTGCTCGAGAGTTTAAGGCTGGGGTCAGACGAACGCAGTGCGTTGAGCCACATTTTTATTACGGCTGTAGTAGCAGCAAATGACGGCCAGTATACGAAGTTCGGCCACGCAACGCAAGCGGCAAACAAACGCATTTTTTCGAACGTGGAACCCCTAGTACTGAAGCACAAAGTGTGCTGCGTCGGCATAGCGGCGTGATTAGGAGACATCAGACGCTGCACGTGTCTGGCCAACATCATGTCCATTTGTGTTTTTTTTTTTGTATAGGCCCATTAAAAAATACGGCCAACATTGCGCATCGTATGACCGCTATCGTGTCTTCCGTGAAAAAATGCATTCGTCTGACCCTAGCCTAAAATTTAAGAGTCAGGGTCTTTGTACAGCTCCATAGTCTATGGCAGCGTTCGAGAAAACTAGGTAGCCAGAATACTAAACTTTTGCCTCAACCCTCGGATTATTTCACCGCAGAAATCTTTGCTACAGGTACAAATCTTAGGACTCTTACTAGGTCCTAAATTCTTCCATCTCTGACCTATGGAAGATGTGACTTAATGCTGTGTACGCCTTGTCCAGGCTTGCCTTCTCTTTACCAACCCTAGGCTAGATTTGTAGGGCCCTCTACCAACCTGGGGGTAAACCTGACCAGAGCTGTTTAACATTTTGCATATCCATATAGGACTTTTCACAAAGGTGACACTCAGGAGAACAATTTTGACCTAGAATTTTCACTTCTCCAGTCAGTCTCACGAGTTCCACTTTTTTTTTTTTTTTAAAGTTTTTCGCACATGAAGGGAGATTTTCGCGTCTCCACTTTGCTTTGTACATTTGTCTACTCTGTTTTTTATCCCCTTGGTAGGATTTGCATGTTTTGTTAGCCTAACTTCGAACTACTGTCTCGAATTTGGATTCCATTTGCTAGTTTTCATTTTAAATGATTCGTTAGTTGGCTGTTGATTGACAGGCCTCCTTTGCATGGTGCTTTCACGTATCCTCTGCTTCCTCCTCAGTTTGACCGGCTCCTGTGGTCTCTCTTCGTCTCGGATGGCCGTTGGCTTCCAGTTCTATACCTACAAGTCTCCTGGACTTCTGCCTAGTTGGATCTTCTCCGCTTCATGTTCCGTTTCCTTCCACCTTCCTGGATTTCTGGTTTCTCCGTCACGTCTCTCCTGCTCGTCCAGCTTACAAGAAAAGAGGGCGTGGCTAAGGACTTACTACACTCTTATTGTTGATTGGTTACTGCTGTTGCTGTGTAACTTTCCTTGCTGCTGTTGATTTAGTAAAGAAAAGAGAATGCAAAATATGAAGCCTCCTGTCTTTATTAAAATTAAGATTATTCTGACACCAAGGCTGGAATAATCCACAATTAGTAGCTACTAAACGCATCGTTGGTGTTTTTATTCGTTTATAGGGTTTGCGAAATCCAGGAAGTAAAACCTGCTCCTAGGCTTTAGCGTCTGTCTTTTTGAAGAATACCGCCATGAGCCAAACCAACCAATAAAACAGAGCGTAATGTGGATATTGAAGACACACTAGTATCAACCATTGACGTTGAGCTGCACAATGGACCCTGTCAGGTCTATTCAAAGGAAGGTGAAACTCGGAACAATCTAGACCAAATAGCTGATTTGGAAAGTGAGATGATAAATGGGAGAATTTTTCTGGTTTAGCTTTTTTTCACCTAGAATTTTCACTTCTCCAGTTATTCTCCTGAGTTTCACTTTATTCACACAAAAAAAAAAAAAACAGAGTTTACACCTGACTTGGCATACTCGTTTGTTCCTATGCAACTCCGCCTCGTACCACTTCTTAACCTTTTCTAACTTGAAAGCCCAGTGTATTTCTATTGCTAGACTGATCTGGCTTTCCTGATGTTTATGTGTGGTTTTGTTTGGGTGAATAACCCTTTTAAACAATCACTTGGCCACTGGAAAAACAACGGAGGTACAGCCAAACGCTATGAATTCACTGTAGTCTTCATGGTAGTGTCTGGCAAAGGTCTTCAATGTGATTCTCGGTGTAGGTTTCCAAGGTAGTTTAGCAGAGATTTCAGTCTTTAGCTGTTTTCCCTGTAGTTTGTATGGGGGGGGGGGGAGAGATTTGGAGATCTTTTACATTTTTGATCGTTCTGTTTCAGTGTTTCTACAGATGAGAAGTGGTGCTCCCATAGTTCAGTTGCTTGCAGGAATGTCACCTGCGTGTGTGTGTGTGTGTGTGTGTGTTGCTTTTTTCATAACAGATGTTATCAGTAGGTTCAACAGTTTATGTGTGTATTGGGGCCCAGTGAATAATTTTATATCAAGGCAGGAGGCTTCATATTTTGCATTCTCTTTTCTTTACTAAATCAACAGCAGCAAGGAAAGTTACATAGCAACAGCAGTAACCAATCAACAATAAGAGTGTAGTAAGTCCTTAGCCACGCCCTCTTTTCTTGCTGCTGGCCTCCAGGTGAGTCGTTTTAAAAACAGCTCCTGGACGCCAGGATATATTTCTGTTATTTCTGCATTAGATTTATTCTGAGATGCTTAGTTTTTACACCGTTTGTGTTTTGACATAATATTCTGTTTTACCAGTTTTTTCTCCTTAGCTTCTGCCTGCTGTGTGGGCACTTTCCCACCTGCGGGCTTGCGCTTGCTTCTCCATCTCCCGGCAGGCAAAGGGTATTTTCCCCTGGGGCCGGGTGCTTGCGATACGCCGAATTATTCATTTTATTTCTATTTACTATTATCTTTATCCGTCTGCGCGCGCAATCCCGCATGAGATCGCCTCAGAGTGCGCGTTCTATCTGCGCATGCGTTGGCGGCCATTTCCTCTCACTCGTGCGTTTTTCGAGTCAGACAGGTGCGCCCATCTTCCTACTGACAGCCTGCTGTACGGACCCTCTCCTACCTATTAACGGGTGAGCCCCGTTAAACGCACCAAAAAAACAAGTAACTCCGCTACGGTGGCCGCTCGAAAAAGCCCGCGAAAATCGCGCGACAGCCCGCTGAGCGGCGCCTAGATCCGCACCTTCGGATCCATTTGATAGATAAATATATATTTTCCACTGCGGGTCAGCCCCGATTTATTCTCTTGACTCCATTGTTATGGATTCCCCACGACTTCCCTCCACCCAGGAGGAACTGAAAGCTTGGCTGCTGACAGCCATTTCTGAAACCCTCCCCATAGCGCTTGCGAGCCTTCCTCCAGCCCCCCCACCGGAACCTCCGGTTCTTTCAAGGGCCCAGTCTCCGACCCACTCTGAGGGTTCACACTCGGACATGTCCGAGGCTGCGGAACCCTCACGGAAAAGACACTGGAAGGGCCAGTCGGAATCCGCTGGCAAGGGCAAAGGTCCTATTAAAAAATCCAAATGTGTCCCAGAACCCAAGGGTGCTGACACTTATGACCTGGATGACTATCAGGCTGATTATCCTGATGAGGAGGATGTAGAATCTACCGGTAACCCACCGGCCACTCCTGTTTCAACGGGTGAGCCCCGTTCCGATGCTATGGCAATCATGCCACTTAATACCATGCCCGCGCCACCACGCTCACTCGCGTCTGCGGACACCCACTTACAACTCCTCGACTCCCGAGGTTTGCCTTTCTTTGACCCGCGCTCGACCACCCACCCTAGGTCCTCCGCTTGGTTACCACCGGACCATATAGCTCAATTCTTGCGTTTTTGGTTGCGCTGCCCCCTGGATAAAGCGGATAGAGCACGCTTACGGGCCGAATGCCCTCGCCCGACTCTACCTGATAAGGTGTCCCTTACCCCTGAATTTGACGAAGACTTCGTCACTTTCATGGGTAAGGCTGGCAGGGACACCAGAAAGGGGTTGGAACAGGGTCTCCGTGTCGCCCAGGACAAGCTTCTGGACGTCTCCGGTCCCCTTTCGCTCATCTTCGTGATGGCGGACGAAGCACTAGCCGCCAACAGCCCGCTTGACCCTGCGCTAGTCCGCGAATGGGCACAGCGCGCCCTTTGTTTGTTGGGTAATGCCAACGTTGGTATTTCATCCGAACGCCGTAAGGCGGCGCTGTTTCGGCTCGATGCAAAGCTTACTAGTATGGCTACAAAGGAATTGGGTCCGGCAGCACAAGGCTTACTGTTTGGGGATCTGTTCATGAGAGACCTTAACCGCAAGGTGAACGTTTATACAAACCTTCAAAAGGTTCAGGCAAACATGAAAAGGGTTTTCCACCCCCAGCAACGTTTTTCCTCCAGGGCTGGCGCACCAAGAGGTCGGGTCGCCAGCCGCTACAACGCTACCTATAGACCTCGCTTCACGCCAAACCAAGAGGTGCAGTACAGACCCAGCCCGATCCTGGCGCGCGGAGTCCCTGTTGGTCGCGGCTTCAACAGACCCAGACGCCGCTACTCCGCTGGTAAGTGTCTCAGCGCTCCCACTTCCACACATTCCGGTCGCGGGTCGCTTACGCTATTTCCTTCCCAAATGGCGCACTCACATCAGACTCGTGGGTTTTACGAACGGTAGCAGGTTATTCAATCGACTTCTCCCAGGTTCCCGTCCAGGCTGCTACCCCGCCCCAGGCCCGTTACTCCTCAGAGGAAGCGACATTGATAGACCAGGAACTGCACTCCTTGCAGTTAAAAGGCGCCATCACCCCCGCCAGGGGTTCCCCGTGCTTCGTCAGCACTATATTCCTGGTCCACAAGAAATCAGGGGACCTTCGCCCGGTCATAAACCTCAAGTCTCTCAACACCTTCGTGGCCTACCGCCACTTCAAAATGGAGGGTATACACCTTCTCAGAGACGGCGATTGGTTCACGAGACTGGACCTCACGGTCCCGGTCCATCCCTCTCACCACCCGTACCTGCAGTTCCTCTGGCATCGCGACCTCTGGCAGTTCACCTGCCTGCCCTTCGGCCTCAGCTCCGCGCCATGGTGCTTTACGAAGCTGCTCAAACCGGCAATGGCCTTTCTACGATCCCAAGGTGTCCGGACGATTATATATCTAGACGACCTCCTTCTATTGGCACAGGACCCCGCGCAATCCGCTCACCATACATCCCTGGCGGTCACACTCCTACAAGACCTAGGCTTCATTGTCAACAGGGACAAATCGGCACTGCGTCCCGCCCAAACCGTCACCTTCCTCGGATTCGATATAGACTCAATATCCTGCCAGCTGCGGCTTCCCCCGCAAAAGCTTCGGGCCATCAAGAAATCCCTACGCGGAATCCTCAGCATGGACACCATCTGCCTCCGAGATTTGGCAAGAGTCGTCGGTCTCCTCTCTTCCTCCATTCAAGCCATCTTCCCTGGCCCACTACACTATCGGGCGATGCAACGTCTGAAGGCAACACACC
Organism: Leptobrachium leishanense; assembly: GCA_009667805.1. Classification (NCBI taxonomy): domain Eukaryota; kingdom Metazoa; phylum Chordata; class Amphibia; order Anura; family Megophryidae; genus Leptobrachium; species Leptobrachium leishanense. The sequence goes on from CM019066.1 coordinate 71,879,700, forward strand.
TTCGTCTAAACCCCTCCTACGACCAGCTGGTCTCCATCACCCCGGAGGTTCGAGTGGAGCTTCTATGGTGGTTACGCCACATGGAGGCCTGGAACGGTCGGGCCATCTTCGGCTCTCTCCCAGATTTCATCCTGGAGTCCGATGCCAGCCAATCGGGTTGGGGAGCAACTTGCGGCACTATATCCACGGGTGGAGCGTGGGCTCCGGAGGAACGGCAGCTTCACATCAATTGCCTGGAGCTCATCGCCGGCTCGTTCGCAGTTTTACCCAGGACCTCAGGGACTGTACCCTTCTTCTCCGGATGGACAACATCTCCGCGGTCCAGTACGTGAATCGCCTAGGAGGCTCCCGCTCCAAGCTCCTGTCGGACCTCACGCTTTCCCTCTTCAATTACTGCTTGGACCGGAACATATCTCTCAAGGCGGAATACCTTCCCGGTTCCTCCAATTTTGTGGCAGATTGGTTTTCGAGGCATTGGAGGGATTCCAGCGATTGGAAACTAGACGTTGCTACGTTCCACCGCCTGTCGGAACTGAGGGGACCGTTTCACCTCGACCTGTTCGCTTCCCGCTTGAATCGTCAAACAGAGGCCTACTTCAGCTGGCTGCCAGACCCACAAGCAACTGCGGTGGACGCTTTCCTCCAACCTTGGCCACTGTCCGGGGCCTACGCTTTTCCGCCGTTCCCAATGATAACGCGAACGATCCAGGAAGTCCGCCGACGGGGGATCCGGATACTTCTTCTCACGCCCTTATGGCATGCCCAACCCTGGTTCCCGCTGACACTGGAACTTTCCTGCTCCCGTCCTTCCGATCCATTCTGCTGGATCCCCAGGGCAGGCCGCATCCGTTGATTCTGGAGAACACTCTTCCTCTGGTGGCTTGGACGATTTCCGGAGACCCTGCATGCTGCCGGGACTATCAGATGCAGCTCGCTCCTTATTGTGGGAATCCTGGGCTCCCGGCACGAGAAAGTGTTATCGTTACGCCTGGAGAACTTGGTGTAGCTGGTGTTTGCAACAACAGGCTGATCCCGCTTCTGCCCCTCTACAGTTGATCCTCAATTTTTTGGCAAATCTTTCCACGTTGGGAAAGTCCTATCGTACAATTAACCTGTTCCTCTCGGTGGCTCACGTTCCCCTAGGCGGCATTCCTGTGGGTAGGGACCCTTCTGTCTGCCGTCTCCTCCGTGGCATTAGACTCGCTCGCCCGCCGGCTCCGAGATATGTGGTATTCTGGGATGTGGCGCTAATGCTCGACTTCCTGCGTAACTGACCGGATAATGACTCACTAACCCTCCGTCAGCTCTCGGCGAAATTAACGGTTCTGTTATGTCTGGTTTCCTTTCGACGTGTCTCTGATGTTAGGGCCTTTGATGCGCACGCCGTGGGGTTCTCCCCTGAGGGTGTTGTCTTCTCGCTTACTAGGCGTACTAAAACTCTATCCCGTGAGGTTTTCTACCCTTATTTCCCCACTGATCCTCTGCTATGTGTGGCTCGTTGTGTTACTACTTACCTCTCTCGTTTGCGTCCTTTGCGCTCCTCCCCGACTGGCCAACTCTTGGTCTCTTATGTCTCTCCTTACAGACCTGTTTCCTCTCCTACCCTCTCGAGATGGGTGCGCTGGCTCCTCTCCCTGGCGGGCGTTGCTCCCCATTTCGGCGCTCACTCCGTGCGAGGCGCAGCGGCTTCCTCTGTTGCTAACGCTGGGGGTTCTTTGGCTGATATTCTACAGGCGGCCGATTGGTCTAGGGCGGTCACGTTCCGTACCTTCTATTTCCGTCCTCGTTCTCATGCTTCTGGGGCTTTAGTGCCGCTTTAAAACTGCAAAATATGAAGCCTCCTGCCTTGATATAAAATTGTGGATTATTCCAGCCTTGGTGTCAGAATAATCTTAATTTTAATAAAGACAGGAGGCGAATATTTTTCCCGCCCGCCCGGACCCGGGTTGGCTTTCATTGTTCTGTTTATTTTCTGCTATATGTTTATTAATTGTTGTGTTTTTTTTTTTTTTTTTTTTTTTAAAGTTTTTCGCACATGAAGGGAGATTTTCGCGTCTCCACTTTGCTTTGTACATTTGTCTACTCTGTTTTTTATCCCCTTGGTAGGATTTGCATGTTTTGTTAGCCTAACTTCGAACTACTGTCTCGAATTTGGATTCCATTTGCTAGTTTTCATTTTAAATGATTCGTTAGTTGGCTGTTGATTGACAGGCCTCCTTTGCATGGTGCTTTCACGTATCCTCTGCTTCCTCCTCAGTTTGACCGGCTCCTGTGGTCTCTCTTCGTCTCGGATGGCCGTTGGCTTCCAGTTCTATACCTACAAGTCTCCTGGACTTCTGCCTAGTTGGATCTTCTCCGCTTCATGTTCCGTTTCCTTCCACCTTCCTGGATTTCTGGTTTCTCCGTCACGTCTCTCCTGCTCGTCCAGCTTACAAGAAAAGAGGGCGTGGCTAAGGACTTACTACACTCTTATTGTTGATTGGTTACTGCTGTTGCTGTGTAACTTTCCTTGCTGCTGTTGATTTAGTAAAGAAAAGAGAATGCAAAATATGAAGCCTCCTGTCTTTATTAAAATTAAGATTATTCTGACACCAAGGCTGGAATAATCCACAATTAGTAGCTACTAAACGCATCGTTGGTGTTTTTATTCGTTTATAGGGTTTGCGAAATCCAGGAAGTAAAACCTGCTCCTAGGCTTTAGCGTCTGTCTTTTTGAAGAATACCGCCATGAGCCAAACCAACCAATAAAACAGAGCGTAATGTGGATATTGAAGACACACTAGTATCAACCATTGACGTTGAGCTGCACAATGGACCCTGTCAGGTCTATTCAAAGGAAGGTGAAACTCGGAACAATCTAGACCAAATAGCTGATTTGGAAAGTGAGATGATAAATGGGAGAATTTTTCTGGTTTAGCTTTTTTTCACCTAGAATTTTCACTTTTCCAGTCAGTCTCACGAGTTCCACTTTTTTTTTTTTTTTTTTTGGATATACTTGTGGGGGTTTCTTTTCCCTCTTCCTGGGAGATTGGTTTTCTGGAAGTTTAATTCTTCTCCCTTATGTCAGCAAAATGTGGGGCTCGGTGGAAGAGGAGTGTCTCTCGCTGGCTGGTATTCACAGGGCTGTATATCCAGGTTGTCAATCTTGACATTCCAGATGTTTTGGAACTTTTTATTTATTGCAAATGCAGGATTTACTTATATGCTCTACCAGTTTGTGTCCACTTAAAGGTTTCATTAATGGGCAGTAAAGTATCAACCATGCTGCTTCCAGGAAATGCGCACAGCAGTCTTTCCCAAAGGAAGGTGTATTCGATCTTAAGGGCCTGTTCTTGTAAGATTCTGAGTTTTAGAATAAACCTTTTTATACATTGACTTCCCTTCATGATGCATCTGGGACCAAGTGGCTTCATAAAGCTATAGTGGCAAACACTGCCATGTCTGGGGCTGTACTGGCTCAATGTTGTGCTTTCCAGTGGCGCTTCCTTCCCTTTACACCTCCCAGATTATTTCCTGTTTTTATTTTGGGATCATATTTCAAGGCCAAAGGCACAGACCTGGCTACTACGAGCAGATGTCCGTCTGCTTTTTGAAGCTGTAATAAAGCGCCATTGTGCTTTGAAATATCGGTGATAAAAGGCAATTTCCAGACACGGTCACGGCTAGCGGTGCTGTTGGTGTGCTGTGTACATTTGGTACATGCAGAAACAAGCCAAACATCTAAGGCTGGGGTCAGACGAGCGCAGTGTTAACGTCCGTGTTGCCGCACATAAGTACGTCCGTGATGGCATAGAATTGTGTTAAATGGAGCCCCACACACGAAGTACGTCCGCACAGAAGTGCGGGGGGTGACGGACGCTGCAAACGGACGCAGGTTAGGCAAGAACGTAATACTGCTAGAACGGACGTGCAGAGTGCGCCACGTCCGCATAGCTTTGTGTGTGAGTGATGGAACGTGGTCAGACAGACTGCATTTATAATACGTCCAGCATTTTTGACGGACAGAATGTTTTTCATTGTAATTTATTTTCCCTGCTACATCAGTCAAAAATACATCAGTGAAAAAAAAACGGCCTGTGTGGCCACTACTGCGTCTTCCGTACTGACGTCCGTCCGTGTGCACGGACGTACAGTCCGTAGAAATAACGCTCGTCTGACCCTAGCCTTAATGGGAAGATGGGATAAAGAGAACTGGTGTTCATGATTTATTTGTAGCTTTTTGAATTATATATATATATTTCTTGTGGTGACCTTTTTTTTTTTTTTTTTGTCCGCGGAAGATTCGTCGTGCAGTTCTCGGCTGGCTGGAATACTGTGTCTCTTTCTATCATTAGCTGCCTTTTCTGGCTGATGCTGTTCTATTTCCTTTTTCGCCCAACTTTGACTTTATTCCATTAACTGAGATTTTTAAACATTGCACCATGTCCATATATTATTTTTTTATTTTTAAATAAAACAACCACATAA